>CM060949.1:145612103-146152623 GCA_030765055.1 Mantis religiosa
AGAACAGCGGCAACTACAGGCTTCCAAGCTACACAGCCTGGCCCTTAGTGCAGCGAGCGTAGTTCAGAATTACCATTGATACAAAAGTCATTCAAAATAAAAGTCACTTCACATGCTATCTCAGAAAAGCCAAGTTATCTGTTTCATTTATCACTAAATATCTTAAACATATAAGTAGTATTTTAATAAACAATGTTAGAGCCATTTTTAAGAAAACTGAAAATAACAAACAAATCTAGAGTAATATGGGACATGAAGATATTCTTAAATATATTTATGTAACATACTTAGGAAATGCTTAAGTTAAATACAATTATTGGTATTTAACCATCTTTTCGCTTTTGAATTATGCTGTTCATACACATACATATCTATGCAGATCTTTTTATAGAAATTCTTATTTTAATTTATATTTAGGGAGTCTCAAAAAATAAATTTTCAGTGAAATCTCAATATTACATTTTTGGCTGAAATGCAGTACTAACAGTCAACTTGTAGCTAAGTTTTAGAGAAAGAGAGAAAATAACAATGCACCTAGCAACATTAGATAAAATAATTTCATTTCTAATATTAGTATACGAGGTGTGACAAATAAATAAGACTGCACGTCTCTATTGCGCGGACGCAAGGTGGGAGATTGGTAGTGGGATGCAGTTGAACCTTGAATCTTCAAGACCAACCACCATTATTTTCGTATTTCTATCTGCTTTAGTTTGCCTCTGAGCTTGGTTGTAGAGGACATTGTTTTGTAGTAGTGCTGCGAGCCTGGTGAACTTAAAAATCAAGCAGTGCATTAACCTCAAACTCATTGTTAAATTAAAAACGTTGCCAAAGGAATGTTTTCATATGTTGAAGAAAGTGTTTGCTGATAATGCTTAGTCACATGCTTGAGTATTTGAATGGTGCACACGGTTTTCAGAAGGTCAGGAAGAGGTTGAAGATGAATGTGCCAAATCAAAAAGTGAAGGTAATGCTTATCATTCTTTTTCGATATCAGGGGTGTTATGACTGAATGGGTATCTGAGGGTCAATCAGAAATCCTATAAAGAAGTTCTAATCAAGCTGAGGGAAACAGTAAGAAAGAAAAGACTGGATATGTGGAAGAATGATGCATGGATTCTGCATCAGGACAACGTGCCAGTCTACAGTGCCATATCTGTGAAACAGTTTTTAGTGGAAGCGCATTCCTCTACTCGAACATCCTCCATATTTCGAGATTTAACTGTATTGGAACACCACAGTGGAGCAAAATAATTATTAATTTTTAGATGAGTCGTATTTATTACACATCTGCTGTGAATTGTATGCTGGGTTCTTGCAGGTTGAGTAGTTTCAAAGCATCATCTATTTGTTTGTAGGGCACTAAGGCAAAGATGTCGTCTACGTCACAGTGGAAACTGAAGAGGACTGTACTCTACCCTTTTTGGACCTTAAAATCACAAAAAGCAATGAAAAACTAGAATTTGGTATCTATAGAAAAGCAACACACACAGATAATTACATCAAAGCAAATAGTTTCAACCCAATTCCACACAAACATGCCACCATCAACAGTCTCACACACAGATTAGTAAATCTACCCCTCAGCCAGCAAGAATATCAAAAAGAATACCATCAAATCTTAAAAACTGCAATTAAAAATGGATATGGAAAAAACCTTGTAGATAAAAAGCTAAAATCATTCAAACTTCAAAAGAGATTAAAACAGATCACAGCTCTCACACCAATAAAACAAGAAATTAGATTTGCTAAATTTACTTACCACCCCTGGGCCACAAAAAAGTTCCAAAAAATATTCAAGAAATACAATATAACATTGGCACCAAAAAACAATTACAACAATAAAAACCTACTTCACAGTAATAATACTGATAAGATAAAACCAGTGGAAAAGTCAGGCATTTACAAGATTAAGTGTAAAGACTGTGAAAAAATTTACATAGGGAGGACAAAAAGAAACATAGGCACTAGAAAGAAAGAACACTTCAGGCACTTAAGATACAAAAAATATTGATAAGTCCGCAATAGCAGCTCATTTCTGGTCTGAAAATCATGAAATTGAAGATAGCACAGAATTACTAAAATACGTACAAAATATTAGTGAACTCATCATATGGGAGAGAATATACATAGAAAAACATAAAAACCAACTGATGAACTTTGAAATCCCGCCAGAAGAGAATCCCACATTTAAGTTCATCACTAAATCAACAGATGGCAGCAGCAACTCCAGAATTACCCACACCCACCACACCACTGGATCAAGCTTTAGTCGCATAAGAGCAGAAGATGCAAATGATGATTTGCGAAACATGTCCTCAAAATAGGTACGAAAGTGAAGCAGATGTGTAATAAATACGACTCATCTAAAAATTAATAATCCTCCATCTTCATTAGATCTGGATCCCTGTGAGTTTTTTCTGTTTCCAAAAGTGAAAGGTGTATTGAAGGGAACATATTTTCAGTGTTTTGAAGAGTTAAAAGCAAAATCGGCAGAGTTGTTGAAGAAGGTGACAACAGATGACCTACGCTATTGCTTTGAACAATGGAAAACACATATGTAGCAGTATATATACTGATACATATGCTGATACCAGTCACAGCCGAAAGTACAACGAGAGTGTTACAGCCACGCCACTGAAGATGTTCGACACAGTTTCGAACAAAACGTCTGGAAGACTATTTTCCAGTAGACCACAGCCTACAAGCTCGGATAATCATTATCTAACAAATGACTCCAGCCGTGAAAGTCTACGCACTACATTAGTTGTACTTTGTTTGCAATAAATCATATTTCTGATGCCAGTCATGTTATTTAATTGCCACACCTTGTATATATTACATATGCTTATTATATCAATAGCTAAAGGTTTTGTAACCCTTTCTCCGTTTCTTTTACAGTGACAAATGCTTGCCAATTTGATAGTGGTTCTTGTGGTGAAGGTAGGTTGTGTCTGCCAAATGGCCATGGTGGACGAAGTTGTGTGTGTGCGGATTCAGATGGAGAAGGTTCTGGGGAAGCTGCCATTTGCAATGACGTCATATAGCATGTTATAAAATGAAGTTAATTCATTATACTCAATTTGCAAACATTTTTGTATCAAATTTGTACAAAAGACTACTTAAAATTATTAACTAAACAAATAATACATGGTCATTCTCAAATATTTTACAGGAAAAACACTTTTATTTCTGAATGTTTGCATTGTTACTGCCATAGACATAAGAAATGTATGTTATTTATAAAATAAACAAGACTGATGGGACAAGAGAATTGCTGCTTCATAGATCACAAATCTGCACCATCCTGTTTAATAAGATGTGAAGGTTAAATGTATAGTTATTTTTTTAAAGAAAAGAAAGCCACCATTGCAGTTTGGATTTCTTCTATTGTATCCCTTGGCATTTGTGTGCATTGTACCAATTAATATAAATGCAAAGTAAACAGTTGCAGTCAATGTGAGTTAAAATGTATTATTTACAGAGTCTGGTAGTTGCTATTGATGAATTTGACAATCCTGTAAAATGAAATTAATGTGGATGTAAGTAATGCCACCTGGAATCATGTCATTAAACTGTGAAAATGTGTTAAACATCGTTAGAATAAAATTACTAAAAGTAGTTCCACATCACTAAAATTTTCTTTTACTGTACAATGAGTTCAATATATTTGAAAATTAATACTGGATTTAATTAAACAATAGGAATTAAAAAATATATATTGTCAATTTTGTAAATCTTTCTATTTCTATCAGAAGTGAAGCCTTACTTTCCATGAAACATTTAGGATATAACCAAAAGGTACGTCAAAACTCTGGGAAAAAATGGTGGATATAAAAATATATGAACATAGGTCCGGAAATTGTTTATTTCTATGATAGAGCTCCTTTTCTACATCTCTGCTTGAAGTATGAAACATGTAATACATATAGATAGTCAACATGAAAAAATCAATGCCATGGCCGGGATTTGAACCACGATCTCCTGGTTTCCATCCAGTCGCTCTTACCCTTTGAGCTACCATGGCCAACTTGCTGTCCTGACATTAAATTCTCCATTTGACTCATATATTTCCCCGGTAGACCACTAGGGGCTATTGCATCCAAGATACACCATCAATTAACTAAAATGTAATACATAGTTGTCCTGTGGTCATAAACCTACAAGAGAACAGTGGTTTAATTGCACAGTAGTAAACATTTACTTTTACATTTAGTTAAATTGAGTGGAGATGATGCATTTTACTGTTCTTGTCGTGTTACAGTCGCTTGTTAGGTACCGTTACTCAGTTCATGCACAATGGAGTTCCTCCTCATTTCAGGCTTTCTGTCCATCGATTTCTGAGTAGCAGGTTTCCTGGTAGATGGGTAGGAAGAGGTAGACCAATTCCATGGTCTCCATGCTCACCCGACTTAAACCCACTAGATTTCTATTTGTGGGGACAGTTGCAATCTCTTGTTTGTGCAACTCCAGCTGCAAAGAACGTTTTTGCTCGTATTGTGGAAGACTGCCAGACAATATGAAATTCTCCAGGCCTAACTCAGCACACTAGGGAGTCCATTCGATGGCGGATTGATGGATGTATTGGAACTAATGGAGGTCATTTTGAATAAGTGCTGTGGTTTCCTGTTTTCGTGTTCTATCATTTAGTGTTGTTGTATGGGATTCAGCTGTAGAAAAGGTGGTTTAAAAAGGTAAATAAACAACTTCTGGACCAGAGTTTATATAACATTTTTTATCTTCTATCTGCAAGAAATGTTTTCTCAAAATTTTTACATACCTTTTGTTTTAGTTAATTGATGGAAATTAATCATTTCTTCACACTAGCCATATATAGGCTAAGGTCTTTGATACATAGAGTCAACATGAAAATTTCAATGCCATGGCCAGGATTTGAACCACGGATCTCCTGGTTTCCATCCAGTCACTCTAACCCATTAAGCTACAATGGCCAACTTGCCTTTCATGAGTCAAATGGAGAATTTAATGTTATGACAGCAAGTTGGCCATGGTAGCTTAATGGATTAGAGCGACGGGACGGAAACCAGGAGATCCCAGCCATGGCATTGAATTTTTCATGTTGACTCTATCTATACAGTTTTTTAATATATAAGTTTTCATTTTCTTTACCACTTACTGTCTGCCCAGGACAAGAAGGCAAGCTACAGGAATGTGTAACATAATCACGTTTGCTGTCCGCCTTCCGAGTATCACAAGGATGCTAGGTTTGTTTAAAATACACAAGTGTTGTCACATAACTCACCCACAAACAATATCTGTCAATGCATTTACTGCAACGAGGATTAGATCTGGCAACATGGGTGACTCATATGCACTCGCATACACATTTCCTAGTAAACAGATCCACTAACAGAGCAGATTAGCTCTTGCCTTCTTGTGGTGGGTAGACAGTACTTGTAGCAGTTAGAGGAAGTATATTATCCAACGAAGTTTTTATTGGAAATACATGTTGTAAGATCAGAGAGAGACAAAGCACCATAACTCAGAAATTAAATAAACAAATTAATATTTAACTTTCTATTTAAGTACATTATCTTTCAAGAACATGCTGCAGAGATTTTCACTAAATTCACCCAACCAATGACAATCCTTTACTTGAAAAAATGTTCACTATTTTTATTTTCCCAGAATGGCTCTAACAACCTTTAGTAAGCTGTTAAAGGTTTCTCTTGAATATTGATGAGTCTGAGAAGGTCTCTTCATTCTTATTGAATTGTATGTTACTGAGAAACTGTAAGAAATAGATTAAAGCTTACTACAGAAAAATGCAGAAATCATTCAAATATATTGTCACCGTATGGAATTGTTGTGCTGCTGCTACAGACCGGAGCCGGGGGCTTGCCAAGTGAGCTGGGCGCTTGTCAGGAGAGGAAAAGAGACAGAGAGGGACTCCAGAAAGTTCTGCCCATTGTTGTGGCCACGAAAGTTCTTGGAAGGTTGAACGATTGAAGTGTGCTGCAGTGATTTCTTTCATTTGTTTTCGTGCAGCAAAACACCGAGTAATCTTGAAGACAACTGAATGCCAATTTCACGTCTTTTTACTACAGCAAAAGTTGTTCTAAATTACTGCAAACCAGATTTCCGAATCTACGTAACCACACAGTCACAATATGATTTGTCGCAGTAACATTTTTGTAAAAAGTTAGTTATGAAATATTTTATGTTGTACATTTTAATCCACACGGCTGTGTAAAGACTTTTGTTACTAACAGGAAGGAGACCCTCTTAATTAATTGAAGGCTTAAAGGAACCGACCCAGACAAAAGCCTAATGTCTAATTCCTCATCTTCACACAGTGCAGCTGTTAGTACCCGCATATCAATTTTGTTTTAGTAGAAAAGTGACCCTTTAATTGCCTCTTAAAGGAACTGATCCAAGCAACATTACCTGATGAACTAAAAGGAAGGGCTGCTCACCAGTAAGCAATGATCAGCTAGGTGAGTTATTGACCTGGACTGATATTTCTTTCTTTCCATATAGCAGATCCCCTCTTTTACCTTTCCTAACCAGTCATCCTTGACTCAACTCTTTTCTTCCACCCTGAATGTATTAGAGTATTCGAGACCAAGGGGATCATTTCATTTTCTTTCCTGATAACACTCCAGATAAGAATAAAATACTGGAGTGCAAGAGAGTAAATGGCTTCATTGCCAACTGCTTAACATTAGAAATCAACGGACCACATTTTAATTCTCCGCTACCTTTGGGATATGCCTTTGTTTTTGTTTTCATCAGACAACACAAAATACTGTAATTAGAGACACATGGGCATCTTTTTAAAATGCCCCTTTTTAATAGAGGAAGTAGATTGGTGGGTAGAATTACTACTATAGACTCAAAATATGTATTTTTCGTGAAGTCTTGATTATAAATTTTTGGATGGAATGGAATACATCCTCTACTTATTGGAGGTGAATATTAGATAATGTAAACAGATTGGAACAAGGAGAAATATGTTGACAGTTGTGACAGTCAAAGGTGGTTGGCATATTATGCATGGATTCAGAGAATCATATCTTGAAAGTTTTGGGAACAGCATAATACAAATACATGCCACAGTTTGCAAAACAGAGAATAAGTGACTGAGTAAGTGAGTGTGTAGGGTTTAAGGCTTCGTCAACAGCTAGGTCATTTGGATCCAATTTCCAAAACAGAAAAAATGTTTCATTGTTGGTGTGATGCAAGGAAAAGTTATTAAAAAGAAATTCCAAAATGGAATACAATGGAAAGCAATATGGATAGCAATAAAAGTACTGAAACTACAGATAATGTTTAGAAAAGCAAAGAGGAAAATTTAAACTCTCAAAACAGGGCTCTAATTTTCAAGGTAGAAGTTAAGCACTGTCAGGTATTTAACTTAAGCAACAGCTTGCGAAACTAGTCCCTCAAAAAATAAAATTGTAAGTGAGGGAGAGCTAAAAACCAACCACAAATGGTTTTTGAACTTCTTTATTGAATAAAGATAGTAAATTGTTGATGTCAGATATACTGATTTTAATTCCAGTATCATCCAAAAAAATCTGATGTTGATTTCAGATAAATTTCGCAACCCACTATTATTTATTTTTACATAACTGTACAAAATATTTTTGAAAAATCTGATTTTCCATCTACTTCATGTTAATTTAAATAAATGTTTGCATATGTAGTTCAATTATATATTTAGTTAAAGACACAAATAGTATTAGTCGAATATTTGAAAACTGGTCATTATACATTGGTTTAAAAAATCCATACTCCTTCCATAATATCGTGCCAGGAACCGACTGTCATTAAGTCATAATTTAAAATTTTATTTCAAATATAAATTGAAATTGAATTCTTATTTATGGATGCTCTTTTAACTGTTGTGGTTCTCACTTTTTCAATTTGTATTGGTACTGAAAGACCACTTAATTTTATTCAGAGATCTCTTTTTCAATCTTGAGGTTCTTTTATTGTTGTCATCTACAATATGAGACCACCAGGTTTACTTCGCTTCTGATGAAGGCCTTGTTAAAAATTTTTATGCCCAAAAAATCTATCACCATCTGCCAGGTTTGAACGTGCTATCTGAGGAACCAGAGACTAACATGTTACCTCATATCAGATATGCTGTTGAGTGCATTTGTTTGTTAACTACAAATGTAAATCCCAGAAACTATTTGTAGTTGGTTTATTAATACTCGTCACTTACTTGTTTATATTAATGACATTGATCCAAATCCAAAATTATTAAGAGGAGTGATAAACCAAAATAAATTGACAACATGGGAGAACATATTCATATGGAAAAATAAGGATCGCATAATGAACTTTGAAATCCCACCAGTAGATAATTTGACAAAGAAGTTCATAGTTCCACCACCAGAGAGAGAGCAGACAACAGATGCCAGTTGGAAAGAAATTGAAAATGGAGGCGAATGCCTTTGAAACTAGTCTCTCATTAATATAAACAAGTAAGTGACGAGTATTAATAAACCAGCTACAAATAGTTTCTGAGATTAATTTTGACGTCACTATTACTAAATTCCTCCAAACACATATAAATGTAAATCCATTCTTAGCAGAGCATTTAGTATTAGGATAACTATGGAGGGGATTCGACACAGCAACCAGTCTTCATCTATTGTACCTACGTCCCCAAGTGGGACATCCCTGGAGGAAGGATGTGGTGAGAGGAGACAGAGGGCAGCTGTCCCAAGGAGCCACGGTGTAGAGGGCAGGATCCCTACATTTTACTTAGAAAGAAACCTTAAAGGTCTTAAAGCATTTATTGATAAATGTTTTGCCTGGTGCCCGTACATTAGACCCGGCTTACAGGCTTAAATTTACATTAATTTATAAATTGCTCTGTTAATTGATGTTACCTTTTGGGGTTAATAAACACCCATTTGGCGGCCATATTTCAGCTGCCGAGAACAGTGTTACATGTTAAAGTTCTTTGCTAATTGAATGGTTTTTTTTTCTAAATAAATATGGATATGTACATATTTACACTGCACTTATTTCGCACACACTCACACCCATTGTTCACTATATACAGTTTGCAGTTATACTGTGCGGCAGTTTGGAGAGCAGCTGGGATCTAGGATGCCGTGACTGCGGCCTCTGCCCGTGATGACATGCGGCCGTGGGCCATGGAGTGCTGGGGGTATGCTGGACGTGCAGGTTGGGCGAGCCGCCGTCGCTTACAATATCTTTATTCTGGCATGTTTGCGATTTTGCGGCTCGCCTTTGCCATTATTGGATATTTTGGGGTTTCTATGATTTCTGATGCGCGCCCAGGTGGAGGAGACCTGTTTGATGAAGGCCTCGGGTATAGTAGGGGAGTTGGTCTCTATATGTATTTGGTGGTTTGTGATAAGGAGAGGGACAGATAGGATCTTTCTTAGGGATAGGTTTGGATGGTCTGTAGGTGTTTGAGTGCGGATTTGGATTCATTGTTCCAGGCCGTGCATGCATACAAGACCACCGATAGGATAAACGACTTGTACAGGACAAGTTTCATTTTTAATTTTACGTGTTTGCTCCTGAAGATGGGGGTGCATAACTTTAATCTCTGCCGCCCTTTGTTGGCGGTATCTCTAATATGGGAGGACCAGTTCATGGTGCGTGACAATGTCACGCCCAAGTACTTGACTTGCTGACGGCAGCTTGTTGACCACCGACCGTTAGGTCCATAGACAAAGTGCACCGCTTGGTGAAATGTATTAGCTGGAATTTTTTTGGATTAATTTTAACTTTCCAATCATGGAGCCATGAGAGGAAGCGTTCAGTGTACCACTGCATTTCTAATAGGCCGAAACGGTAATTTTTGTGGTGGTTGTAAATGGTAGTGTCAGCATACATGGCCACTTTGCATCTGGTGTCCACGGTAGTCATTAGTGAAGATTATATACAGAAATGGTGACATGATCGCCCCTTGTAGTACGCCAGCCTGCATGACTCTCTCCTTTAAGGAGGAGCCACCCACTTGGACGTAGAAGCGCCAATGGAAACCTTCCCCGGTAGGCCAGGACAGTGAACAGTCCCCCATACTATGGTTCGAAAGCGACCAGTTTAGATACCAGCAACTGATTTACCAGAGAAGTAAGTGGTTCACTCAGAGCATATCATCCTGCCATGCACTGCCGAGACATCTGCCGACATTTCTACCCTGAAAGAGGCCACCACATGAGAGATTATATGAAATGATAATGGAGAAGAAATGGAGGTACAGGAAATTCGGGGGATATAATTAACCTGCATTCGACTGGCAACTCGGAAAACCCTGAAAAAACCCGTGGGTCAGGTAGGTCTGCCACGGGAATCGAACGCGGGCCTCCCAAATGCGGACCACAGACGAAACCGTCTGAGCAGCTCAACATTCAGTAAATGGGTTACAAGTCATATCTGAAATACTAAGGTAGATAAAGCAGATTGCTAAGTCCAAAAGTTATAGCGCACTAGACAGTGAATCTGATACTCTTGTTTACTAAACAAAATGTAGCTGAGAAATTTCCTTGTGATTGACATTTGGGAGGTGCATTAGGGGCTTGCAGGGGCTCCACAGGCCGTCAACCAGTCAGGTAGTAAGAGTGCATTGGTGTCAGAGTCCTGACGTCATCCCCGTTGCAGCAGCTACTGTTCCTGTGGAAATTTACCATTTTTTCGCATGTATATGAGGATATAATGCTTTGCTGTAAGCATTTCACTGAAGCAAATATTGGATAGTGTTATACACAGTGATACCATAAGGATTTAATAATTTTTATATATTACATTTAAAACTGTATCTCGCGGATTTAGTGTTATTCACAGCCTAGAACGGACGGACAGCAAGTAAAGAGGCAACAGCGTACCGAGCTGAGCACGTGCAGTAACAATGCCAATCAGAAGGTAATATCTCACCAAAAGTAGTAGACTGATGGCAGGAGTATGAATGGTTACACAAGTGCTGCTTATAATGAAAACTATGAGATGTGATGTCTTCTTTTATTGTAGAGATATATAGATCATTTTATAGCATAGCAATACAAACGTACAATGGTGTGCTTGCCAGACAGTAAAGAGTTCTGGATTCAAATTTTCGTATGTCAATATTAGTTACTTGTACTTCCACAAACCTGAATACCGTTGTATGGTCTAATGATGGTCTTTTTTCCTTCTTTAGTGAGATAGCTAAGAATGCTTATTCAATAAACAATATAATTGTTGAATTTTTAATTTTGCTCTTTTTTTATAATGTGTTGTCTCCACATTAGATGTTTATCTATATTGCAATTCTACAACAATAATGTTACAGGAATTTCTACATGATTTAGATATATGTTAGAATATGTTCTGTGACATTAAGAAACGTGAATGTGATATGGTGAGATGTGATGGTGTTTGCCTGCATTCTCCATTGTTTAGCCATTGTTGAAACAAGTCTAGATGGCGTTGAAGATATTTGGAAACTGTGTTACGATTTTCATGTGAGGCAAAAATGGCTGTTATCTGTAAAATAATGACTACCCTTGTAAGTTCAGCTGTAGAGACAGCACAAAATCAGCCTAAATACCTTGGGTTACTCCGGATCTATATCATGGAAAGTGAAAAGTGCATCTTTGATTTGACCTATTTTTAGATAATATTATAACAGAATATAATAAGAACAAAGAAATACGAAATTAATTTTGATAGAAAACTGGCATGCAATACCTTGTCAAATTCCTGCTTTAAATCAAGGAAGACCGCAGAATAGCAGCATGATTGAAATGATTCTGTTATAATGTTTGGTATTCTATGAGTTTGTTCAATTGTCAAATTGTGTTTGCGAATGCCAAACTGTAGGTATATAAGGTTCATAATTCAAATTTTTGAAGATGAAGTGTAAAAGAAAGTATAAAATCTGAAGTTGTGTATTAAATCTCTTTTACAGCTTTCGAGAGAAAAGGAATAAATAGAAATGAAAACTATTTAAATATACAAATGTTACTAACACAATTAAGCAATAAAACAGAACCTGTTGATGTGCGTTCTACTGGTCAAGCACAGAACATCTTGGTCAAGTAACGCTAGACACTGCCCCCTTAGTGGCAGCAAAGGTCTAAAATACGTGAAGGGAAGAGAACCTTGCACCCTGACCTGACGTCTGTCCGGTTAAATCAGCATGGTTTTCCTGTTGGCTATTAGCAACTAAATTGTTAGTAACTATTTTGGTTGTTGCATTGATTCCTGGATGAGAGAAGCAATGAACGGATGAAACGGTTGCTTCTCAAGAGTTACGTATGACATATAGGCTTATGTGTTTTGTCGACATGTCACGTTATAATTGCATTCTGCTATCCAGCAGGCTGAGTTTAATCATTTTTAATCCTGGATACTCTTGTAGTGATCTTAGTTCTTCATCTACTTGTACAGCTGCAAGTTATTCATAGGATAGAGTGACGGAGATTCTCTGGTGGCTAAATATATCAGCCACAATGTTATCTTGACTAGCTATGAAGGGAAAGCTCAGACACTTCTTTCTTCAATTCCTCTAACGTATTATTCGTTGGAAAATACGGCTATGTTGAGGTACAAATACATAAACTGATTCAAGAAGTATTTGGTAGGGAATATATGTCCGATGAATGAGAAACCAGTCTCATAGTACCCGCTTATAAAAAAGGAAACAAACTAGACTGCAGGAACTATAGCAGCATCTCATTGTTATGTACAAGCTATAAGATTTTCATGCAGATACTATAAAAGAGAAGAGGAGGGAATATTAGGAGAATACCAAAGTGGTTTTAGAGCCGGATGATCCACCACAGACCAAATATTTATAGCTAGATTACTGATGGAAAATATGTGGGGAAAACAATTTGGATCTAACACAAATATTTGTCGATTTCAAAGAAGTATGCGATAGTATAGATAGGAGTAAATTGTTTGAGATCTTGTTATATTTCAACATCCCTGTGAAACTGGTAACATTAATTTGACTGACAATGATCATTGCCAAAGTCAAAGTACAGACCGGGATAACAGACCCTTTTAGCATCACACGAGGCCTGAAACAGGGAGACGGGCTGGCACCAACCCTGTTTAACATAGCACTTGAGTACGTTATCAGGAATCTATCAGTCCAGGGGAGCACAACATTGGAGTACAAGGTGGTTCAGCTTGTGGGATATGTGGACAATATCAACATGATGGCACGGTCCCATGCAAGAGCAAAGTAAACCTTACCAGGATTAAAAGATGCAGCTGAGGGGATAGAGTTACAAATAAACACACAAAAAACAACAGTTATGATTATGATCAATACACGAAGGAAAATCAGGAAACCTGATCAGTTTAAATTCAGGTCGAGTTAGAAAATAGTTAATCAGTTTAAACAGATGTTGGATAACAGAAGATAACAACGAAATTTATGGAATAAAGAGAAGGAAACATGCCACCAATGGAGTTTACGCTTCGCTATCTACAATTAACAAATAAAGAAACATTCATCGCCAGACCAAAGCAACACTGTATAAAGTCATGATCAGACCAATATTAACATATGGCAGCGAGACATGGATCATAAAGAAATGAGCTGCTAATTTAATCGACTTTCGAAAGAAATATCTTAAAAGGAATATTTGGCCCAGTCCAAGGTAAAGGTGTATGGAGAATACGCTACAATAACGAACTATATGACCTATGTAAAGACAGCAAGTTAACCACCATCAACAGATGTCATAGACTTCAGTGGGCTGGACACATCATGAGGATGGGAGATAATAGAATCCCTAAAATACTAAGAAAATTCTAAAATGCCAGATAGAAGGTTGGAGGCCTATAAGAAGATCCAGGGACCGCTAGATTGATCCTGTGGCAAACCAAGCAGTGGTCATCAGTTGCCAAAGACAGAGCCATATGTAGGCAGATGATTATGGAGGCTATGGTTTGATCCCGAATTGCTACGCCATAGAAGAAGCAGAGGAAGAGGTAGAGGGATAAGAAGAAGAATAAGGCAAAGAAGGAGGAGAAGGAAAAGAAGAAGCAGGAGGAGTAGAAGAAGAAGAGGAGGAGGAAGAGGAAAGGTTATTCGCTAGTTCAAAGTATAAACTTGAAAGAAGCGTAGGGACAGTGAAGCACAAATTAGTACAAAAGTGAATCGAGAAGATATTGACACATTGCTTCACTCACACTGTTTATTCACAGGACATGTTTCAAGAGCTCTTGGCAAAAGCTCTTGAAACATGTCCTGTGAATAAACAGTGTGAGTGAAGCAATGTGTCAATATCTTCTCGATTCACTTTTGTACTATTCGCTAGTTGTTTTGCAGTGATAGGTACAATGCAGTATGAAGTTGTAGGTTTCAGCTCCGATATCTGGACCATCATGAATAACAGCTTCATCAAATTATCACTGCTTACTGATAGAACCGCATGCATTTCTCTTGGTAGCCGCTGTAACCGCCAAGATTTAAGGAAATCTTTGCTTGCTTGTTCGAGACTAAATTTCTCATTTTGCAAAGTAATTGCGATGGTTTACGATCTCCGAGTTCCAGATCCATCAGTAATCGCTGTGTACGTTGTGTTTCACTGACTGTGAAAGTTGAAATGAGACGCTCTTTGATTGCATCATATTTACAGTCACTTGCGCTAAAATCTCTGAGTCAATCAAACTTAAAACAATGTCGTATTTAAGTTGGTCCTGTGTAATCTTTGAGTTTGGGAACTGGTCTTCAAGTTGAATGAACCTTATCCTCGGGTTCGGTTTCCAAAAGGTGGGACTTTGAGCGATACACCTTGCCACTATAGATTGCCAGTTTTCATTCACTGTTTCAAATGTAGGATGTACCTGCTTCACTTCGTCCATCACGTCGGGATCACCAGTGAAGCGTAAAATAAAGTATAAAATGTATAGTTGCTTTATTAAATCTGTTTTACAGATTTCGAGAGAAAAGAATAAACAGAAACAAAAAAAATATTTTGATATACCAATGTTAGTAACTTAAAAATAGAAAACTGTTGATGTGCGTTCTGCTGGTCAAGTAGCGATACAAAGACAAAAACTGTTGCAAAATTATTCCTTTTACAGGTATTCAATAGTGTCTCGAAGTATGATATTGTGTTGAGCTGAACCGCTTTTATTATAACTTTTTTTATAGTTATACCTATTATAATTGGTGGATTTGGTTCTTTTTTTTTTTAAATTTATGCCCTCCAACATTAAGTCGTATTGGACGGTGAATGAATTGGGTGAAATAATGCTCAAATGAGTCCACGGTCCATGGAGCTTAGAGTTACCGACTTGAAGGATAAGGGAAAACCCTGGAAAAAACCTTATACAGGTAACTACTCACGCTGACCATGATTCGAACTCGGGACCTCTTGAACTTGAGGCAGACATACTACCATCTACGCTACCGAGGCAGGCGGATTTGGTAATTGATTAGTTCCTTTAATACTTGGAGCTCCTGATATAGCTTTTACCCGAATAAATAATATAAGATTTTGATTACTCCCTCCTTCAATTCTAAACCTTGAGTTGCTTAATTATAATTATTTTCTAATAAACCATGATGACTTCATGTGATTGTAATTCCTGATGCTAATAATACTGTAGTATTTAGGAGTGGAACTTGAAGAGCATTAAAAGGGATAATTCCTAGAGGAGGTCAAGAAGGTCCTAATTCAATAGCGGGGGCTAATCTTCTATGATAAAAAGTTCAAAAGAATGATACAAAGAAAAAAACTTCTGATACAATAAAGAAAATTATTCTTCATTGTAAACCAACAAAAGAATATACCTAAATTAAAAGTAAATAAACCTCATATAAGGTATAAGTATTCATAAAATTAAATATAAAAATAAAGAAAATACAGGTCATACATAATATAATAAATAATTAGAAACTAAAGGATTTATATGTTCTTTACAAAATAATTTAATAGCATCACTAAAAGGTTGCAAAATACCAACGAAACCAACCTTATTAGGCCCCTTTCGCAAATGAATATACCCTAAAACCTTTCATTCTAATAAACTAAAAAAAGCAACACCTATCACAAAAATAATTAAAATTAAACCTACTAATATTAATATAAATAATTCTTTTCCTAACATTTATTATCTATGATTATTAATCATATTTACAGATTCTAAATCTGTTGCACTTAATTCTGCCAAAATAGTTCAATTATATTATGTTTTTTTTTATAGGTGAATTTTCATTTATTGGTTTAGCATATCTTACATAGATATCATAACTCCCTTAAAATCTAAATTGAGGGATGTTAAACTGTGTGGCCTTTAACAGAGAGGTAGGCAAACTTACTTATCCGATTAGTACTGAAGTCTTGCACAGATGCTGCTGACACTCTTTTGTTGTGTTACCACTAGGCACGAAAATTTCTTCTTCAAAAGTACTTCTCTGAGTTGTCATTTGTTTCATTGCCAAATGTTCTGCAACTCATTCAGCCATTTTCTTTAGTATGGTATTAACAGGTATGACTTACAATGGAGGACGTTAGTAAATAAAAAAGATAAAGACATTTCGTTATCACTAGGAGCCCAAGTAGGTAACTAACTGTCTTTGTATAATATTGGTAGAATGTGTTATTTAGGTTATTGCTCTCCAAAGTAAGAGCTTAAGTTGAGTGTTGTAATTGGGATCAAGGACAAAGATGTTTAGGAACTGTTTCATTTTTATATAACAATAATTGTCTTTATAATCACTAGAAAACTCTTAGAAGCATTTTGTTTTCAGGCTGTCAGTACGCTGCCACACTAATCACAGCTCTTTTTCTTTCTTTTCTACATTTGCTATAAGCCTTCCAGAAGACATAAGAGATACCACTTGCCCAAGGATGCCTTTGGTTGGTAACAGCCACCATTTCGTCTACTCTTATTTTATTCCGCAGGTGAAACTGAATTGGGTTTGATCATGCCTGGGTGACAGCACGGTGTAAACCTCCCAAAAATAATACTTGACAATACATCCTTTTCGGCCTTTCACTTACAGTACTCCACTTGCTCCCGCAAGCGGCCAGCCAAGAGCAGTGACATCTGGCATAGACACCTCTTGTTAGGTGCCAGCAGCAAATACAGAGACCACCTACTGCCATGATCACTACATTACACATAAATGCTTATGCAAAAGATATTCAATTCAGTTTATTATCCATGGAATTCATACAGAATTACGACATCATCAAAAAATTGAAAGGAGTATTAGGCAATATTTATAATTTATTTACAGTAAGAAGATTATGATTTATCTATACAAATTACTATTTAGACTTGAAAGCCTTAGGACAACGTGTACAATCATATCACAAGTCAGTTTAAATAAAATATTATACGAACACTATCAGCAAGTATTGTACTTCAGTAATTTTTAAGATCTTTATTCATTAACGTATCTTGCATTTTCAATCACATGAAAAGAATAAGAATAAAATATGTTACTGTATCTAAGTACACACAATAATTGAATTTACATTTTTTCAGAGTCATATTCTAACTACTATGCTGTAAAGGCAGAAGGGAAAACGAAAAAAGAAAAGAAGTATTCTAATACTCATTTATTTATTTATTTAGCATTTAATTTCTATACAGAAATATTTGCTTATTCAAGATACAGTACAAACAATACACATTGGAAATACAGAAAATACAGAATTAATCAATTCTGCTTGCAATAATCAGATTAAATAGTATCAAAGTCAGCAAATACAGAAAACTTACATAAATTGACAACCATTAGTATCATAAAATTATTCTCATGTAATCATTTACCATACTTAATCTGATGTCTAAAATATGCAAAGAACTCTTGTGTACTATAGCAGCACTGATTTATTAAAAATGATTTCACATCTCGTCTAAATCTTTTCTTATCATTGTTTTTAATTTTATTTGTGATTAAGTTATACGTGTGAACCCCTTTATGAAGCACTGAGTTAAGTTTTTTATTTGATCTTGATCCCTGTATATGTAATTTAGTACTATTCCTAGTATAATGTTCATGAATAGTCTCGTAAACTATTTGTAGTTGTATCGAGATTTAACTGTATTGGAACACCACAGTGAAGCGAAATTATTATTAATTTTTAGATGAGTCGTATTTATTACACATCTGCTTCACTTTTAACAACTGCAGAACAAAAAACTATCAAACCGGACAACCCTACCCTTGCAAGACTATATGGTTTGCCTAAAATACACAAACCCAACATACCCATGAGACCCATTGTAAATAATATAAACACTCCTACTTACCTTCTGGTAAAATGGCTGTCCAAAAAATTTCAGTCCTTTCCACAATTCCATACTCTGAGCATAAAAAACTCTTTAGACCTGGTAGAAAAAATTCAAAATCTTAAACTAAAACCTCATGACACTTTAGTATCCTTTGATGTCCGCTTCCTCTTCCCTAGCATTCCATTAGACAAACTTTTGATTCAACTGAAAAAATGGCTAAATTCTATAAACCTAGATGCCAATGCATGACTGAAATATGTATACATCAAAGTTATTTTGTCTTCGATGGAAAATATTATAAACAAATTTCAGGACTTGCTATGGGAAGCCCGCTATCACCATTTTTGGCCAATCTATACATGAGCTTTTTCGAAACACATATAACTAAAGCCTTCCCTCATATTTTTAAAACATGGTACAGATACGTAGACGACATCTTTGCAATAGTGCCCTACAAACAAATAGATGATGCTTTGAAACTACTCAACCTGCAAGAACCCAGCATACAATTCACAGTAGAAACTGAAGAGGACTGTACTCTACCTTTTTTGGAGCTTAAAATCACAAAAAGCAATGAAAAACTAGAATTTGGTATCCACAGAAAAGCAACACACACAGATAATTATATCAAAGCAAATAGTTTCAACCCAATTCCACACAAACATGCCACCATCAACAGTCTCACACACAGATTAGTAAATCTACCCCTCAGCCAGCAAGAATATCAAAACAAATACCATCAAATCTTAAAAACTGCAATTATAAATGGATATGGAAAAAGCCTTGTAGATAAAAAACTAAAATCATTCAAACTTCAAAAGAGATTAAAACAGATCACAGCTCTCACACCAATAAAACAAGAAATTAGATTTGCTAAATTTACTTACCATCCCTCTGCCACAAAAAAGTTCCAAAAAATATTCAAGAAATACAATATAACATTGGCACCAAAAAACAATTACAACATTAAAAATCTACTTCACAGTAATAATACTGATAAGATAAAACCAGAGGAAAAGTCAGACATTTACAAGATTAAGTGTAAAGACTGTGAAAAAATTTACATAGGGAGGACAAAAAGAAACATAGGCACTAGAAAGAAAGAACACTTCAGGCACTTAAGATACAAAAATATTGATAAGTCCGCAATAGCAGCTCATTTCTGGTCTGAAAATCATGAAATTGAAGATAGCACAGAATTACTAAAATACGTACAAAAACATAGTGAACTCGTCATAAGGGAGAGAATATACATAGAAAAACATAAAAACCAACTAATGAACTTTGAAATCCCGCCAGAAGAGAATCCCACATTTAAGTTCATCACTAAATCAACAGATGGCAGCAGCAACTCCAGAATTACCCACACCACTGGATCAAGCTTTAGTCGCATAAGAGCCGAAGATGCAAAGGATGATTTGCGAAACATGTCCTCAAAATAGGTACGAAAGTGAAGCAGATGTGTAATAAATACGGCTCATCTAAAAATTAATAAATATTTGTAGTTGGTTTATTAATACTCGTCACTTACGTGTTTATATTTATGAGAGACTAGTTTCAAAGGCATTCGCCTCCATTTTCAATCTCTTTCCAACTGTCATGAATAGCGTTATTTATTTGAAAGTATTGCATGTTGTTATTTATAAAGCATACAGTTTCTAAGATATACAGACATTTCAGAGTTAGTATATTATTTTCCTTAAAATATTTCCTACAATGAGACCCTTTACTTAGATTAAACATTCTTATTATTTTCTTTTGTGTTACAAATAAAGCTTTTATTTCAGTAGCTGATCCCCAGATAAAGATACCATATGCAAGATAAGACTGCACATATGAATCAGCTTTAATGTTTGTGTATTACAAATTTTTCTTAGCACTGATATTATAAAGTGGGCTTTATTAATTTTTGCAGTAATATACTGAATATGTGGCTTCCAGCTTAAAAATTTGTCAATAATTACCTCCAAAAATTTTGTTTCATTGCCAAAAGTGATTACAGGAGATATATTAGCGTCATGTCTATTTGTAAGTGTAATATGCATACATGTTTTTTTAATATTAAGTGGTAATTTATTATTAGTTAGCCAATGCATCATATTTGTCATCACAGTATTAGCATAATGTTGCAATTCTAGATGCCTAATGTCAGGAAAAGAAATATGACTCCTGCAGGAACTTCTTTAAGGAATTGAAAATCTTGACTCTGCCCAGTCTGTATATATACTGTTTGCTATGTTATACAAAACAAAATCTTGAAAATTTCACCACAAATAATCAAATACATCATCATAACACCAGAGGTAAAACAGACTTAAGAACAATAACACATAGAACTACACTTTATTCCAAAGGAGTTAGATATTCAGCAGTCACTCTGTATAATAAACTACCGACCAATCTGAAAAACATAAAATCCATGCGGTGTTTCAAGCTATCGTTGAAACAAATTTTATTAAGAGATTCATATTATGATATAAGTGAATTTCTGAATACACTGAAGCTGGCCATATAATTGTATATATTTGTGATACATTTTAAATGCTGTGTAGCTGTAGAGCCATGCAACTGTATATATTTATGACTTCATGCTTAGATCTTATTAATTACACTTGATGCAACTTATTTTTTATACTTATATTATTTTTATTGTTCTAAATATTTGTATTGATGTATCCATTGTCATTGTATTGACTTAACGGATGAATAAAACTACTACTACTACTACTTTGATTATTATATTAGTGTCATCAGCATACAGAATAGTTTCTGCATGGGGAATATTAAGTGGAAGGTCATTAATATATACTAGAAAAAGCAGTGGTCCTAGGAATCCCACATCTCACAATTTCAATATTGGAATTAATATTATGACCATTTAATTCATTATTAACTACAGTATACTGTCTTCTACCCTCAAGGTAGGATTCAAACCAGTTATGAGATATCCCTCTTATACCATAGGCATCAAGTTTGGATAATAGAATATTATGGTCAACCAAATCAAATGCCTTAGACAAATCCATAAAAATCCCAATAGTAGAATTATTTGCCTCAAACCCTTCTAATGTTTGTTTCATAAAGGAGTATAGTGCATTAGTAATTGATTTATTTTTCCTAAATCCATTTTGTTTATCACTGAATACATATTTTTCAAGAAAAGGAGATATCCTGTTGAACATAACAGTTTCCAAGATTTTTGAAAACCCTGATTGAACTGAAATTGGTCTATAATTATCAACATTTCTTGTATCTCCCTTGTTATATACTGGTATGACTTTTATTAATTTTAAAACATCAGGAAATTTGCCTGTTGATATAGAACAATTACATATATCCATTAATGGAGCCTCTATATATTCTTTGCAAGATTTAATTATACACTCTGGTACATCATCAAATCCAGCAGAGAATGTGTTCCTTTTTTAATTTATTATTTTAAGAATCTCCTCACAAGTTACTGGTTTGAGAAATACACTTTTATCATTTCTGATTAATTTGATATTAGGAGTATTTGTTATATTGGGATGAGTAAAACTGATTGTTATAAAGACCTCGGCCTCACAAAGGAAAAGTGTGTGCTACTGGGTTCATGATTGAAATAAATAAATATTCCTGCTCCTGGAACTACCTTTTCCTGGTATAGACATAGAGATAAGAAGTTCAGTAAGTATTTCAACAGGAGAGAAGATCTGACCTATTGTTGTGACATTCCAGGACTGATACAACAGCTGGGGAGCGATTACCATTTCACTGAAGGAAACAATGCAAACTGTTTTGGACAAAATCCAATAACATGAGCACTGGTGGGATATGTGTAATGACTTGAAGTTGTCTGCTATATTACTCAGGACCACAAGTAGGTTACACTAAATTCCCATGTCATCTATGTGAATGGGATACGGAATTAGGGACAAGCAGTGGTTACAAATGTTATGAGTTACAAATGTTACAAGTGCTGCCTTAGTTAACCTACACATGTGGTTATTTTGCCAAAGCTACACATCAAATTGAGAATCATGATGCAGTTTGTTAATGCCTCGGACAAAAGAAGCCCCTGTTTTCAGTATATTGCAAGCAAGCTCCTACATTTATCAGATATAAAAGTCAAGGAAGGTATGTTTGATGGGCGACAAATTAGAAAACTGTTGAAAAACCCAAATGTTGAAAGATGATAAATGCCGTGGAACTTGGTGCATGGATTTCAATGAGAGGTGTGATGATGAAGTTCCTAAGAAATGTAAAGAGTAAATAGTATGAAACAATAGTGAAAACGATGTTGGATCACATGAAGGAGTTGGGGTGTAGAATGAGCCTGAAACTGCACTTCCTTCATTCTCATCTCGATCGTTTTTTTAAAAACCTTGTGGCTCTTAGTGGAGATATGGGAGAGAGATTTCACCAAGACAGCAAGGAGATAGACAGAAGATAGTAGGGGAGGTGGGATGTGGTAATGATGGTCAACTATTATTGGTGTTTGAAAAGAGATGGCAAATACACAGAACCCAGATGCTGGGCATCCAATCCATCATTCAAAGGAGACAATCTAGTTCACTCTAAAAGTGACTACAATTTTTCCTGTAATAACACTTTCTGGTGTTGTTTCACGTATACATTGCCTTCTTTGTGAATTCTTTGGTCACATTTAATTGCTAGAGTACAGAAATCATGGACTTGATGTTTCAACAATATGTGAAGAAAGAGATTTTGGTTCGACCCCCTACGTATTGGCACTTATATAGATGAAATGTGTGTTTATTTGGTCCGTCTCACAAAAAACAGTGGAATAAGCATGTCATGGACTGTTTATAAAATATCACTATATTTTCTCTATTCCAGATTATCTTAATTGTTCACTACTTTTTGGTACTATGAAGCTTATTTTGGGGTACCTAATGTAAGAAAACCTGATGTAATACGTGGAAATGAATAAGGGATTCGTACTCAGCGACTCAAAATTAGCTAAGATCACATGTCATATCCCTTGCCGCAAGGAAAAAAAGTTTAAAATGATGGTTATTGTTGTTGGTCATGCCGGTACGTCATATAGTTTTGTTAATGACGCTCTCCTGCTCTTCAGATTGAAAAAAAAACTGTCACGAAGATATGGACCATGAACACTTGCAGATCAAAATTTCGACACACCGGCACCGCTGATATGATCATCTCAATTGACAGAATCATTAATGAATTATTTAAAAATACTCGCACTCGTGAAGATGCTAGGATGCAGTTAGTGTAAATTGAGTACAGCTTTTGTTCTTAAAGTAAGGCTAATACAGATAAATAGCAAGTTTTCCCTGAGGTGAGATAAACTCGAGGAGGGGAATATGCTTCTGCTTCTGAGCAACATTGCAGCTCCACGTGGAGACACATTTGAGCCATGAGCCATAACAAGTCGTCTGGGTGCTCCTGGACAGTGGACAGAGCAGTACCTATCCGCTGAGCATGTATGTAGCATGTGTAGTGTTTAATGCCTGCTTTTACTACATACGGCACCGCAGGCGGTGACACTGATGACACATGAGATGAAGATGGAGCACCGGTGGAATGAGATGGCGGGGGAAACCAGAGATCCCGGAGAAAACCCGCCCCAACACCGTGTTGTCCACCACAAATCTCACTTTGCGGTCACCTGGGATTGAACCCGCACCGCCTTGGTGAGAGCCAAGCGGTCTAACCACTGAGCCACGGCATGGCCTCATCCGCTGACTGGATTTACCCTGCGGTCTTATAGATTTTGTCTTTTTTACAAAGCTGTGATGTTTTTTGTAAGGTGATGGACCTGATTCAGCCTCTGCTAGTGCTCCTGGCGGCAGGATGAGCATCCAGGAGGGAAGCCAGTGCCTGATGCCGCCATGCCAGGAACAGCCTGCTTGCAGAGTTCGTCCAGTGTGGCTGGGCCAGGAGCGAGAGGTCGGGTGGCTGGGGAACATTAGGTTCGGGTCGTGTTCTGGTCACATGGAGGGGTGGGGGGACTCGACTGCCGGGGCTCAGCCGACAAGCCAAATCCAGCTCCAGTATGGTCGGGACAGACGGTATAAGGGACGAGAGGCTGGACTCACCACCCAAGTGCGTCCTTGGGGAGTAGATAGCTCTTTCTCCTTCTTGGTGCACGGTGGTCATATTGACCCAGTGTATTTACTATTATAGGTGGTTGAGATGTGTGATTCTGGCATACAATGTGTGTGAACCCTCTCGCACAACGTCGTCAGAATGGCTGTGTAGGATGTGTAATGGAAACCTACATTCGGTATCGTAGATCATTCTAAGTGCCCTGTTCTGCACGGCTTGCAGTCTGCGGATGGTGGTACGAGCCACCGAGCCCCAGACCTCGCATCCATACAGAATCAGTGACGGGATGATCGCACGATAAACCCGTAGTTTAAGGCGAGTGGGCATGGTTGACCGGAATATAGGGTACAAATGCCTGAGCGCTGCATGGCCGAGGCTGATTTTTTCACGGACATGTGGGGTGAAGGTGAGACCGCGTTCCAGTCGGACACCCAGGTATTTGGCGCATCGAACCCAAGGGATTCTTCACCACCTCAACCGCGGGTCTCCTTCCGGGCGCCAGCGGAGGACCTTCCCCAGCAGAAGGGCAGAGCTCTTCTGTGGGCTAGGCCACGCCGTGGCTCAGTGGTTAGACTGCTTGGCTCTCACCAAGGCGGTCCGGGTTCGATCCCAGGCGACCGCAAAGTGAGATTTGTGGGTAGAACACGGCGCTGGGGCGGGTTTTCTTCGGGATCTCCGGTTTCCCCGCCATCTCATTCCACCGGTGCTCCATCTTCATCTCATGTATCATCAGTGTCATCGCCTGCGATGCCGTATGTAGTAAAAGTGGGCGTTAAACACTACACATTTCATTTTTCTTCTGTGGGCTAGTGGCCATCCTCCACTTTTCACTCCACGTGCCGATGACCCGGAGTATTCGCTAAAGCGGAGGGAGGCAGTAATGGGCGTTTTTGTTCTGTGCCAAGATGAGGACGTCATCAGCATATTGGCACTGGACAGTGCGAGGTTCTGTTGGGAAGTCAGACATGTAGGCAGCAAACAGTAAGGGCGACAGTACACTGCCTTCCGGAACTCCAGCCGCTATGGGTCTGACGGAGGAGAGTTTACCTTCGACCCGCGCCCTGAAAGTTCGATACCAGAGGAAACTACTAATCAGGGTAAGGTATGGGGAGGGGAGATTTGCTTCCTTGAGTTTGTACAGCAAGCGCGTGTGCCACGTTGTGGCGAAGGCCTTGTCCACGTCCAGGAGTACCGCGACGGCTTTGAGGTTGTCCTGGAAACCCAGGGTAGCCTTTCCACCAGTCGCAGCAGCTGCAGGGTCGTGGAGTGGCCCCGACGGAACCCGAACTGGTGATCTGGTAGGAGGTGCCTTTCCTCGAAGAGAGGAGTCAGGCGGGCCAGGAGCAATCGTTCAAAAACTTTTGAGACGATTGGGAGGAGACTGATGGAGCGGTAGCTAGATGGAAAGAGCGGATCCTTGCCGGGCTTCAAAATGCAGACCACCCTCGCCTCCTTTCAACAAGTTGGAAAGTGGCGGAGGTAAAGGCATGCATTTAAAATCCGCGTCAAATGAATTACGGCTCTTTCAGGTAGGTTCCGGAGCATGAATACCATAACACCGTCATGCCCTGGGTATTTGAGGCTGCGGATTTGGGCTGCCACCTGTCTGGGGGTGACAATGGGAATATGGATCACATCACGTGGTGGAGGGGAGTCCTCATAGAGGTATTCCACCGCCTCCTCCATGGACCCTGACTCATTTCACCAAATTCATTCACCGTCCGATATGACTTAACGTTGGAGGACGTAAATTACAACAACAAAAAACGCCTCCTCCACGAGCTCGGTGAACTCATCGTCCTGTGAGTCTTTCCGTGGCTCGAACTGAGACTCTAGATAGTCTGCGAAACCTGTGGCTTTCTTTTAGGGCTCAAAGGCGAGTCTCCCTCGAGTGCCATGGAGAGGATGCTGGTACTGATTTTTATCCTTCAGTAAGGAAAGGATAATCCTCCAGATGTGCTTCTCTGAGAGGTCTACACGCTTCATGGTGTTCTCCCAGGCTGCAGAGCGGTGAGCACGAAGCAGCCTTCTTGCCAAGGATTTGAACCTCTAGTGGACTGCCTGTATCCTGGGGTAGTGGAAACGCCGCCATAGCTTCCGAACAGTTGCTTCAGCATTAAGCAGCTGCCGGAGCTCATTTGGAATAGTCGTGGGGTTGAGCTGGTTTGAGGGAATGCGGTATGTGAGCACGTACCACATTTAGGATATTGTGACTTTGTGGGTTCGTAGAATTAAAAGGCCGAGTTGCAGAAATTAAAAATCTCCTTTATTTTCGTAGAAATACTCTTATACATTACAGCAGCATTACGTTACATACACCATCAGTCTACCAAGGTCAATCACAATAGCAAACAGTGACAGCAGATTACATCCTTAGCTCTCGTTGCAACAACACAGCCGGCTGTCTCTCCTTTCACAACACTGTTTCACAACTCGCCACTCCCTCTTGGCCAATCGTCGCCTCTTTAAATACTTCGCAGATAATTTCTAGATGATTCGCAAATAAACCAGAACGCGAACATCTCTATCCCGTCCAGAACTAGAAATTTCCATTTATCTCAGTTTGTTTGTTTCGGCAGACCCTTATCTGCCTGTTATCTTTGTCCGCAGGCTCTTGGTTTTCACACTGCCCTCCTATCAGTTTCTTTTGTGTAAACAAGCGATCGTAGATACGGGTTCACGACACTCTTTCCTCCTCAAGGCTGGTCGTCCCGAACAGCACCATCGTAGCGGGCCAGAGGATCCAGATGTACCACCATCTTCCTTCGGGGCACCTTCTGGATGCGGTAGACCACGTCGTTAGTCCTCTTCACCACCTGGTACGGTCCTTGCCACGGCTGTTGAAGTTTGTCGATTGTTTGGTTTGTTCCCAGGTGTCCTCCTGAAGTACCGGCACGCACTTCCCCCAAGACCTCCAGGACCTTACTTCGGGGAAGTACCAACTGTTGTCTCCGTGTCTTCCCATCGGGCGATTCCCATACCCGGAAAAGCACGCCCTCTCTGATTTTCAGTGAGTCCCATTGGGTCCAGTACGACTTATAGGTGGCGCTCCTCGGTGCGATGTCCTCCCAGGTTGGTCTTGTCCCTGCCTCCACTTTCCTCAAGAGTGGTCCCAAGTCTACGTCCGCCAGCTGCTCCCTCCTCAGGCCTGCGCTATCCCAGCTATCCGCAGGCACTGCCGTGACTATTCCGACTGCTGCGGCACGCTCCTTCTCTTCCACTCTTGTGCATTAGCCGCACTCCTCTGCGCAGGGTCTTCGGGATATGGCGTCTGCATTACCGTCGTTCTTCCCTCTACGATGTTCAGAGGCGAAGTCGTACTCCTGCAACCTCTGAACCCAAAGTGCTGTCTGGCCTTCCAGGTTTCTAAAGCTCAGTAGCCAGGTTAGGGCGGAGTGGTCAGTCCTCAGGTGGAATGGCTGACCGTACAGGTACTTGTGGAAGTGCTCCAAGGCCTTTACTACCGCCAGTAACTCTCGCCGGGTGACGCAGTAGTTCTTCTCTGCCTTGGCTGAAGACGCGCTGGTATCGTCTCAGCAGTTGTTGAACCTTCTCGAGCTGTTCTGCGGTCAGGTGATCGGCCGCCCTCTCCAGTAAGCCTTCCAGCCGGGGACCCTGGTGTTGCGTTGGCACCGGCTCCTGTGTCTTGTCGATTGCTGTCATGATGACCACGGGCTAGCACGTCCCATCTCCGTTACGGCCCGGACGTCGCGATCGATGTCCGCTGGGTTAAGCAGCCTCACTTGCACCACTCGGCACGGTAACAATGATCTTCCCTGTCCTTCCAGTCGCGCCGTCACCACTACCTCCTTTCTCGCGGGGACCCACGTCTTCCTTCAAGATGACCCTGCAGATTCCAAGGCGTTCTTCGGGTTGCCGGAGTATGACCTCTTCTCCATTTAGCCGCAGGACCTTCCTGCCGTCGTCGACCGTCACCTTGTGGCTCCTGAGGGCATCCAGTCCCAGTATCACCTCCTCAGCCACCTCCGCAACGTACACCCACTGACGCACGGCACCCCGTCCCAAGGTCAACTACAGCAGAGCCTCCCTCTCCACGGGCAAGGTGTCGCCCGATGCCGTCACTACCTGGTATGATCGGCTTGGTTTCCTCAACGGCAAGCCCTTGGCCACGTCAGGTCTGACGATGGTCACGGCTGCCCCAGTTTCTACGAGTACGCGGCACGACTTCCTTCTGACCCAACAGTTCGCGATGAGGCTGCCATCCATACGTCGCCTGACGGCGCGCAGTATCACTCGAGGGGATGGTGGTGATGGTGCCGACGTGCTCCTCGCCACGCCTGTCCTTACTGGTTCCTCCGGCTGCTCTTCCTGGAGTCAGTCATCTTCGCGGTCATCGTCGCGCCCAAGTTGCTATTTGCAGCTTCTGTCTTCGTTGTTAATTCGGTCTTCATTTCTTCCATCTTCTCGGTGATGTCGTCGTCCCGCTTCCTGACACCATTTGTAACTTTGTGGGTTCACAGAATTAAAAGGCCAAGTTGCAGAAATTAAAAATCTCCTTTATTTTCGTAGAAATACTCTTATAGATTACAGCAGCATTACGTTACACACACCATCAGTCTACCAAGGTCGATCACAATAGCAAACAGTGACAGCAGATTACACCCTTAGCTCTCGTTTCAACAACACAGCTGGCTTTCTCTCCTTTCACAACACTGTTTCACAACTCGCCACTCCCTCTTGGCCAATCGTCGCCTCTTTAAATACTTCACAGATAATTTCTAGATGATTCGCAAATAAACCAGAACGCGAACAATCTCTATCAGTCCAGAAGTAACTAGAAATTTCCATTTATCTCAGTTTTTTTGTTTCGGCAGACCCTTATCTGCCTGTTATCTTTGTCCGCAGGCTCTTGGTTTTCACACTGCCCTCCTATCAGTGTCTTTTGTGTAAACAAGCCACGTGATCGTAGACACGGGTTCGCGACAATATATTGGGAGAAGTCCGAGGCTGCCACTTCCAACGCATCCATGCGTGGTCGCGGACCTATGGACTGGCTCAGGTTCAGGATGGCTGCATCCCAGTCGACCTCGTACGTCCAGTCTGGGTTTAACAGAGATGGCATATCAACGTTGGAGTCCACCAGGACAAGGTCATGGTCGGAGTCCAGTTCGTTGACCGCCGAGAGGCCTAGATGAAATGGAAAGTTTTTTAGTGAGCATGATGTCGAGCACATCCGGCCTGCCGTGGGCTGGATGGAACGTAGGGTCTCTCGGGCCGTGCGTGACAATGTTTGGGCTTTCGCTGATGAGGCGGTAGAGCCCACGCCCTTTGATGTTGGATGTA
Organism: Mantis religiosa; assembly: GCA_030765055.1. Taxonomy (NCBI): domain Eukaryota; kingdom Metazoa; phylum Arthropoda; class Insecta; order Mantodea; family Mantidae; genus Mantis; species Mantis religiosa. The sequence continues at coordinate 145,641,693 of CM060949.1, forward strand.
CGGCTATGCCAGTGGGCATGTTTTGCGTTGAGGTCACCTGCGATGCATACCACTGGGTGAAGGTTGAGAAGGAGGTTGAAGTCCACCTCGTAGAAGCGTGCATCAGGAGGATCGTAGGCCACTTCGCGTATCTTCTTTTATACCGGTGAGTGAAAAGTATGGAACAATGCCTGTAACCCCGCTGTTGCAACTCTATAAAGTGATATGTTTTAGAAAAGCTGTAAAACATTTTGGTTTCAAAATAACAAATTAGTTATAAATAAGGATAAGAGTCAGGCATTGGGTTTTCATAATAAAATCAATACGGCAGTTAATTTACCTGAAATTATGATGTATGAAAATGAAATTAAATATACAGGAAAGACAAAATTTTTAGGAGTTTGGATGGACGACGGTCTAAATTGGAATATACATATTGAAAGTCTAATGAAGAAATTAAGTAGCATTTGTTTCCAAATATCAATTTTGAAGCACAGTGTAAATTTGAATACATTAAGAATAGCCTATTTTGCAAATTTTCAATCATTAATTTCTTATGGTATAGCAGTATGGGGAAATAGTAGTAGCATTATCAAAGTATTTAGAATCCAAAAAAGGGTAATTAGAATTATGATGAATTTAAAGAGAACAGATAGTTGTAAGCAATGGTTCAAAAAATTAGGCATATTGTCATTACCAAGCATTCACCTTTTAGAAATAATAGTACAGGTTAGAACGAACTTAGATAAATTTCAAAAAGGCAATGATATTCATGACCATAACACGAGAAATAGTTCAAATTTACATGTCACCTATCATAAAAAGAAAATGTATGAGCACAGTTTTAAATTCAACGGAATTCATATCTACAATAAACTGCCAACTGAAATAAAAAACATTGAGTCCTTCACAAAGTTTAAAACCACATCAAAGAAGTATTTGTTACAAAAGTGTTACTACTCAGTAGAAGAGTATTTAAACGACAAAAGGTAGGAATAAAAGTATTGTAAATTTTAATTATTAATTTAATTACTATGCTTAACAACTTATTGTAATTCTTGTTTCTTGTTACTATTTTTTGTGTAGTTAGTAATTTGACAATTCCACATCACCTTCACAAAGTTTAAAAACACATCAAAGAAGTATTTGTTACAAAAGTGTTAATACTCAGTAGAAGATTATTTAAATGACAAAGGGTAGGAATAAAAGGAATGTAATTTTAATTATTTATTTGGTTATTATGCTTAACAACTTATTGTAATTCTTGTTTTTTGTTACTATTTTTTTGTGTAGTTAGTAATTTGACAATTCCACATCATGAATGTATGATTTACGGATGCAATAAATGAATAACATTAACATGCCCTCGTGTTACTATGATTACAAATAATGGGAGTTTCTTTTTAAATGGCAAAGTTTCGTTTTCCTACACTTCTGCAGTCCTCATGTCTCAGAAGTATGTACTAACTAATATCCATTCACATCAAAATTTAAATTTATTAGTATCTTAGCGCACGTGTACCGAGCAACGGAAAACGCATCATTGGTTCAAATCACTGTTCCACACTTTTTACTCATTCCTATTAATGTGTGCTCATTCCGTATATAAAAAACCAGATTGTAATCTCAACTTTATACTTCTCGCTGGTTTTGTGGTTATTAGGTTGCCAACTGTGTTTCGTGGTTTGTGTAAAGGTGGTGTAAAGTGCTCGCACGGCGTCACAGCTCCAGCACTTTCACAGATTAATACCAGATTCTCAACTCCGTGCGTGCTGGAAGAAGCAGAAGAGTAGTGTAAAACAGAGGTAAGAAGCAAATTATATTGTCAAATTGTCAGTTTATTCACTGGACCAAATGTCAACCGTTGTTCGTAGTTATAAGTACGTACATAAGTAGCCTTCTATGTTGAGTACTGTGTAATAATTGCAATGAATATTTGTTAGTACATACAATGTTTGAATTGTTGATTCTATAACATGTTTGGTACTGACATTTATTTTAGACAAAATGGAGAATAAGAATGAAGACATAAATAGCGATAATAAAACAGATATAAAAGTAGAAATCAAAGAAGAAATCAAAGAAGAGCCGCGGTGGTCGCCAGAAACATCACCAAATCCATATTTTGAGTCAGAGGAGCCTGTTTCAGAATCTGAAATGGAGAATAATATAAAGGTACGTTTTGCATAGTACTTCTGAAATATACAATTTGGTATACTTTTTTTATAAATTACAAGAGTATTTGCTATTGGACTTCTTAATAAAAAACTATAAGGTTACGCTGTAGCAGAGCGGGTACATTTTCCATGTCGTGTGCTGGAATACGCGATGTCATAACTTGGCAGGCTGTTACCACCTACGCATTTCGGAAAAATCCGCAGAGATGCGCAATATTGCCAATTAATATGTGTACTTATTATTGGATTAGATACCTACATCCCTTACCACATAATAAAGGGTTAAACTACAGAAAGAGGGCGTAGACATGGTAGTGACGTTATGGCTGGAGCGTTGCCAATAGTGAAACCCTGCTTTGACTTATATTTCCAAAACTGCGTAAGCAAACTAGCGATCCTAGTCATACGTAAGAAACTTTTCTTTTTCTTCTTTTCCTCCTGAAATTCTTGGGGAAGCGGCGCTTTCGCTACTTCTTACCTTTGCTACCCCCTCTCTCTTTTTCATACATATACGCACATGCCTTTTTTAAAAGTGCTTTAGAGAAACCTTGAAATGTCCAGTGAAACCTCTATATGAGAGTGATGGAATGTGAATGTTATAGGTAAGTGGTAGAGAAAAATATCTAGATAGCTCACCAAAACCAAGATCTGAACTCAGACCCACACTTATAATTTCGGTGTTTGGCATTAATAGGTTTATAGAGAAAAAAGAAACTCCTATTTAATTACATTGCTTTACAAAATGAATTATTCCTATTACTTATTACTGTATTATTCCAATTATTCCTATATCATGTATAAGCTTTTTTTTATATTTAAGCAAACACTAATGTCAAACACTTCATTTTCACTGTGCATTGACTTCTGAAATGTTTATATGTAAAACAAGAATGTGTTTGCCGAAGGTGGTGAAAACTAGAAATAATGGTAAAGATGCATCTGGGTGGCATATAGTAATGTTGGTACAGAATGACGTCACAGAAACAAGTTGTTGCCAACTGCAGAGCTCTGATATGTGCAAGTACAGCGGAATGTTGCCAACACATTTTCTTTTTCTTATAAACTAGCGATACTTTAATGGGAGGAGTGCATAGTAAGCATCATCATCATCACTATCACTGCCCGCCTCGGCAGCATAGATGGTAGCGTGTCAGCCTCACGTTCAAGAGGTCCCAAGTTCGAATCTCGGTCAGACTGAGTTACCTGGATAAGGTTTTTCCGGGGTTTTCCCTTACCCTGAAAAACAAATGTTGGGTAACTCTAAGCTCTATGAACCCTGTGCGCATTAAGCATCATTTCACCCATTCCATTCAACATGATATGACATAATTTTGAAGGACCTAAATTAAAAAAGCTATTTTTCTTCTTCATCATCATCATCATTTCTTGCTGTTTACCATATGGCTTCATATGCATCTTTGTAAGGAATGTTTACTGTTTAGTACAATCGCAATTGCATAAATAATATAATAATAATAATAATAATAATAATAATAATAATAATAATAATAATAATAATAATAATAATATGTATTTATTATTATGATTATTATTAAATTAATTTATTATTATTATTATTTAAAACTCTGACACTTTACATCCGTTTCTTTGCATATTACAGTATCACTGGTTTGCTTACGTAATGTTGGTTTTTTCCACATTAACATATTGTGGAAGTCGGCAATGTTAGAGCTGTGACGTCAGAGCCACGATATACATACATCGCCCAGATGCATCTTTACTGAAATAAGATTGTACAGAAATGCACATTTGGTTTGTTTTTTATCATTGTATTATGTTTTGCAGTATGTTTCATGTTCGTACCTGTATAGTGTACATAATGCCATTTTCCAATGTGGCTGCTATTTCATTGTTTCTCCATATATCAATCTTATAATATCATATTTTTATATCTACAATAAATTAATTTTAAATTAACTTGTAATTCATCATTTAAGCTCCTATTTTATGTTAATATGTTCTGTCATCTCATTATTTTACACTGCCAGTTTCCTTATGCATTAGAGTATCGCCAGTTTATAACAAGAAAAAGAAAATGTGTTGGCAACATTTCCTGTGTTGGGCATATTTCAGAACTCTGCAGTTGGCAACAGCTTGTTTCTGTGACATTGCATATCAACCTAAGTCTATTCCATCTTTCTGCAGTCTAATAGATGCAATAGCTTTGTTGAAGCTTTTTTATTTAGTCTATCATTATTTACCCGCCCACTTTAGTCTGACCAGTTTCATTATCCATTACAGTATTTCTGGTTTGGTTACACAGTGTTGATAACTTTAGCGAATGCATTTTGTCGCTGTTAGCCATGTTCTAGCCCATTGACATCATGCCTGCCACTCTCATAGCCACTGATCTGCAGTGTAGCTGCATTCTCTACCTGAAATGTCATACGGGTTTTCAAGAAAGTTAATACCTTACCATCAAATTTGTTATCTTCAACAATAGTATCTATAATAAGCAAAGTTGTTGAATCCTGTATCCTTAGCCAACACGATAACTATTTTACAACCAACAATTTGTTATGCTGTAAGCAATTTGGATATAGAAGAGGATTATCTACTGCAGAAGTAGTTGAATGAGTAATCACCAAAATTTTAAATAACTTTGAGAAAAGGGGGACAACTGGACTACTTTATACATTTAAAACTAAATCCTTTGTCTGTGTTTTACATAATTTCATGATTAGCAAACTAAATTTTTACATAGTAAATGGACATGAACTACATTTGTTAGCATCCTATATTAGCAAAGACAACATATGGTAGTTGTCATTAACAAAAAAGATCTGGGCCAACACCAGTAATGGCAGTTATACCCCAAGGGTCTGTGCTGGAGGCTTTATTTTTAATTTATATCAACAACTTTAATTGTAACTTATCTTGCCCCACAATGTTATAAGCAGATGACACAACCTTGCTGAGCAACAGCAATGATACTGATATAGTAAAGCAACAAATGCAACTATCCGTGGAAAGTGTAAAAATATGGTTCTTCTTAAACAGTCTAACTCTAAATACATCTAAAACTGAAAATATATTATTTACACAGCAACATAATCATATTCACAGCAAGTCAGTAAATCTGCCAGAAGTACATTTGGACACCCGACTAACATGGGGAACACATATACTTCAACTTTGTAAAAACTTGCTAGAATCTGCTATCTTTTAAAGACAATGAAGAAATGCATAAGTCAAGATATGTTGATCACGTCTTACTATACGTTTAGAAATCTATAACTAATCTAGGGTTTGTATCTGTATCGCATGATTTTGTTGTTCACTTGTTTCATCAAATCACCAGTGATGAGTAATGGATGTCTGGAATGGATTTTATCCTACACATTGTTAAAGCTATCATACCACTTGTTTACATTTATTTTATTTCAGTTATTATGGTATTACCGTACCCTTCCTATAATTGACTTTAAATTTCTACAGTTTAAACTTCTATGTATTCGAAGATAAAGTAATAACTCTTACCTTATGTTTATGAGACTTTGTATCGCACAGTTCATTCAAAACAATCACAGCATGCACAGTATCAACTTGTTTCCATTCGATCTTGGAGTAAGCCCAAAATTAATCTGTGCTTTGGAAATGTGCAAATGGCCATAACCCCCTCATATAATATACAACAGCAATGCAAATAGGCTGTAAGAATTAGAATTCTATGCAGGGGCGGTTCGTCATAAGGACACAAAGGTGCACACACCCCTAAAAGAAATCTTATGGAAATAAATGAACCATGGCCTTTCGACAAGTAAGGACGGTTTATTTTTAAAATATGAGAAAGCTTCATAAGGTAGTAAAAGTGATGTATTCATATCTACAGTATATGGCTCGGCGCGGTAGGATTAGCGCCCGCCTGCTGCATTTGCATGTAACAGAAGGCATGCAGCTCTGAAAGTGGCAAGGGAGTGGGGGAAGGACTTTGCATGTGCTCATCCGGCGTGGTTCTGTTACCGCCTAGAGCAGTCCGCAGAGTAGTTTTATATTGCTAAAATGCACGGATTTCTTATTTTAGTCTTCTTTGTGTAGTTAGGAACATTGAGTGCTAAAGGTGGCTTTATAAAATCCAGTGACTAAAGAATGATGGATAACTTTATAAAATCACTAATGGAAGTGCAATTTTCAAGGTTGACTCTTGAAGAAAGAGTACAATTGGAACCTTTGGGTAGACCAACACCCGAATTCTTAAGGAAAAATTAAAAACTAAGAAAAATGAAAACCGGATGTTTAAGAGGCACCTTAGTTCTAAGGTCATGTATGAGAAGTGTCACTGGATCTGTTGCTGCGAAATTCTCAAGTCTTTTTTCTGCTCTCTGTGTGTTTTGTTTGCTTCTAAATGTGTCATTTGTTTGTGGACAGTTAAGGGAGTGAGTACTATAAAACGTTTAACAGAAAAAGTAAACAAACATGAACATTCAGTGCACCATATGATTAGTGTGGTACATATGTCACTCCTAGGAAAACAAAACATTACATCATGTCTTGACTCTGTATTTTAAGAAAATGTTAATAAACATAACATTCAAATGAGTAAAAATAGACATATTTTAAAAAGACTTATTTCATGTGTGAAGTTTTGCACTGTGTTTGAACTAACTTTACGAGCACATGACCAATCATTTACTTCTTCCAATCCAAGGGTACACAGGAGCCTCATTGACTATACAGCTGAATTCGAAACAGTGATGAAGAAACATTTAGAAATAATCACAGCATTTAGAGGAACCTCGAAAACAGTGCAGAATGATCTGTTAGACTGCATGAAAGTCTATAGGAAGAAAGTAGAGCAACAGATACAGGCTTCTGAGTTTGTTCCCATTCAGTGTGATGAGACAACTGATGTTTCAAATCACTGTCAGATGGTTTTGGTATTCCGTTACGTATACAAGGAATTCGTTAATGAGAGATTTTGGGCTTTAATAAACCATGAAGGAAGAGATGTGGAATCTCTGACGAAGTGCATAAGGAATGAAATCTACCTGCCTCATGGAAATACCAGAGAAAAGCTCATTGCTTAAACCTTTGACGGGGCCGATGTTATGAATGGAAGGACTGGTGGAGTACAGGCCAAAATAAGGGAAACATATCCATATGCATACTTTGTCCAACCGGTTGAATTTAATCATACAAAAGGCAAGTAACCCTAATTCCCAGGTATGCGTGTTCTTTTCAGATCTGTCAGATATTCTAGCATGCATTTCCAATTCCTCTGTGGGATCTGATATTTTAAAAAAAGTAGTGCAAGCAAGATTGCCCAGAGTTGCTTTAACAAGATGGAATTACAACATTTGTACCGTCAATGTTATGTACGAAAACATAGAAAACCTGAAAGGTTGCTTCGAAATTATGGAAGAGAGTTGCACTAATGCAACCACAATAAATGAAGCCAGTAGCTGTAAAAGAGTTCTTGAAGATTCAAATTTTATTTTTTGGTTAAGAGTTTTCCACAAAATACTACCTCATGTAGACATTTTTTACCAGCTACTTCAAAAGAAGACAACCTTATATTTAAACAGCAAATGGAAAAGGAAAGATTGAATATTAATGAAGTACACAAAAACTTAAGTGAAGAATTTCCACAGCCGTCAAAGAAAAGAAAAACTATGGAATGTGCAAGGGTTGGAGATGCCCAAGGAGGTGTGTGACATCATCACAACTACTGTCACAAATAGATCTGCTTATAATGGACATCTAGGAGCTGCATCTTTGCTGTGCAACGACTTACTTAAGGATTTTTGTGAACATTTCCCGAAAGAAATTTTCACACGAGTGATGCAATGCTATCCTTTTCTACTGCAAGGAAAACTGCACACAGAGTTCCAGCTAATTTAAAGACGAAATGACTAAGATTCAAGGAGCATTGAAACTTTCATTTCATATATGAAAATAAACTTTCGTCAGTGTTCAGTGAAGTCACAAAACTTTTGAAAATTGTCATAACACTGAGGAGACTGTGGAACCTGAACGTTGCTTTTCCACTCTGATAAGGATAAAAACGCTTTTAAGAAATACAATGACAAACAACAGACTCAATGCTTTAGCAATGTCAATAAATAAGGCCCCTATCAGTAACATGCAGGATTATGATGAAAGAGTGACGGAAACTTTCCTTAAAGAACATATAAATTGGTCAAAAGTGCAATTCATGATAAACTGAACAAATGCCAAATAAGAGAATTAATTTGTGTACATTCAGTGATATGCGTATGAATCAGTGAAAAAAAATACACTGGTGTGGTGGCAGCTTAATATGGATTTGCGTGAGCTTGAATGATGTTCTAATAACATCCTTTTATATCTTGCATGCATATTAATATGCAGCTTTGGGCAAAGATTGTGTTGGGCTTCTTTTACTTATTTCTGAGCTATATATCACAACCTGAGAACCTCTATTTCGTGGGTTGTAGAGGTAGAATTAGAAAAAAGTGGTTCTTAAAATTTACAAGTGTAATAATTTATTGTTATCAATACTTAGCAAGCAAAACTGTTTCTGCAGCCCCCAAACATTTCGGCCACAAGCCGCCACTGCTAAAGTGGCTCTACCAAATTATCAGCTTCCTCACATTTGAGAATTATTGCAATTATTGAAGTCAAGTTTTTGTAACGGTGAATACCAAGTAGAAGGTAAATCTGTAAATGTGAAGGATTTACTTTCATTGACAATAAAGCTAAGCAGCAGAAAGACAACGTTGCTCAAGATAGTGGCTGCATGCAGAAGATTTCATAAGTGGCGGTAAGTAATACAACATAATATAACAAAAATATGTTACTACAATTCCAAATCAGTCTGTATGTAGGGAGATATACTTATTTGGGAATTCTCATGGAAGTTTAACTTGAATTTCAAAAGGATAGTTTTTTTTCTCAATAGCTTGCATAGTTCACAGTGTGACAATACTTTGTAGAAAAGTAAACATTTTGCTGATTAACAATAACAAGGCTTTCCCTGCCCATTATTTCTCTTTCCTTCTCCCAACTTCAGTCCCTACACTTTTCAAATCAGATGTAATTTTATTAATTAGAATTAGAGAACTTTCTAGACTTGCACCTTTCTTCTGTACATGTGAGTCCTTGTATTAATCAAGTGAGATTTGCCTTTATGAAAGTTAATTGTCCTTCAATTTACTGTTTGGAAATGCATTTATCATCAGGATTCAGCATTTTAATAACATGTTTTACCATATGGAAATGATTGCAATAATAAATTGCTGAATATATCCAGGTGCTCCATTGATTGATAAACTCTGGTGGGAGTGGAATACCAGGAGACAAGGACTTAAAGAGCAGTTTACGGAAGAGTGTTCACAACAATTTTCTTTGTCTTTGACGCCAGGCAATCCACTTGTGTGAAGCATACTATGAAAACTGAACTTAACACCAAGCATTCCTCTTATCAAAACTGTAAATAACTAAATCTGTGGCAATGACAATAATGGATCAAATGCTTGCCTTTCAACTTACAACTATAGGCACATTGGAAATAGAGGAATTGTTTGCTGCAACAAGAATATGTACAGTATAGTTAAGAAATTGACTCCCAAAGTGTAAATTGTTGATCCACTGATGAAATATTCATTTATGGCTTAAAAATAAATGTTAAATAGCTAATACTTTTAGTTGAATTAATTTCTTGCACGGTCAAGAGAAAAAGAGCAGAAAAGTAATCAATATTATGAAGAATATCTCAAAAATGATGGAAATTCGAAAAATTGCCTAAAATTTTAAAAACATAAAATATGAGTCAATTGAAGAATTTAATGTCATGATGGCATGTTTACCATGGTAGCTCAATGGTTAAGAGCAACTGGACGGAGACCAGGAGATCTGTGGTTCAAATTCCGCAATGACATTGAATTTTTCAGTTTGACTCTATGAATCCAAAACCTTAGCCTACACACAACTAGTGTGAAGGAATGATTAATTTCCATCAACTAACTTAAATCATATAATTTATTCCTAATGTTTTTTAAGATATTACTTATTTGTTAGAATTTTCAAGTAAAAATGTTAGCCAAGGATTATATCCACCGACAAATTATATTGAACATATATAACCTCCATTAATTAAATCTAATAGCAGTAAGACGAACAAAAAAATGTCAGGAGTGATGCAAGAATGTCCTCTATATCACTTTTTTCATAAAATGAATGAGATAAAGAATGGAGAGGGCAGCATCATGGTTATATATAGTTTCAACATAATTGGCATAAAGTGCATAGCATGAAAATACAGAAATTAAAAATGGTTTTTCATTGAAAATATAACAAAATTTGCATTAACAATATCAGAAAAAGCAAATTCTTTGATCAATATTGTTTTTTTGTAATTCATATCCTCCAACGGTAAGTCATATTGGACAATGAATGAAAGGGTGAAATGGTACTCAAATGATCCTGGAGTCCATGGAGCTTAGAGTTACCCGACATTCGTCTTTCAGGATAAGGGAAAACTCTGGAAAAAAAACTTATCCATGTAACTCATCCTGACCGAGATTCCATCTCGGGACCTCTTGAACGTGAGGCAGACACGCTACCATCTACACTACAGAGGCAGGCTATATTAGATTTACATTAACACATTTGGATGTAGTAACTTTGTAAGAAAACGTGGGAGTAATAAATACAATAATGAAATCTTCCTTTGTGCAGAAAGATCACAGAGTATGTTCATACAAGACATTATCAAGAACTGCTCTTTGTTACATCATTAAGGTTGGATATTATGAACTAGAGAGGAAAGTAGAATGAATAACCGTTAATGAAAAGAAGTTCATGAGATACATAACAGGATACACTAAGTGAAATTGCAATGATGAAATGAAGGAACTACACATAAAACCAATCAAGTACATGTAAGAATGCCAAAATAACTGGATGAGTCATTTGCAGTTAATGAGTTTGGATTGATTTCATGCTTTGTTATTGCCCAACAGGAAAGAGATCTCTGGACTGTCCAAGGAAGCACTGGACTCAAAACCCATCTTGTGAGATCATAAGGTGGCATAAAATGTAACAGCTCTATAAAAGATAAGATTTAATCAGTTTCTCTATTTAAATTGACTTTTTTGTGCATCAATGACATTCTATGTAAAATTTAGTTCTCAAACAGTAGAAGTTTCATATTTGACTGAGACGTAAGAGCAATTTTACGTTTCCTTTACTCACACTCTTGGAAAAAGTCATTCCTTTCGAATGGCTAGACTGAAAAAGCTTACTTGCAGTTGGAGTGGCAGCTACTGTCAGGACAACAGATACATTACAGTTACAAATTCACGTCCAAACTATGGTTGAGAAAAACTTTTGGGATTAATATGTGCATACATTCAGGTTGCTATTACCCTTATGTTGTATCAAAGGCTCTGAAATCCTCTACATTTACAATTCATTTTGTATAATCTGAGAACTCAAAGGACTTTATGCTGCAATTTTATAAGACCAAAAATAATTTGTTTTCAGATTCCTTTTGCAAGAACACAAATATTTTTGGATAGGTAGAGTTAGACTGAGAAAGTCAATGCCATAGCCGGGATTTGAACCACAGATTTCCCTGTCTCCGTCCAGTTGCTCTTAACCATCAAGCTATGATGACAACTTGCCAGAATGACATTAAATGCTCTGACTCGTATATTTCCCAACAGAAAATCAGGAGATCCATGGTTCAAATCCCAGCTATGGCATTCAATTTTTCCATTTTTAATTTCCACAAATATTTTTAGTTCATTTTATAAATTATGTCATTCTTATACCTACTTTTTCTACTTGTTTAACAATTATAAATTTATTTATGACTTTTAGTAAATTAAATAAATTCAGAGTTTTACTTTTTTTTTTTTCCAACATTTTTAGGGCATCAAAATCTGGCCTTGCTAATTATCTTATAAAGTGTCATATTGTGCATAAATACGTGCTGAACATTTTAAGGTAGTCTTTGCCAGGCTTACTTGCATAATGATACAAACTTTTCATGTTCAGTTGGTGAGAATTTGTATAAAGGATAGACATTTGGTGTTTGTCTATATATAACCAAAAATCTTTTTGCCTTTTATCTTAAATTTAAATTTCAGATGGAAGCAACAGATGTACCTGAATTACCCATTGAAAGACGCATAATCGCAGGAGCAGCCAAAGTGGCAGAGCTTAAAAGATCAATTGCTCGTTTGGGGTAGGTAGCTTAAACACCCTTAAGCATACATATCTAAAAATTTTGTTACGTATTTCCATTGCTTTACCACACTAATGCCTTTACTAGTAAATAATTATTTAGCAACAAGTGTTTTATTGACATATACAAAGAAGATGAAAACTGGTCTTGTTACTTTTATACTACTTAGTATTATAGTTTAGATTAAAATACTAGGTTTTAAAGGTTACTTTCAAGTCCCTACCTTAATAGATCTAATGCCACCCCTTAGTTAATATATATTTGTCTATCTACCATGGTAGATAAAGGAACTATTTTATTTTATCCGATATTTAGTACTGAGACTTCAGCAGAAATAAGGTTTTGAGGTCCTTTTAACTCCAAAAGAGGCATTTTTATGAAGGAGTGGAAACCAGAATAAGAAAGATAAAAAATTCTGGCAACGTAAATGTTCATAATTAACCTGAAGGCTTTCCCAGGAACTGGGGGAAAAAAAAGTTGGTTTTCTTTACCAAGAATAGCATATTAGATCTGCATTGTGTACAGTAGACTCTTCACTGTACAAGGGGCATTCAGAAAGTTTTGCAACCAACCTGAAATAATTGCAACCTTATTAGATAATAAGTACAAAATTGTACATTACTGGAAAACCATTGCAAACAAGTGCAAGACCTTGCTCAGGCTATACATTCAGTTCTGTTGACACTATCTCAGTCTGAGTACTATAGTGCATCATCTGCAACTTGGGTGGAGAGAAATGGGGAGTTCTTTGAAAGATTGGGAGGAAAGTTTTTTAAACTTCAACAATAGCATGGACTTTTAAGATGGCACCGCAAAACTTTTTAAAAGGCCCCTCACAAAATGATTCGCTGGTTATATACTTATATATCCTTCCCAAGATGTTACATCATGGATATAAATAGTGATCAGGTTTAGTATTTTTAGGTGCACACCTTTTTTCTTAGGGTAAATTTAAGCTCTTCGGAAAGATACCACAGTATGAAGTTTTGTTTCTAGTTGCCAAAAGAGGCATTTTTTCATGCATCTTTTTCCCTTTTGGGTACCTTTAATCCTTTTCCCCCTTTTTCTTTTAAGTTTCCTTCCTTTTTACTCTGTATAATTTTAAGCAACATAAAACATATAACTTAACGTCTCCTCAGCTTTCTGTGAATATGTAAAGAGTAAGCCTGCTTCAGTAAACGCTGCACAGAATTTGAAAGCACAGCTACAACAATGGAAAATAATTGTGTACGACAAATCCTCTTTCTCTCGTGTATATCATTCTGTCCTTTTAATTTCCCCAGAATCAGTAGCCTACTGTTCGTGAAAGTGAGTTTGTTACTGTGACAGACTCTCACCAAGGCGGCCCGGGTTCGATCCCAGGTGACCGCAAAGTGAGATTTGTGGTGGACAACACGGCGCTGGGGCGGGTTTTCTCGGTCCTCCGGTTTCCCGCGCCATCTCATTCCACCAGTGCTCCATCTTCATCTCATGTATCATCAGTTATACCTCCTGCGGTGCCGTATGTAGTAAAAGCGGGCGTTAAACACTACAAATTGTGATAGACATTATCTGTTTGCGTGGATTCCAGGGTTACGCAGAGACAGCCGTAACCGTACATTTGTAGTTCCAAGAATTGACTCTTGAGTTCTGCTCAAAGGTACTAGAAAGCGCTGAGAGTGCAGTTCCAGCATGAATGAGAAATTCTGGTAATTGTCGCAGTGTTATATAACAGTTTGGACAACAAGTGAATGAGCTGTGTAACAGTCACATTGAGTTAGCAAGTGAACTGGTGTTAGTCCTTTGTTACATTACCAAATGAGTGTATTACTAGATTTTACCATGCCAAAGGTGTCCAGTGCTTGACTTACTGTTCTGGCTCAGGAATTCAAACAAGATATCATAGACACAGATGGAACTGTTATTTGATGTGCTATTTAAGATTCAGCAATTTTATTATATGAAAAATACCAGCGAGATCACATCAAACAGTACATTTCCAGCTCTAAGCATCAAATGAACAAGACTCTTCAAGTAAACAAATTGCAGCAGCCTCTATTACAAAATGCATTTTAAGAGTTCTTCAAAAAGCCAAAATTTTAAGGTAATAATAATAATAATAATAATAATAATAATAATAATAATAATAATAATTTTTATTTGCCTATAGACATACATACATATGTTTCAAGCATTGTCGGGCCCTAAAACACCACACACTCATACTCGTCAGTGTCTAATTTCAAATAACAATCATTATTTACAAAATATAATTTAAATAAAAAAAATATACAATTCATGAAACAGTTTTTTTTTTTTTTTTCCATTCCATTATAATTCATCAGTTCTATATATACATATTTCTATTAAATACATTTTTAATTCCTTTTTGAAGCTATTTCCAGGTAATGTTTTTAAATAATTTGGCAATTTGTTATAAAATATAATTCCCTTCAATAATGGATCTTTTCCAGCTGATTTTGTTCTTGTAGTAAGTCTATGAAAGTTATCACATCCTCTAGTATTGTAGCCATAGAGTTGACTATTTCTGTTGACATTATTTACATTACAGTCTGTTTTATGTACAAGTAATATTAATTTATATATATATACAATGAAATTACTGTCAAGATTCGCTCCTTTCTGAAAGTTGGTCTACATGATGTTCTATTTCCTAATTTAAACATTATTCTTACACACATTTTTGGTAGTATTAGAATCCTATTCATGTTGATAATTCCACTACTGCCCCAGATTTCAGTTCCATAACTGAGATGGCTATGTATTATTGCATAGTAAGCTAATTTTAATACTTCTGTATTCAAGTATTTAGAAAGATTTCTTAGCAGATATACACCACTACTAATTTTATTTCATATGCTGTCAATCTGTTTGTGGAAATTCAAGTTTTTGTCTAGTTTGATACCCAAAAAGTTTGTTGAATCTTCCTGTTCCATATCTTTACCATTAATTACTACATTATTTAGTTTTAGACTTGTTCAATATTCAAAATTAACTAAATTGCTCTTTTTTATATTGACATTTAAATTATTATCTTTTATGTAATTTAGAATTGTCAGTTTGATTTATTAAGTTTTGTTTTAACTGATTTGCTGATTTATTCCAAAATAGAACAGAAGAGTATTGTACATTGAGTTGTATGCAGCTCTTACACAAGCAGGAATTTCTCTCAATAAGGTAACCATCCAACCTTCAAGGGATTTCTTGAAAAATATACAAAGATATCAATGCCAAGTTAGAGAACTTAAAGAAAAAACTGCATGGAGCAGAAGAAGAATACAAAACAGAATACAACAAAATAATTGAAATGGCACAAAAAAATAACTTTCCCAAATCATTAGTAGACAAAAAAGTGAACTTAGCAAAAAAGAAGAAGCTAATAAAGGAAACCACAACCCTCTCAGCTACAGAAAGTAATATGATTTTCAAAAAATTCACTTACCATCCATGGGCCTATGATAAATTCAAAAAAGTCTTCAAAAAACAAAACATTCAACTAGCACCAGTCAACCATTTCTCCTTAAAAACACCTAATTTGCTCAAACATCAAAGATGCCATTCTAACAAAAAATCTGGTATATATCAAATTGAATGCAGTGACTGTAGTCAAATTTATATTGGAAAAACCAAGAGAAATTTAGAAACAAGAGCAAAGGAACACTTTAGAAACATAAAATATAAACAATTAGAAAAATCAGCAGTTGCCACACATTTTGGGGGAAAAAACCACAACTTAAATCCAGAACCAAATCTACTAAAACATACATCAGGAAAACAAGAACTATCCACATGGGAACAAATCTTTATTTCAAAAAATAGGAACAAAGTATTCAATTTCGACATCCCCGAGAAAGATTTGTTCAGCAAGTTCCTTGAACCACCACCAGAGGAGACCTATGACAAAATATCGTCAACTACCCCAATGAGAACCAGTCGATGGCCAGCTGAGGATAGGCGCAAAGTCTCTGAAACATGTTCCGGAAAAATTTTAAAGTAAGTGTTGTTTAGTGTCATTAATCGACTCCCTTTAAATTTAATATATGGAGCCTGTTTACCAAGAAACCATACAAACAAGTGTGGAGAAAGTGTCTGACTGCGCTGTAGGAATCATTGTGGATGAAACCATGGACTCAATGGAATTATCAGGGGAGAAAGTTAAGTCCATGTTAAAAATGTATGAGCTGCAGAATGTCAAGCCAGTACAGTAATGCAATCAATTATGAACTTTGTTAAAAACTCTAGCCTGCCGATATCAAGTTTGAAAAACTTCTTCTTGTGGTTACGGACTAGTCTCCATACATGGTTTCAGCTCTTAACCAATTGAAGCCTTTATTTTCTAAGTTGAAAAATGTGACATGCTTGGTTCCATACCCTTCACAGCGTTTGTGAATCCATTAGGAGTGAATCCGACGTTGCAAATCAGTTCATCTCTGCTGAAAGCTCCGAATCTTGTTGTGGTCTAGAAGGAAACCACTGGCCTGCCCCTTCCGAATTTCTGAGGATTCCCAAGGATCCTAGATCCTTGCTGGGGATCTTGGATCGAATATGCTGCTATGTTGTATGAGAATTTTGACAAAATTAGAGTTTGTGCTCTCTTGGATCCAGCAAAAGTAGGTGCAATGTTCAAGGCACAGCAACTTGTTACCAGAGAAAATACATAATTTGCAGACAGAACTATATTGTGTCCATAGTTACAAATAGTTACCTGACTGCAGCTATTAAACTATTAGAAGAACAAGGTTTGGAAAAGGAGAAAGAGTGGGATGTTTTTACTTTCATGAGAAAACAGTTAGATGGCTTTTCCAAAGACAAACTTGAGTTTAGTCTTCAGAAGAATTTGGACATTGAGGATTTCACCACAACTGTTAATGATAATGGTTTATTCACTTATAGACATTAAATACATGTTTCAAGTTTCGTCCAAAAAGTTTACATATTACAATATTTAGTTACATACATCAAGATTTACAAATTTTACAACGCATATACAGAGTTTAATAATTAATTTAACCGTCTTCATGGTAAAATAAAAAAACAATCTTCGGTTTTCCCTTTCTTTGAGGAGGGTCTCGCGGTTCTTCCTGTCCATTGGTCATAAGGTGAAGATCTCAGTAATATGAAACAGAAGATGTAATAAACTATATTAGTATTTTCTTATTATATACTGAATGAACATAATAATAGTAACAATAATAATAATTCATAAATATGTACTTATTTACTGATTTCAGAAATATATTTTAAAGATTATACTCACTTGTTGAAATTACAAATCACAATTGCAGATATTCATCTATGTCATAAAAGGCCCTTGCCATTCCGAGTGAATGCAAGATTTGCCTCACTGGTTTTTGTGGATGTCAAAAGAAGCTTTAGCATTTACAAAGACATTCTTTCTCGTAATAGAAACAGATATACTTTTAAAAATAAGAGATGCTTAATGTCTTGAAGTATAATGGCTAAGTATAATGGTGTTTCCCTTTCTTCTGATGAATAATGATTTGATGTACTTGTTTGTAATACAATAAATTAGAATAGAGGAAAGAGAAATTGTTGGATTAGTTGAATAAACCAGCACCTTTTGGTCCCTTTTTTACGTTATTTGAGCACCTTGTCCCTTCCTTTTTTCACCTGAAATTTGTAGCTAAAAATCCTAATCCTAATGATAATAATACTGGCCCTGTGCTTCATAATAAATGTAACTTCTGTCCCTGAACATGCATGTAATTCAACAAAACAGTAATTATGAGGAGTCTGCATTCCTTATCTTGTGCATACCTCCTGTGTCATTTACTAACTTATTTACATTGTGCAGTTAACACTGCTGCAAATGCAGAGGAGGTTTCAGCTGCAGCAGCAGCTGTGATGTGACATAATATAGCTGCTAGTTTTCTTTAGTTGCAAGCTGAGAAATTGAAACAAGAATAAATTATACGAATGTGCATCCTGATTCTCTCTGACTAAAAACCCTAGTAAAAGCGTGACTTGTAGTTCATTTATACACAAATCAAAACTGGCTCTGTTTCAAAAACCAATAACAAAAACTACAAAAAAATAGTAAAATTACAGAATGTAATTTCTATCGGTGTATGAATTATACCATAGTGTTCAATGAAGAACACTATGGTAGAATGCTTATAAGTTGATATAATGTGGACTGAGAGGGTGTCAAATTATCAAAGTGGAATAAGGTGTCTGTCAATTACAACACATTGCATAATGCTGCAAATTACAAAAATGCATATTCTAGATTAATATAGGAAAAATAAAATAAAACTAACTGTAAAAGTAAAATTAAAAATACTGATATAGAATACAGAAGAAAAATGGTAATTCTTTGTTGGAAAAAAATATTGTGATGTTAGACTGCCTCTCACATTCTTTTCATTGCCATGCAGCTTCATCACATAGGGGCTGGAGAAATAAAATGCCCATAGCAGATACACCTTGTTCCTCTAGATAATAAAGCATTATTTCAGTGACCTTAAGTCCTTCACTCTGAGACATCTTTTTACTTTTTCTATTGTCTTCTATCTCTTGTTCTGAGTTCAATTTGTTTTTGTTCTCTTTCATTTGTAAAACTATTTAAGAATTTCCTAAAAGTTCAGTTTTTATCTTACCCAATCTATGATATGCTCCAACATCAACATTAGTAACTTCTCAACCTGGAATTTTCTTCAGTAAGTCCACTACTGTATAATAATTTTCTGATTCAACCTGGCTTTCTTGAAATTTGTTTCCTGAATGGTCCAGCAACTTTCTCCAGAAATGAGCTAGGCTTATTTAATTGAAAAACCTGATTACAAATAGTTTTTTTCAATTAATTTTGATGTCACTGTTACTAAATTCCTCAAATCACGCATAGACTTCTAAAATTCTCTGGTCCATTGGTTGATATACTGAAGTAACATTAGGAGGGAAAAGCATGGTTCTTCATCCCATAAATGTTTCACATCAGAATGAGATGAAACATTGTCCAGAACAAGTAGGCTTTCCTGGCAAATTTTTCAATTTTGGAAACATTTCTACTGAAAGAGCAAACTGCTGGAAAAAGCATACCTTAAAAATGGCTCTATTCTTCAGTGCATTTGTTTGATTTCTGTACCAAATAGAGAGATTGTAATGGGTATCGGGCCCATAGGCACACCTTTTTATACTTCTAAATGTCCCATGCTATGTCCCATGCTATGAGCCCTGGTTTCAGCCTATAATATCCTGCAGGTGATTTTTCATCCCTGATGCAAGCATTTTTGAAGGCAGCATTTAAAAATTCAGATTAAATACATTTTCCAACCGATATGACAAATACCTTACTTTGGCTGAGTAACTTAATTGGAAGAATCTCCAAAATAAACTTAAAAAAAAAAAAAAAAAAATCCCGATTTAAACTTAAAGGTTAGTCGATTAATGACACTAAATAACACTTACTGATCTACAAGTAAGTGTTGTTTAGTGTCATTAATCGACTCACTTTTCAGTTAAATTTATTACAACACTGTTTTCAACACTTCCATGAAAGAAATTCCAAATTTACCTAGAAAATCATCTGTGTCAGATTAATCACAGGCCATGATTGTCTGAGTGGACATTTGTTCAAGATTGGATTAAGGACTTCCCTGCAGTGCCTTTTATGTGGTAAAGATGATTTGATGAACCTTAATCACCTAACTGTATGTGATATTCTCAAAAATCAAGATCTGCCTTAGTTTGCAAATCCTGGGAAGCAAGAAGAATGATTCTTTTTTTATCAAATTCTGGGCATTAAACACACACACACACACACACACACACACACACACACTCACACTCACTTTCGTTTTAGAACAAGCATCCTTTTGGGGGGCAGGAGGTTCCTCCTTTACCCTAAATGTCCTGAACAGGATTCTGAACAGAAAAAAAACTGCTTTTTTTTTTACATAACCCATGGTGTAATAATCCAAAGTGGGCCTGAGCTTGCCAACCCGACTGCTGGCCTCATGCTCGTGATATGCAAGGCAGAAGTGGCCGATGATCCATCCAATATGGATAGGAGATGTGATCAGCATCTCAGCGCCCCCCAGCCGGAAAGTTTGCTTTCTAGACCAGGGTTTCCTATTTAGTGTGGTCCCTCAATTTCCTCACGAAGCTGAGTGGGCACTGGTTCTACACCCGGGACTAAAATCTGCAACCCCCCAGGGGTGGGATCAATTTCAGGTGCAGAGAACCCAGCGCTCTATCCCACTGCACCATAGCGCAGGACTTTGTGTGTGTGTGTGTGTGTGTGTGTGTGTGTGTGTGTGTGTGTGTGCGTGCGTGCGTGCGTGCGTGCGTGCATGTGTTTTATTTAAATTGCATATCATACAAGGGATGCTTGTAAATATATAATGGATGGGAAAAGTTGTGTGACTTATAAGAATTTTTTCTTTATTTTTCAGGAGTAAACGTAAATGGAACAATATCGACCATGATTCAATGGTGAAACTACTGGTGAAACAGCATGAGATGAAAATGGAATGTTTGAAAATGGATATTGAACTAGTGAAAATGCAAATACATCATCAGAAGATAATGAATGAGTTACATTTACAAGAAAAGTTAAAATTGGAACAAGAGCAGGATGAACTGAAGTCAGAGTCGTCAAAAAGGAACTTGAAATAAATTGCTTTATACAAGCTTTGTTGTATTTTTAAGTATCTTATCTTAACCCAAGAAAAGTTTAAATTAGAACAAGAGCAGGATGAATTGAAGTCAGAGTTGTCAAAAAGGAACTTGAAATAAATTGCTTTATACAAGCTTTGTTGTATTTTTAAGTATCTTATCTTAACCTAGGGTTATTAACACTTGGGAATAACCTTGGATAAATCTAGAATAGGTATATAGTATTATATTGTATATCGATCTGTTTCATGACCCATTGGTGACAGACCAGTTGCAAGGTGTGCTTGGCAGTTTTCCCAGTTTTGCAGTGTGACATATAAGTGCAGGGATTTCGAAGACATTCTTACAGTTGCGGAAATAACTCACATTTTCAAGTCAGGAATCAAACGTACAGCAGAGTCTTGGACCACCGCTAGCTATAACAAAGCTGTTAACTTCATATTATCATATTTGGAAATAGAGAAATCTATCAAACTGATAATTCATACATGAGCAGTCTTTATCAAGGAGAGAAGATGTTACTGCATGTGGAAGTGTGTCTATTTAGTGTTATATACAGATGATTTACAAATTCAAGATTTCTTTGGAGAAGTTTTTGGAAAGTTGATTGATCCTGATGAATACCCAATCGCATGTATACCCAGATCCATTAGAATCTAACAGTAAGGTAAGCTCATTATTTTTGACCTCTCTATAGCATTTGATTGTGTTGATCATGGGATTTTAATACATAAACACAGGAATTACAGGATAAGAGGTCTCCTCCTAGAATTGCTCTCTAGTTACCTAAAACGACGAAAGCAGTATACAGAAGTAAACTATAAATCAAGAAAACTTATAAAGAAAGTACAGTCAAAAGTAGAAAATGTTAAATTTGGTGTACCCCTGCTCTTTATTGTATGTGTTAATGACATCTATCCACAAGATACTACTGTAATAAATTATGTGGATGACACAACTGCAATATGTTGGGGCAAGACAGTAGAAGCTGTAAATAAAAACCTAAGTAACATGGCTAATACACTAATAACATATTTTGAATCCATAAACTTTAAATGTAATATGCTAAAAGCTTAAGTAATGTGGTGTACTACATCGCAAAATATCACCTCCAATACAGAACTAGAAATAAAAAAATAACATCATTGAAGAATTAAAATCACATAAATTCTTACATAACGTAGGCGAAACATGTAGATCATGTATGTAATATAATGAGTAAACCTGTATACTAGCTTAGATATTTTCAAATCTACAAAGACACCAGGCTTCTACAGACGATCTATTTTGGATGCATATATCCTCACCTTAATTATGGAATTGAAATATGGGATGAAACAGCAAAATGCCATATGGACAGATTAACTGTGCAGAAGAAGTGTATCAGATTGATTTACAACTTAAAAGCAAGGGAATCATTCAGAGAGGTATTTAAAGCTCAGAACATGTTCACCGTATATTCTCTTTATATTTATAGGTCTATACTATTTATAACTGATAAGCTCGTATTGATGTGGAACAATCAAATTCACAACCACAGTACAAGAAGCAATGATAACTATCACATGCATAGTATTAATAAGTGTATCAGTGAAAAGGATATTAACATCAGAGGGATCAAATTATTCAATAGATTACCTCACAAGATTAAAACCTTGGCAGTAGCCCAAAACTAAAATTTAAAAGTAAATTGAAAGAATACCTGTTGAGTAAACATATATACAGTTTAGATGAAATTTAAATTATTAAATGTAAATACTTTGTATACTAAAATATAAATGATATGTCCAAAATCAAATGTAATAACCTGGATGAATAAATTTATTATTATTATTATTTCAAATTCTGGAATGATATTTTTGTGCATTGATTAATGGTGGTCCTAACAATGCTGCATATCCATCGAGAAACATGTTATCTGTAGAACACTAACTTTAGGCTGTGCATGAAGTAGACGGTGAAGTCACCGAAATCCTCATGACGAACTCTTGACACCCTTATTGGATGCATCGCTCTTCGTTGCATATGTTGAGCAGGAGACAACCCTAAACAATGCTGAATTAAAATGAACTGGTTGCAGCAGGTGGTAACGCTGCCCGAGAGAAATACTGCTGGTGTGCACATCTCAGAAATATCTGCTTGTCACACCACTATACAAAGATTTAATCTCCAAATATTTAATAAAAGACTTAATATTCTGTATCATGAACATTGCAAACCTAATAATTCAGAGCTCATGAATTTGTAAACCCAGTAATCAAAATTATGAATTAATGATGAAACTAGATTAACTTTTAAGAGAGTCGATTAATGACACTAAACAACAGTGTTGTTTAGTGTCATTAATCGACTCTCTTAAAAGTTAATTTATCATAACAACACTGTTTTCAACACTTCCAAGAAAGGAAATGAAACTAGATGTTTTCTTAATAGAAATACATGAGGTTCAGAAGTTTTGTGATCATTGTCTTACATATCACATTCCTAATCAATTGAAGTGGATGTCTTGAAGATTGGGCTAAATAAGGAAAATATTGCATGACCATGTGCAAAACTCGACTGCATGCATGGTTTGGTATGTTAGACTGATTTTGAATCTATATAGAACAAGGGCAACAGTAGCACATACCCTGTGGTTATTGTTGGTTGTGGTTTGAAAAGATGAAATAAAACCAGTCTGAAGTCCCTCGGTGATTGCAGCAATATTGTCTGTGGATTTATCAAAGATGTAATGGGATATATTTACGATAGGAAACTCCTAATTGCTGCATGTAGAGGAATACATTAGACATAACAGAGAAATATATTTCTAGTTGAAGAAATTACATTGACAGCCATTGGGTGGTATCACCTTAAATGTTGGATGATACCTGTAAAAATGATTAAAACGTTCAAATGGGGGAAGTTGTTAAAATATACTTTTTCTATTAAATAACTTTTTTCATAGCATTTACAGTTCCCAAAGTAGTCATTCATTTATGTTTAAGGTTGAACAACTGAAAGTATGAAACTTTTCACCCCTATACAAAAGATCTCGCATTAATTATATAGAAACAATGTTGCCAAACCATATTCCTTAATTTAAAATCGTGTGTGTGTGTGTTTGCATGTGTGCAAGCGCTCTACTATCAAAAATTTTGTTGCAGCTCCATTTATGCTGCATTCCTGTCTTTGGTGATCTAAGGCCAATTAATAATCTTTACAGATTTACAGTGAAGTCGTGTACTTCACTGTAGAAAGAAAGAAAGCAAGCCTGTAGACATGATATTATTTTTTGTTGAAACAGGAAAATGACAGCATTATACTCATCAACCGCATGGGAAGAAAACCACTTGATAAGGCTCCTGGCTTTGACTGAATACCCAATCACATTTCTGCTTTTTTCTCCATGGCAAGTTCCATATGGGTGGTAAACATTTGAAAGCATCTTACATGACTTTAATACCACCAGGATGATCCTCCCCATTGAAATTTCTTCCAGGTTTTCAATTCCTTAAAACTACCAAATATTATGGTCTGGAATGTTACTTCACCAAATGTCCTTTCATAATTATCATTGCATGTGTCATCAATAACCATTCCAGCCTGTGGTGTCATATGCTGTAAGAACAAATGTTAAATTCTACCAGTATTGAAATACTTATACAAATGAACACAAAGGATTAAAGAAATGCCTAAAGTTCCAAGTAAAAACATTGGAAGGACAGTTTATTTGCCCTAGAATCTTGAGAGAATTTGATACAGGAGGAAGCCATGGGTAGTCTCAAGTGAATCTCGTACTACTATCTTTATGTTCCCTCACTTACCACAAACAACCAAGAAAACTAGACCAGTAACAGTTTGAGTCAAACTTGTACTCAGTGCTCCATATATTGCTAGTGTGTACATAGAACGCGTTTTGTTAGGACTTTCCTAACATCCTCACCTATTGTTGACTATTGAATGTTGATTTGGTGAACTCCTTGGAGTCAATAGGGGCATCTCTGTTGGTAACTTGATGAACTTGAAGTTTGGGTTCTCTTCAAACGTTGTGTCAAAATTGAACAGTTTTCTTTCATATTTCTTTATGAATATCTTTTCCCACGTGGTTAATGCAGTTGGGCCCTGAACATTTTTAATTGCATTAACCACTGGGAAAAGATATTCATAAAGAAATATGAAGGAAAACTGCTCAATTTTGATACCACGTTTGAAGAGAACCCAAACTTCAAGTTCATGAAGATACCAGCAGAGATGCCCCTGTCGCCTCCAAGGAGTTCACCAAATCAACATTCACTAGTCGACATTAGCTGAGGATGTTAGGAAGGTCCTAACAAAACCCATTCTAGGTAAACACTAGCAAAATATGGAGCATTGAGTACCAATTTGACTCAAAATTATATTACTTCTGTGCTTCATATAACCCTAATTAACAAATAATAATAATAATAATGCATTGATTTTAGTGTTACTATCAACTAATGGATCACTCGTAATGCATGAGCATATGGTTTGGCACGTAGAACGATATAGGTTGTGCCAACTTATTGTAGGAAGAGTGACTAATAATAAGCATGGAACTAAAATTAGGTGAGTCAACCTTGTATATACTTTTCTCCACTTACAAGTTTTTTATGCAGACTAGTTTCTGGGGACTTCTCCCCTATCGTCAGTCTACCACAGAGCTGACGATAGGGGAGAAGTCCCCAGAAACTAGTCTTCATAAAAAACTTGTAAGTGGAGAAAAGTATATACAAGGTTGACTCACCTAATTTTAGTAACAATGGCACTCCACTTTCTGAAATACTTCTTTTTATTCTATATAAGCATGGAACTGTTAGTATCATTTAAGCATATAGTTGTGTGCTAAAAGGATTTTCCGTGGTGTGTCTGGATGCGGGCGGCTCTCAGGGCAGAGGGCCACTGAAGTTGAGCAGCGTTTAGGATGAACCAGGTGGGCAAATTCCTGGGTACTCCACAGATGACTGTGCTGAAGGGAGTTCCAGGCCTTCTGCTAATGTGAGTTTGGCCGCACTCTGTGTGGGCCTAGTTGGCTCGGCGACAGAGGAGGCGGCTGCGGCGGCGTAGGTTGGCTGGCGACTGGTTGCAGCAGTTGTGTTTGTGGTTGGAGACCGCCTTCCTGGTGCAACTGCAGAAGCAGGCACTGCTAGCTGCGAGACTGCGGTGGCTGGCTGAGCTGGCCTGAGGGTGCCGAGAGGAGATGGTGGACTCTCTGTGGAGGCTCTGGCCCAAAATCTCCCGGCAGGCTCTGCGAGCGGCTCCCCCTCTCTGCTGATGAAGGCAGAGAGAGGGTAGATGAAGCCCGAGAGCTGGCTGGAGGTTGTGCTGTTGCCCGGCTTGTTTTCTTCTTCTTTGCGTTCTTTTTCCCCATGGTCGAAGTCTGTGCTGGTCCTGCGCTGAGTCGAGAGTGAGTGGGTGGGTGAGTGAGTGAGTGAGTCGAGTGAACTCTGATGTTGCGTGTATACTCCGTCAGAAAGATCTCTTCCAGAGGTAGTGTATGAGAATGGAAGATGTAGAAAACAGAAGATTAGAGCTGAAAACTATTTAGGTACATATTAAATAGGTTAAAGAAATTAGAAGCAAGAAGATGTGTATGTGAGTAGGGTGACCATTTTTGGTGAGAACAGAGTAATCAAAATACAGGAGAATGCAGGGGAAAGTTTTCAGTAGTGGAAGGAACAAATGAGTGAAATGAAGTGCGCAGACTGATCTGATTATTGGGGCACACTGTCATTCACACTTTGTAACTACGACGATCAGCCCAAGGATCCAATTTCCTTCTACGTTGTGGCTGCTATGATATATCATATACAAAATATTTACAATTACTGTGAAATACAAAATACAATTATTTACAATGTATTAAGATATTCACTTAAAATATAAAAAGAATTCTCTAATAAAAATTGCTTTGTTGTTTTCTTAACCCAATTTATCTTTCCTTCTAATTTTAAATCATTTGACAATGCTTTAAATGTTTTTATGGCTGTGTGAAGTATTCTATTTTCCAGTAGTTCTGTATTAGCTGATAGTTTTTTATATTTTTTAAGAGTCTACTGTTATGGTGGAAATGTGGAGGATTAACGACAATGTTTATTTTCTCTTTTTATGAACTCTCTTTGTATATTCTTTGACCTCACTATTGTTATTTCTCTTTGTATGATGTGAAATGTAATAAAGGAAACTTGATGTGTGTTTGGAGGAATTTAGTAACAGTGACGTCAAAATTAATATAAAATTATTTGTGGTTGGTTTATTGACACTCGTCACTTACTTTTTCATATATTTATGAGAGACTAGTTTCAAAGGCCCTGGCCTCCATTTTCAATCTCTTCCCAACTGGCAACTGTTATCTGCTCTCTCTGGTGGTGGAACTATGAACTTTTTTGTCAAATTATCTGCTGGCGGGATTTCAAAGTTCATTACGCGATCCTTATTTTTCCAGATGAATATGTTCTCCCATGTTGTCAATCTATTTTGGTTTATCACTCCTTTTAATAATTTTGGATTTGGATCAATGTCATGGTTTTCATTCCAAAAATGAAATGCTACTGCTGACTTGTCTTCTTGTTTCAATCTGATGTTTCTAAAGTGTTCTTTGACTCTGGTTTTTAAATTTCTTTTTGTTTGACCTATGTAGCATTTTTCACAATTCTTGCAATTTATTTGGTATATTCCAGATTTGTTACCTGAAGGAATTTCATCTTTTGTTTTTGAATTTAGTAATTTTAAAATTGAGTATCTATTAGTAGGTGCCAAGATGATATTTTGTTCCTTGAATATCTTTTTAAATTTATTAAATGTTTTTGGATGATATGTGAATGAACTGAATATGCTGTTGCTTTCTTTTTCTTTAATAAATGTGGTTGTTTCCTTAATGGTTTTCTTTAGTTTAGATTTTCTAATTTTCTTCAACACCAAACTTTTGTTGTATCCGTTTTCTTCTGCTATGTGTATTATTGCTTTTTGTTCCTTGAAATATTCTTCTTTTTCCATGGGTATGTTGACTAGTCTGTGTGTAAGGCTGTTTATTATTGCATGTTTATGTGTAATTGGGTTGTGGCTATTATTTTTTATATAATTTTCTGAATGTGTTGGCTTCCTGTAAATTCCAAATTTTATTTTTGTATCATTCCTGATGATATTTAGATCCAAGAAAGGTAGTTGTCCATTGATTTCCTTTTCTATTGTGAATTTGATAGTCCTTTCTTGCAGATTGAGTAATTTTAATGCATCATCTAAATGTTTACTTGGTACAATTGCAAAGATGTCGTCAACATATCTATACCAAATCTTGAAGATCAATGGGAAGGACTTTTTAATTTGTGTTTCAAATGCACTCATAAATAAGTTAGCCAAAAAAGGTGAAAGTGGATTGCCCATTGATAGTCCTGATTTCTGCTTGTAGTGTTTTCCATTAAAGCTAAAGAAGTTTTGTTCAATGCATATTTTTGTTAGAGAAATATATTCTTCTGCTTCTATTGCTTCCATATCAATTGTAGCTAGCCATTTTTTTAACACCGTCTGCAATTTTTCTGTTGGTATGCTTGGAAATAAAGATGTGACATCAAATGAAACCAGTCTGTCATTTTTGTCCAAATTTATATCTTTGATTTTTTCTACTAAATCTAAAGAGTTTCTTAAATTTGCACTTTCAAATTTTGGAAAACTATTAAATTTACTTAGTAACCATTTGGCCAAATTATATGTGGGGGCATTTATGCTACTAGTAATAGGTCTCATGCCTTTCCCTGTTTTATGAATTTTTGGCAGCCCATATACTCTTGGTAATGTTGGATTATCTACTTTAATTTTGTGCAATTCTTTTTTGTTGATTATTTTGCTCTCTTTTAGCGTTTTATTTGTGGTTTCAATGCAGTACTTTAATGGATTAGTTTCTACTTTTTGGTAATTACTGTCTTCTAACAAATCTTCCATCCTCTTTGTGTATTCTTCTTTTTCCAGAATTACTAGTTTATTTCCCTTGTCTGCTTTAGTATAAATAACCGGTTTCTTTTTAAGAGCTTTTATGATTTGGTTACTAAAATTCTTTTTCTTTTCATTTTTAATCTCTTCTACTATTTTGGAGCATTTGTTTTTTACTGTGTTTTTACTTTCTTCATTAAGTGTTTGTGTAGCAATTTGGATGTCAGCAATGTAATCTTCAATTTGGTTGGAATAATCTACACATGTCTTTAAACCTAGATTCAGCATATTCAGTTCTGTTTTTGTAAAATTTTGGTTTGATAGGTTTACCACATTGTTTAGATGATCTTTTAGGTTATGTTTGTCTTTTTGATTTATCTTTTTAAAAGTGCCTGCTTTCTGGCATAAATTTTTTAATTTATTCTTTAACTTTGCTGTTTTTGTCTTCATTTTTCTATTAAGATATGCTAATAAATTGTTTTCAAAATTTTCCCAAAATATACTTCCTAATTGTTTCGTAAGTTTTTGATGCAAATTGTACAATTTTATTTCTAGCGTGTTTTTATTTCTATAGTGTTTATTCTTTTCTACAATTAATACTTTTCTCTCTGCTGCTTTTTGTTGTCTACTATTTTTATCAAATTTTACTATTTTTCTTACGAAATTCGGTACTACTTTTTTCTTGATACATAAATTTATAAATCTTATGTCCGCTGCAATAGTCAGCAGTAGCATTTCATTTTTGGAATGAAAACCATGACATTGATCCAAATCCAAAATTATTAAAAGGAGTGATAAACCAAAATAGATTGACAACATGGGAGAACATATTCATCTGGAAAAATAAGGATCGCGTAATGAACTTTGAAATTCCGCCAGCAGATAATTTGACAAAAAAGTTCATAGTTCCACCACCAGAGAGAGCAGATAACAGTTGCCAGTTGGGAAGAGATTGAAAATGGAGGCCAGGGCCTTTGAAACTAGTCTCTCATAAATATATGAAAAAGTAAGTGACGAGTGTCAATAAACCAACCACAAATAATTTTATATTAAAGGAAACTTGTTTACGTACACGATATATATATATATATATATATATATATATATATATATATATTTGAACTTAACTTTTTAGCTAGGTAATTTATATGCATTTCCCATTTTAGGTTATTTTGAATCCATAGACCCAAAAACTTTGTCTCATCCTTAAAATGCACTCAGTGTAATTTAGCCTTAACAAGAGATGTGATTCATGTCTATTTTGAAATGTTAGACAAACCATTTTCCCTGAACTTATTAAATTAGTTTCATTGGTCCAACTGTGTAACTTTCGGAGAATTTTATTGACTTATAATTGAAGCTTCTCATTTTTTTTTTTCTTTAATATACTAATGTCATCTGCAAACAAAATGTTCCTCTTATCTTAGCATGTGAGCTTGTCGTTTAGATATATAATTACTTCCTCCCAATTTTGCATTTATTGATCTGAATGCCATGGCTGGCATCTGCCTATTTTGCCCCTGTTTGTGTGTTTACTGTCCATTGAGGATAAGCATACCTCCTGAAAATAGCTGAACCAATCAGATATTGTTCTGTGGCTTATGTTTGTGTCTCCAGTGGAACGAAAACTTCAATTCATATGAGAATACAAGGGTACAGCTGTGTATCTAGGTGTACTTGAGCAGGTGGTAACCTTGAGTTCTCAAACCAAGTACCCTTTCCCATGTACTTCAAGAACGTTCATGTTTTTGTTTACTCAAAAGTATCTCATATCTCCAATACTGTTTCCTAATGGGTGAAGGGCGGCATTACACCCCCAAAATAACATACATGTTCATAGCAAACTTGAATGATTTAGGAACTGCATGCATTGTTCCTCATCTTGACACATTGGTGTGAAATCAGTAATATTGGCAAATCTAACCATAGCAGGAAACACAAGTAATATTACAAAGTCTATTTACTGAATGCCAGGGACAAAACTGGATATGCATTTTCACAATAAATGGTAAAATATTTTTTGTAGAGATATACATTTTGAGATCCCTGAACACAAAAAAGAGCATTTTTAGAAAAGGCCTATGCATACATATGTGTGTGAGCGTGCGCATTAGAGGACACTTCTTAATAATTTTTGTTCTGTATTGTGATTTTCATATCAAAAATATAAATTCAGTATACAACACCTTTTGAAGTCGCATAATGCAGAAGAGAAACCCCATGCAAAAACTCAAGTGTGTGC
This sequence comes from Mantis religiosa, assembly GCA_030765055.1. Classification (NCBI taxonomy): domain Eukaryota; kingdom Metazoa; phylum Arthropoda; class Insecta; order Mantodea; family Mantidae; genus Mantis; species Mantis religiosa. Next base: position 145,672,846 of record CM060949.1, read on the forward strand.
CTGATAAATTACAGAGGCTGTGGCAACATTTACATTGGCAAAACAAAAAGGAATTTGAATATTAGGTTTAAAGAGCATTTTAGCAACATCAAGAACAAAGAAATAGACAAATTGCATACCGTTTTTGGAATGCGAATCACGATATAGAACAAGAAATCCATTTATTAAAAAGTGTTCAGAGTCCAACTTCATTGACCACATGGGAAAAGATATTCTTAAAGAAATTTGAAGGAAAACTCTTTTGTGATGCCACCTTTGAAGAGAACCCAAACTTTTTCATAAAGATACCAACAGAGATGCCCCTATTTCCTCTAAGGAGTTGAGCAAATCATAATTCAACATTCAATTCAACATTAGCCGAGAATGTTAGGAAGGTTCTAACAAAATGCATTCTGGATAAACACTAGCAATATATGGAGCATGGAGTACCAGTTTGATTCAAAATTATATTCTATTAAAATTATATTTAGTTAAGATTTAACTTCTGCTGCTTAGCATTAACTTAATTAAAGCAGGATTTTGAATTTGCCAGAGCAAACCTTTACCAGTTCATTATGAATTTTAAAAATGTCACAATGAGAATACAACAGTAATGAATCATAGTTTAACTTCAAAACTCAGGGAAATAAAACTCGAACAATGCATTTAGTGCTTCACAGTCGTGGCCTGCTCTTTTCGACTCACTCCTGTGACATGAAATAATGGCAATGACAGCTACCATGGCGATCCATCTGGCAAGCATTACCAAGTTCTATATCTGTTAAAGATTTACAGTAGAACCTCATTTACTTGGATCATCTGGGACCAGGGCTGATCAATGTTAACGAAAATCTGGATTCTCCAGAGAATGACAGAAAAACAATAAAAAAAAACATGCATACCATAACAAATATTTTTAATGTAGTTCAGAAATTACTATTGGCACCTTTCACTGAAAAATACGTACACTGTATCTACTGTAATAGCCTATATATTTGCACTACATACAATATAGCTACAAACTAGTCAGTAGTAAAAGGCAGTGAGCTTCTAATGTCCCAGTTAAGGGTATCGCTTACAAACAGCATAATCTTGCATCCGCTTTAACCTTAGAAATCCACTTGGCAATGTTTCAGCTTGACTCTAGAAATAAAGCATCAAAGTTCTGTTTACTACTGCCTGTGTGTGGTCATAACTACAGCTGATCCATCAACAATGTCTGAATACTTTTCAATTTCAGTAGCACTGCATGATGCAATAATGCCTTCCTCCATAATCAGTTTACAACCTCCATTATTATTGATTTGCAACCAATTGTCATGTCCTCATTAACATAAAAACCGTGATCAATATTTATTTATTAATCGTCCAACTGAATAAATACATGTTATGGGGCACTTCAGAAATATACATATTTTACAAATCAGAAAAGAACAGGCATTCTAATAATACTTATGTATAATATTAAGGAGACACATTTACATGCGCTAAAATAACCAGAAAAGAACACACATTCTAATAATATGTATAATATTTACAGTGATTCTATATGAACTACAGATTTACATATGTTCAAATACTCTTATTTGTTATAAAAACAATGAGTGTACATGAAATCCTTAAGTCTACTTTTAAATTTATTGATGTTGGTTACATTTTTAATGTTATGTGGTAAGTGATTATATAGAGTAATCCCGTTGTATGTGACACTACCTTCAAACAAAACAGTGTTGTGTGGTATTACCGAGAGGTGACAATTGCTTCGAGTGTAGTAATTATGTACCTGTGAATTTAGTTGAAACTCCTCTAAATTATTCTTAACATACACGAAGACTTCATATATGTATAATGAGGGTAAAGGTAAAATATGTAATTCTTTAAATAGCTCCCTACAACTACTTTTTGTTGGTGATCTTGTAATGATTCTAATGACCCGTTTTTGCATTTTGAATACTGCATTATGTCCTACCAAGTTTCCCCAAAACAAGATCCTGTAAGACATGAGTGAGTTGAAATATGAATAATAAAGAACCCTTAGAGAATCCACGCTTAATGTCTCTGAAGCCAGTCTGATAGCAAAACAAATTTTGCTTAACTTTTTTAATAACATCTCAATATGCTCACCCCATTTTAAGTGTTCATCAACATAAAGACCAAGAAACTTAGTTGTGTTTGTACATTTGATAAAATTGTCACCGAGATTAATAATTTGGTTACTTAAATTCTTATTTTGGATGTGATGAAAGAGAATAGCTGCTGTCTTATCTTCATTAACTATTAGACTGTTCATTTCGAACCATTCTCTTAATTGATTAAATACACAATTTACTTTATGTTGTACAACAGTAATATTTTCCCCTCTAATAAAAACACTTGTATCATCTGTTACAATATGTTTAAAAATGTCTATAAAATGTGCTGCCACACTTATTTTTTCTTCTATCTTGTTTTTGGCATGCCACACACACCAGGCTATGACTTTATCAGAGTTTCAAGCAGGTGGGGTGAATGCATTGAATTTGCCCGCAAGCAAGAGAATTTGAATAATGTACTACTGAAAGTAGCAATTTATCATCTGTAAAACAAGTCTTCATTTACTATGCTAAATAACATTTTTTTTTTTTTTTTCAAAACTGATCCAAGTTATCTGGATGTCTGGGTTAATGAAGTTTTACTGTACTTAAATTCTATTCAAGTGTTATGTTTTATTTAACCTTCACTCCTGAGACCAAAAATCATGAGGATGGTGAATTAACTGAGCAGAAAGACAAAATCGCCTCTGGTACCCAATTGTTCTAGACCAAGGAAGGAGATAACAAAAGAAAACAACGGGGTATTAATAAGAAAGTAGTTTAACGTGTACCAGTTGGCTATCGTTAGTAGCAGTCTATCGAAATTTAACTCTATTGGAACACCACAGTGAAACGAAATAATTATTAAATTATAGATGAGTTGTATTTATTATACATCGGCTTCACTTACCTATATTGAGGACATGTTTTACGTACGATGGTTTGCAAAACATGTCCTTAATATAGGTACGTAAGTGAAGCCGATGTGTAATAAATACAACTCATCTATAATTTAATAATTAGTAGCAGTCTTTGAGACAGTCTTTTTTCATGTTGCTCAGTTAACTCATCATGGAAGTAATGTTTAAATCAAATAGTAGCAAATTAAAACATACACAATTGAATGTATGAAAGCAAACTATTATTTTATTACAGGTGAATGCCTTAAATGTGTGTGATACAAGTGAAGACTTGCCACCACTAGATTCTCCAGGGTAAGATTGCTAAGTTGTTTCTAATGTTCATATACATCCCTTGAAGTTTCATGACCTGGTATTTCATTTCTCTCTCTTTTCTCTCTCTCTCTTCATCCCTCCCTCAAAGCACAGTCAGTTATTTGCTTCAGTGCTAACACTCTTCATAAGAGATAGTTTTATGTTCTCCTGTGAATTTTTATGTAATTATTTCTATCTGTACTGCTCTTTAATGTGCACTTCTCTCTTAACAGTATATAATTAAGTTCTTTTGCTCCATTAACCTTCTGTACATAATAAAACATAGTGGAAACACGTATTTTGAGGTTTCTTTAAAAAAAAAGGAAATAAAACTCAGTTTTACTTACCAAAATGTCTTAGTGTGAGTGCATACAGAGAGACAGAAAACTCACAAAGCAAAATTTGGTTAAAAGTTGTATTTTTAAGTTCAGCCCGATTTTAACATTTGACTCATCCCAGGCACCTACATACAATAAAATATACCAGATTAAAAATACCACACTACCTAAATAACTGTTGAATCAGTGGATGATTAACACAAAACTTGATGTTCAGAGAGTATAAGTAACTCAAAATCTATAGTAATAACATTTTACTACTTTTCCTTTAGTGAAAAGTAACTATTTTAAATGGAAAGCTGAAGAATTTTTAACAGATTCAGGTAATACTCAATGTCTTTTCAACAATACATACATGAGTAACTCTGTACAATTCATTACTGTTAAATAAAAATAACAAAAGCATAGGCTAATTTTTTTCTTTCTTCCCTGATTTGACTGTCCATATTTTTATTCATGAGAGCATGTTTGACTCATTTGTTTATATCCATAAAAATATGTTTATTGAGCCTGATTGTTTACTATTTTATGGAATTGTGTATAACATCTATATTAAATAATATTCTCCCTGATATTGGGTGAACAGGAAAGGATTTTAATTTTTATGGAATTTTAATTACCATGGAGGCAGGCAACAATCTATCACACTGCTGTGAATTTATTTAATAATATGCATCCAAATCACCTTCCATTTCCCCATACATGGTAACAAGGATTGTAAAAAAAATTACAGAAACTAGAAGCATAATCTAAAGAACTTTATATTTAAAATTAAAACATGTTTCAAGGAAAATCTATTGATCGGTATTAAGTGAATCTAAAAGCATCAACTCAAATTTTCCCAAATTGTTAAATTATACTATTTTCTTAATGTCCTTTAAAAAATATATAGTTAATGCTTTTACTATCTTTTTTGCATTGTAGCTGGCACTTTTTCTATGCTTTTAACCGACTTCTCATTATTTCTATTTTGGTCCAGGCAAACATAATTTACCAGTGAATACATATATTATGCATATTATACCAGGTTTTTCTTGAATGATGGCAACCTGCATCACCCATGGCATACTGCTATACAAAGCCATTATCAACAGACTAGCCTGCTGTCTCTCTCCTAGATAATACTGACAATGCAAAACAATATGATTTATATATATGCACACGAGGAAAGCTCACCAAGAGTTCTGGGACAAATTTATTAGCACTGTTGAAGATGATATACATGGAAGGCAAATGAGGCCTATAAAGTGCTTAAGCATCTAGATAGTGAAGAAAGAGATGTAGCAAATATAAATGTAATTGGAGAAGAACAATGGATTATACATTACAGAGATTTGTGGTATAATAACTCTTTGGAAGAAGAAGAAAATGATGACTTTATATGCGGAAATGTAGATCCAATTACTTTAGAAGAATTAGAAATGGCATTAAAAGAAATTAAGAATAGGAAGGCCACAAGAGAAGATGCAATAAATGCAGAATTATTGAGATATGGTGGACCGATACTAAATCAAAGAATTTTGAATTTAATTAATAGTTGTTGGAATGGATGCCAAATCCCAAGATCCTGGACACATGCTCGAATTATATCTATTTTTAAGAAAGGTGCTCGAAACAGATGTGAAAATTATAGGGGAATAAGCATTTCAAACACAGGATATAAATTATATGCAAGAATCTTAAGTAAAAGGTTACAAACCATTACAAATGTTCTACTTTTAGAAGAACAAAATGGTTTTAGAAAAGGACGATCCTGTACAGATGCTACATTTACAGTTAAGCAGATAATAGAAAAAGAAGAGAATTTAATCTGGAAACACATATAGCTTAATTGATTATGAAAAAGCATTTGATCGTATAAATAGGAAACAATTTTGGGAAATCATGACTCAAAGAGGCTACCCAAATCATCTCATTAAAGTTCTGAAATCTATATATAAGGATACAACAATCAGCATACATATTGGAAATGGAATGTATAGTAAATGGATACATACAAATCAAGATGTAAGACAGGGTTGCTGTTTGTCTCCTATTTTATTCATAATTTATATAGATGATCTGATTAGAGAGTGGATGTTTAAGATTAACGGAGGCATTCATCTTGCACCAAATTTTACTCTTAAGACGATGCTATTTGTGGATGACCAAATAATTATAAGTAAAACTGAAGACGAGCTGCAAAGAGCAGTATATATTTTACAGAAGTTATGTAAGAATTATAATTGCAAAATTTCCACAAATAAAACAAAAACAATGGTGTTCCGAGGTAAAGACACTGTTAGAACCAAAATAGTAATTGATGATATTATCTTAGAGCAAGTTATGGGTTTTAAATATTTGGGAACATAATGTCAGTTATAAATATGAAAATGAGTTTAAAAATAAATTACCAATTTTTCAACAAATATGCAGCATAATAAATAGAAGCCTAAAAACTAAAACCAGAAAAGAAACACAGATGAAATTTTATAAGGTAATGGCTGTGCCTGCTTTTCTTTTTGGTTCTGAAACATGGACATTAACAAAAGCAGACAAAAACAAGATACAGGCTGCCGAAATGAGATTTTTAAGAGCAGTAAAGGGATGTACTCTTTTAGATAAAATCCCAAATGAAAAAATAAGAGAAGATTTAGAAATAAGTTCTTTAGAAGAAAAAACAATAAATTATAGAAATGAATGGAGAGAGCATATTGAGAGAATGCTGAGAGATAGGATCCCAAGAAGAGTTAAACCTAGAGGAAAGAGACATCCGGGAAGACCACGAAAACGATGGTCAGACATGTTTTAAGCCGGAACAGGCAGCATTGCCTAGCCCTTGGAGTGAAGAAGAATTACGAGGCATGTTTTTTAAGTCAGTACCGTTTTGCGATTCCGCCGCCGCAGCGCTACGGTTGGCGTTCCGTGCATGTGCGCTGGTTACCTACATCTCTTGTTTACGCACTGACGCCATTACAGTCTGATTCTTCATTGTATACGTTGGTTACTGAGTGTTTAAGATGCCTCCGACAATCGTGAGTCCCGCCGATTGTGAAGTACGGGCTGTTATACGATTTCTTAGTGCTAAAGGCGTAAAACCGATCGATATTCATCATGAGATCTGTGAAGTTTACGGACAAAACATTAAGAGTGATGTAATGGTAAGGAAAAGGGTGAGAGTATTTAAAGATGGCCGCACAAATGTGCATGATGAAGAACGGAGTGGGCGTCCTTCTGTCGTTACTGAAGATTTGGTGCAGAAAGTGGACGAAAAGTTGAGAGAAAACAGACGCTTTATAATTTCATCATTGTGCGACTATTTTCCTCAATATTCTCGTAGTGTTTTGTATCGCATTGTGACCGAGAACTTGAAGTACCGGAAATTGTGTTCACGTTGGGTTCCGAAAATGTTGACGGATTTGCACAAAACCAAACGTTTATGCAGTGCATTGACTTTCCTTGAGCGGTACCACAATGGAGGTGAAGATTTTTTAGACCAAATTGTTACTGGTGACGAAACATGGGTGGCCTACGTCACACCATAATCGAAACTACAATCCATGGAATGGCGACATTCATCATCACCCACAAAAGTGAATTTTAAGCAAACAATTTCTCCCCGGAAAATCATGTGCAGAGTTTTTTGGGACAGAAAAGGAGTAATGCTAGTGGAGTTTCTGCCTCGTAATGAGACAATCAATGCAGCGTCTTATTGTGATACCTTGAACAATCTGCGCCGTGCAATCCAGAACAAAAGACGTGGCAAGTTGAGTAAGGGTATCGTTTTGCTGCATGACAATGCCCGTCCACATGTGACTAATCGGACCAAAGATCTCTTCAAATCTTTTCAATGGGAAACTCTAGATCATCCTCCATACAGCCCTGATCTCGCGCCCAGCGACTACCATTTGTTCCTGCACTTGAAGAAACATCTGGGCGGTCAGCGTCTTCAAGAAGATAACAAAGTCAAAACAGTTGTGATACAGTGGTTAACACATCAGGTGGCAGAATTTTATGAGGAGGGTATTCAAAAACTGGTACCACGTTATGACAAGTGCCTCAATATTCACGGAAATTATGTAGAAAAGTAGATTAAGGTACAGGCTTTCATGTAAAAATAAAATTATTGCGATATCTATGCACATCTTTTTTTTAAATTCCAAAACGGTACTGACTTAAAAAACATGCCTCGTATATATGATTATCTTGTTTTTATTATTACATTTTGTTATGTAAGGTACAGTAGGAGCCCGAAATAAGTGTTTGTTGGGGGACATCCTTTATCCCCGCATTATAACCTTACCACAGTATATATAGAGATGCAACATTAGAAGATACAAAAATCAATCCTGCCTAGTAAATAATATATTACAGAATAGTATTAAACTCTCATATATAGGATAAATATACTACAATACCTTTTAAATTACACGCCAGTTATGCTGGAAGATATATTCCAGCCTGTGACTCATCTTGATTTATATTGCACTGTACTTTCAGTAAGTTTTGTTTGACAGTGATGTGCTACGTTTTTTCCCTGCACATTGTGGCAACGTGGAGCAGATTAATGCTCCTTGATTCATTTTGCCTGTCCATCCACAGAATCACATTAAATGAGTTATCGATTCACTAACATTTCTTCCACCTCCAAGCTATTGCACCAAAGTTAACTTTTCTGTCATCGTGTTCTTCATTGCCATTTTTGATGTGGACAGCATTAAGCAGATTGTTGCATCAGTTTCATATGCTACTTAGATAACATACTCATTAGAATTGCTGTATAGTCCTTGAAGAAAATGTCCACATATTTTACCTGATTGAGTTAGTTGTGCAAATCTGTTTGTACTAATGCAGTCATAATTGCAAATATTGTAGATGAGATTATTTAAGTTCGGTACCACATAGACTGTCTTCTTCACCGGGAACGTTTAGAATGAATGTTGTGCTTTTCTATAAGTATTTTCTGTTTGTTTTAGTGTTTTTTCATTTCTCGACTGACTGTAATGTTTTGGATCCTGATTTACAAAGTTCACTGATGGCATAATTAATTTATGCAATTATCAATGTCTGACAAATTTTCTATACTTGCTCCTTATTGCAAAACTCTTAATTATGTCTTAGCACACTGCACAAAAAAAAGTGCAAATGTGAATTAATAAGGACTGTGCTTAAGTTGCAGACGACATCATTACATCTCTCCTTCCCTCCCATAAGCAATGCATGATTTCTTTCAGCAGAACTATATGAGCTGATGAAAAAGACAAGGCCAAGAACAGTAATACATTCATTACTTTCCTGGAATGCAGTGGCCAATGTCAACAAACAGTGGCGGTGGTAAAAATTATACTGCAGAACCTCTGTTTACAAAATATTTTTATCTTACCTTTCCAAAAAAGAAAGGCAAATAAAATGATTAATTACAATATTGTGACTTTGTGGGTTCATAGAATTAAAAGTCCAATTTGCAGAAATTCAAAATGTTATTTATTTTTGTAGAAATACACTTTGGTCAACCTTTACAGTAGCAGAATTATGTAACATACACAAATACAGACTGCAAGGTCGTTAACGACAAACAAAGAGTTCCCTTTCAAAACACAGCTGCAGGCAGACAGTAACAGTTCCAGTTCTGGACTCTCTCTCCTGGGGAGTCTGGCTTCCTTATATCCTCTATTCATATTTCTAGACGTTTCTGGAATGCTCTGTAACAAAAAGAAATCGAAACTTCCAGTCAGCTATCTGTCTCTATCTGTTTCGGCAAGCTTTTATCTCCGTGGTGCACTATCTGTCACTTTGTGCGCTTCGGCCGCACCTCCTCGCGACAATGTGGTCGGCGACAATATTTTTTAACAGGGGGAACAACATAGTCCGCCTCCACGTGGTGTTCCCTGGATAACACTAAATGGACTACAATGCACGCATGCTTTCCAATACAAAAGAAGAGCACTATTCAGTGCTGTTTTGGAATGCCGGAGGAATGACTAGATAGTGACAATAAGACAATCATAATTGGCGATCTCAATGGACATTCTCCAAGATGGGGCTACAATGATAACAATAAAGCTGGCGTAATCATTGAAGAATTTGTGGATACCAACTTAATGAAAATACTGCACAGGGATGATGACCCAAAAACCTACATACACTATACAGGACAGTCAATCAATCCAGATATCGCGATCATATCAACTGATCTAGAAGATAAAACTACAAAAAAAGTAATTGAAGACAGTGGTAGTGGACACAGAGCCATAATAACAAAAACAAACCTACATCAACAACCACCCAACACAAAAAAATAAAACCTAAATGGAACTTCAAAAAGGCACATTGGGAAGAGTATAAAACGACAACAAATAAATTCCTAAAGGAAATTAAAATAGAACAAAACTTAAAGTAATAAAAGATCTAAAAGCTGCAAAAAGATGTATTCCCAGAGGAAAAATCCATAAATATAAACCTTTCTGGAATGAACAGCTAACACAGCTCAAATCAATACGAGACAAAGCAAGAGAAAGAGCAGAAAGATCACAAGATAAAGCAGATGTTATAGAATGGCGAAAAGCAAATGCACAGTTAAAACAAGCTATAAGACTATCAAAAAAAGAGAGCTTTAAAGAATTTATAAACAAATTAGATTATAGAACAAATAGTACTAAAGTACACTACTACATCAAACAAATAAAAAGAGAAGACCAACAAAGTCAGGCACTAATTGTTGATAATAAAGAAATATATGAAGACACCCTTATAGCAGAAAAACTAGCAACATACTACAAAACTAGTACTACTTTAAAAAATAAAAACAAAAAGCAGAATAAATACCTAAAGAACAATAACCTTAACAATACATCCAACCTCCAAAATATCTTCATTGAGCCTTTTACATTTCCAGAAATAAAACAAGCAATAAGGACACTAAAAAATAAAAAGAGCCCAGGTCCTGATAATATACATCCGGAGCTACTAAAAAATTTAGGACATGAAGCACTTCACACCCAACTAAAAATTTTCAATAACATTTGGACCACCAGAAATAATATATCAACATTGTGGAAAAAAAGCAAAAATAATACCCATCAAGAAGAAAGGAAAACTGGCACAATCGATAGATAGCTACAGACCGACATCATTAACTTCAAACATAGCAAAACTTCTAGAAAGAATGATAGCTACAAGACTGACATTTTACCTGGAAACACAAAACATAATAGTCCCAGAACAAGCCGGGTTTAGGAAAGATAACTCAGCAATACATCAGGTCGTAAGACTTACACAAGACATTAAACAAAATTTTAATAAAAATATGACTTCTCGAGCACTATTTGTTGATTTCAAAGGTGCATTTGACACAGTATGGCGAGAAATGCTACTACACAAGATGAAATCATATGGCATATCAGGTCACATGCTAAACTGGTTTCAAGCCTTCTTATCTTAAAGACGGTTTGCAGTGCAGTACAAAATAGCCACATCCAAATGGAAACAAACCCGAGTTGGATTATCCCAAGGATCTGTTACAAGTGCTATTCTCTTTAATATATTTATAAACGACCTAGCAGATGCGCTGAAGAAACTAGATAACATACAAGTGGGAATGTATGCCGACGACCTAGTAATATGGACCTCGGAAAAGAATATAAGTTCTGGGAAACATTACAAAACTTACAAAAAGCAATGGCGAATGCAATTATAATACTAGAACAATGGACTAACCATAACAATATGGAGATAAACAGAGAAAAAACCCAATATCAACTGTTCACAATGCATCACAAAACAGAAAATATATGTCTGCAAATCAATAACAAAAATTTACAAGAAGCATCCACAACAACATATCTAGGAACAGAACTAGACCGGAAACTATCAATAAAAGAACATGTAAACAATGTAACAAATAAGATAAACAAAAATAGCAACATCTTAAAATGACTAGCAGGAAAAAAATGGGGTGGAAGTATGGACCTCCTTAATAACACATATAAAACATACATAAAACCTAACTTACTATTTGGAGGAGAACTGCTGGCAACAGTAAGCAAGAAACTCAAAAGGAAAATAGAAACCTCACAAATCAATCACTAAGAATAATAATAACAGGACCTGTGAAAACAACACCAATTGCCATACTATAGAGCTTCACAAAAAATATGGCCATAGAACTGAAGCATGAACTAAAGGCAATTACCCCAGCACAAAAACTGCTAGTTAACAAAAATAGACACAAGTGGTATCACACAGCAGATAATATAAGCAATCTAAAAACCCAAACAAGCTTCAGAACATACATCAATAACTCAAAACACAAGAACATAATAACAAGTATAACAACAATAGAGGAAACAAGCCCAACAGAATATATTGACATACATATAAGAATGACCTGTTATATACAATACATAAGCAAAACAATTTACCATATGAAATGAGAGCAATAGCAATAGCCACAGAAAATGAAAGATATCCAGAAAAAGAATGGCTCCGAATATATACAGATGGATCCTTTATAAACAAACAAGATGCTGGTGCAGGAGTATACTGCAAATAACATCAAAGAAATAAGAAGTTTAATTAAAGCTGTCGAATCAAGAAACCATGTCACCCTGCAATGGATTCCAGCCCACGTTGGACTTTTAGGTATTGAACATGCTGACCAACTAGCAAAAAAAGGTGCAATTCAAAATATAAAACCCATAAGACAAACTGAAATTAATAAAGAATTAAACAACATTAAGCTACATTTTAAAAGACAGCAGATACTTGATAAAGAAGATAAACTAAAAGACAAGTATTATAAGAACATTGGAGACAAAACTGACATACAAAAACTACCAAGAAAAACTGCAGTGGCCCTATTTAGAATGGAAACTGGCCATGATTGTCTTGCAGAACACCTTTATAAAATACACTGCATACCTACACCCAAATGTACTATCTGTAAAGAGGATGTCATCATGAACAAACACCATTTGGACAAATTTAATGGTCTCAAAAGTGGGAACCTACAGGCTTTATATTGGGAAGCTAGGGGGAAAGTGATGCAAATCAACTAATCCCCAGTGCCATTAGTCAACAACAACAACAATATTTTTTAACGGACACATACTTTAACCCACGTTAAATCTGAATCTACTATCTAAAAGTAATTTACCTAGAAATATATACAACTTATAGATTTACGTAAAAGGATTACATCATGGTTATATAAATAGTATGACACTAAAAAGCCTAAAATTACTTGAGACCAGAATCCTGCAAGACAGAGTGACACTAGAATCTTATACTACAGGATTCAAGTTCTAAGAACTCTTTCACATCTTTGAAAAATAAAACTTTGAAAATTAGCCAATTTTTTAGGAATAATTTAAATCTGTTTATAGAAACCTCTTTGGCAGAAATGGGTAACTTGTTAACAAATTTAAACTTTTTATATAAATGACTTTCTGTACATTTATTTAATTGGAATGAAAGTAGATCTAATTTACAATGGTCTCTGGTTCTGTGATCATGTGTATCTGATCAGTGTGAACATTGCACTAGGTTTTCTTTTACTTGTGCTAAGTAATATTGAGCACATTATTGGGTACTCAATGAAATTTGCAACTGAGATATTGAAAAACAATGTCAGATAATGTTTTAATGTGTTAGGATATGTTAGTTTTTATTCATCCTTTTGATCATATTACATGATATAGGACACGTCAAGTACTTATAACTAAAAATTATACAATATACATATATACAACACAGATTTGTGATTTGTTGTCCACAGATAATACCATTAATTTAGATTTGAGAAGCAAGGAGATTAGTAATTATTCTGTTATCAAAAAAACATTGAAAATTGAGACAGTAATTTTCTTGAACTTCTTTCCGCAACAGCCCCTCTGATATTTTCTCAATTAGAACTATTGGCTGTCTGTTTCTTTTTCTCTAATATATATCCAGTCGTTTAAATTTTTCTAGCAACATATACATTTCAAATTTGTTAAGAATTGTGATCCCAATTAATTTGTGTATAAACTCAAGCCCCACTCCTCACATGTGACTCCATTCAAGCAAAACTTAGCAAAATCAACAGACAGTTTCACATAATGTTATTCCTACTACACAGCATGCTAAATAGCATTAGGTGGAATTGCAAAGGCCATTACTCTCTTTAGGTGCATGAGCTAGGCTACTGCAGAACAAGGTAATTGAATGTAATACTTGGTATGAATTTGATCATTTGCATCAGTCTAGTTAAACAGGCATTTTTCAAATTGGTGCACTTTTTCTGTTCTACTACTTCTACTTCACGGTTTTGGACTTTTCAATCCATTCCGGCTCCAATTTGGTCTACCCATCTTTTCTTCAAACTCTCTAGTTTGTGGTACCTTTGGGGTTACAGTTTATGGCTATTTTAGGTATTCCTCATCCTTTGAACATGTTTTTTCTATTGATTTCTGTTATAAATGTGATTAATGTGATTAATTTCTTCTGCTTTTAATTCTTTACTAATATCTTGACTACCTTTTTTGTCTTTTTTTAGTGTGCCCAGCTATTGCTCTTAGAAATTTCATTTCTGATGTCTATATTCTAGTACTATTTCTTTTTGTTAATGTCCATGTTTCTGATCCATATATCAGAGTTGGTACTGCCATTGATTTGTACAATTTTACTATAGAGTCTTTACGGGCCTAATTTTTTAATGTTCTTTTTAAAGTGCCTGTTATATAGTTAAATTTATATTATATTTTCTCTGTTACATTAGTTTCTCCCTGGGTATGAGACATATATCCTAAATACTTGAAATGTGATGTCTGATCTATTAAGATTCAAGATTCAAGATGCTTTATTGTCACATACACTTACAAATAGTGAGTAAAAACTCTGTAAACAGGTGACTTGTCAAGAGTAGAAAACTTAAAATAACAATAATTACACAAAATAACAATAACACTAATAATATAAATACAAGTATATACAAGTATTGTTATAATTGTGACATGCCCCTGGAATAATATTATCAGAATCTTAGAATTACAGAATGACAAACATTTTTATTATAATTCAATTTTATCATCCATATACTCAGTAATCGAGTAATATGCTTTGTCCATTAGTAGGTTTTTTATTGCTTTATTAAAGCATTTGTTGTTTTTCATTTTACGGATTCTTACAGGTAATTTATTATATATTTTTATTCCTGCATACTGTGGGCTTTTTTCATACAGTGCTAATCTGTGCATGGGTGGTTTTAGATTATTTTTATTTCTCGTTCCATGATTATGTTGCATTTGTGAACTATAAATTGTATCAAAATTTGAGTGGATGTATTTATTTATTTCATACAGGTATTGAGATGGTAAAGTTAATATCTTCTGGTTTTTGATCAGGTTTCTGCATGAAACTTTTGGTCTTGATTGAGTCATTATACAAAGTATTTTTTTTAGACTTTTAAAGATCGTTTCCCATTCCGTAGAGTTCCCACATAGTATTATTCCATATGTCATCAAAGAGTGGAAGTAACTGAAGTACACTATTTTTCTTGCTTCAAGGTTTGTTAATTTAGTTATGCAGCTCATATTGAAGGATGCACTGTTTAATCTTTTGGACAAATAACGGATGTGATCAGCCCATTTTAATTGTTGATTTAAAAAAATTCCCAAAATTTTTTAATTTTCTGTATGATTTATAGCATCAGTTGTGATAAACCTCTCAAAATTCTTTCCTTGAGTGCTGAACTGTATAATTGATGTTTTGGAGGTAGTAGTAGTAGTAGTTGTAGTAGTAGTTTATTACTGTCAATAGACTCATACAGAGAGTCTGACTCTGAGTGTTAAGTTTGAGGCCATTACTTGTGAACCACTTCTGTAAGTGAGTTATAGTTTCACTTAAATTGGATTTTAACTCCTCTAGGTTGTGCCCATTGAGTAAAATGGAGGTGTCGTCAGCATACATAATTTTTTTACCTTTTATGGAGTTAGGTAAATCATTTGTGTAAATTATATATATACAGTAGGGGTCCCAAGACACTTCCTTGTGGGACTCCTGTGTTTATTTGCTCCCAATTTGATTCAGTGGTTCCCTTTAGATTATTAATGATTGTTTTATGTTTACGACAATTAAGATAATTTTGAAACCAGCTTAAAGCAGTGCCCCTTATGCCATAGAATTCTAATTTTGTTAGTAATATATCATGGCAGATGCAATCAAAAGCTTTAGAATTATCACATATCAGAACTGCTGTCTCTTGTTTCTTATCTATCATTTTAGAAGCATCATTTACGAAGGTTGTTAGGGCTGATATTGTTGAGTAATTTTCCAGGAATCCATGATGTGAGTTACTTAACTTGGTGAATTGTTCAAAATAAGACATGAGTTGTGCATGCACAATCTTTTCAAGTATGGTGGAGAACATTGAAAGGATAGAGATAGGTCGAAAAATTATTATATTGTCTAACACTATTGTTGATTTAACTGAGTTCATTCCTCTAAAAGCCGTAGTTTTGGATTTATTAGCTGATATTTTCATTCCATATTCAATAGCATTTATATTTGAACAGAGTAGCATTTTCTGTAGCTCATTTTCATTTGTGCCCATTAGTATCTGATCATCTGTGTATAACATAGTTTTCGGTTTAGTTCCTGAAACATTAATCCCTCCATCAACTTTGACTAAATTCTTACTATTTCATCAAAATACAAATTAAAGAAGTGCAGTTGATAAAGGACAGCCTGGTTTTACACCACCATTAACTATCACTGGCTCTCTTTTATTAATTTTTATTTTTGTATCAGTATACATTATTTTTATAACTTCAGTTAGTTGTTGCATGCCTCTACTTTTTAAAATCTTCCACAGTATCATTCCAGATACTTTGTCAAAAGCTTTAAAATAGTCAATATATAATTGAAAAAACTATTTGTAGTCAGTTTTTGACACTTTGTCATTTTTATATTACTGAGCAACTAGTTTTGGAAGCCATTGCATCCATTTTTAACCTCGAATGTCTAACTATCATCTGTTGTATGCTCTCCTCTCTGGTGGTGGAACTATGAACTTCTTTATGAAAATATTGATTGGTAGGATTTCAGAGTTCATTACTCGGTCCTTATTTTCCCATATTAATATGTTCTCCATCATTGTCAATTTGTTTTAGTCTGTCACCCCTTTTAGTAATTTTGAATATGGGTCATTGTCATGGTTTTTGTTCCAAAAATGAAATGCTACTGCTGACTTATCTTCTTGTTTCAATTTGATGTTTTTGAAATGCTCTTTGACTCCGATTTTTAGATTTCTTTTAGTCAGTAAATACTAAGTGCATCTCCAAATTTTATTCTCTTCTTTTTTCTATAATTTGTTTCAGAATAAAAACATTGACAATGGTTATGTGTGTTTGGAAATGAAGGCAAATGGCCTTTGAAACTAGTCCCTCAATAATATCAAAAAAGTAAGTGACGAGTGTCAATAAACTGACTACAAATAGTTTTTACGATTGTCAATGGTGCCTCTTCCTCTTCTAAAACCTGTTTGTTCTTCTAGGAGTATTGCATCTGTTATATTATTTAACCTTGCACTTATTATATACTTATTATTACGTTTTCTCTTTACTATTTTTATTACTGATGCTTTGTCTTGCAAAATTTCAGATTATCTACAGGGACTGTTTGCATTAACAGCACAGACTTCACATATATGGTCAGTGCAAACTTGGAAACAGAGGATATGGATGTAACACAATGTAGTCCATACAGTGAGAAAACCATTGTTACTGAAGTTAATGAAAGTAGTGCTACTGAGGCACCATGCACAATGACATCTCATCTAAAAGAAGTTTGTAGCTCCAAAGTTTCTGAAAAGAACTGTTCTTCGAGTTTACAATTAGTAAGAGATTATTATAAGTGTAAAATTTGTGGGGAAACCTTTAAGCAGAAGACAGACTTAAAAAACCATTGTTTCATTCATAAGAAGAAATCGCATAAGTGTAAACTTTGTAACAAAGCTTTCACAATGCAGTCAATTTTAAAAAGGCATATTAAGTTTGCTCATGAAAGCAAAAGAAAACATAAGTGTGATGTTTGTGAAAAGAAATTTATCCAATCTTCAGACTTGAAAAGACATCATCTTATTCATGAGGGCAAATGTAAAATCTGTAAGAAAGTATTTACATTAGTTTCAGAAACAAATAGTGTGTCCAATAAGTGTGAAAAGTGTTCAACGAAGCTGAAAGACATAGAAAAACCATTCAAGTGTAACATTTGTGACATGAGCTATACCGCAGCATTAAATTTGAAAAGGCATATTTTATTTCATCAGGGGAAAAGGCCACACAAATGTTCAGTTTGTGAAAAGAGCTTTGCGTTGCCATCAGACTTGAAAAAGCATTTTGTGAATCATGCAAGCAACAGACCCCATAAATGTGAAATATGTACAAAGGGCTTCCTGAGGGCTCCAGACTTGAGGAGACATCATTTGATTCATCAGGAAAGAACAGATGAACATAAATGTGAAGTGTGTGAAAAGACCTTTGCTCATAAATACTCACTGAAAAAACACTTTTTGAGTCATGAGGGTAAAAAGCCGTACAAGTGTGACATTTGTGGAAAAAACTTTGCTCAAATGGGATATCTGAGAAAGCATATTATGATACATGAGCGCATAAACTCATATAAATGTGAAATTTGTGAAAAGACCTACAGTCAAAGGTCAGACTTGAGAGCACATTTTAAGTCCCATGAAACCATAAGAGCATATAGCTGTGCACATTGTGGAAAAACGTTTTCTTATAAGTCAACCTTAAAAACTCATATTTGGGCTCATGAGGGTAAAAGACCGTATCAGTGCGGAATTTGTAAGAGGGGTTTCACTCAAATATCAAATTTAAGAAGGCATTATTTATCCCATGCCAGCACTGAGAAGCCAGTATAATTGTGATTATATAGGGCTACCCCAAAAGAAATACACATTTTCATTTACCTAAAGTAATTGTGGGTGAATCAGATCAATATTTTGAGATCTTTCACAAAAGTCCTATTTGTTATGTAAATATAAAAGCTTTTACCTTATATTGAAGCCTGGACATTCTAAATTATGTTAAATGCTGTTTTGCGGTGAAGAATTTTCTGTATACTTCCATTTTCATTTTTAATCCGAGTGGAAACTAATCCTAATCGCCCGCAATTGGAGGATGAATAGAATTGGCATAGTGAACGAATTGGAATGGAATGAAAAATTGTGCAACATTCAATTTCAGTACATAATGTAATCATGAGAACAAAATAACACATATCTACACTTGTACATTCATATCTTTATGCATCTCACATACATTTTCCACATATGAATTGCTTCTTTCCCACAACGCCCACACAGATTTTTTGGTACTACTCTCCATTTTTCTGGGCTCATTTGGGCAGCATTTCACCCATTTCATTCATCCTCAAAAAATTACTTAATGTTCAAGAACATAAATAAAGAAAAAAAAAATTGAATCTTCCTCCTTACCTTAATTTGCTTTGTCTGCTCTTGTAGTGATATTTGTTTTTGTCCATTTGCAGCACTATATAAATAGCTATCATAATAACAAGGTAGACTATGGATATAAGAAAGTATAATTTTTTGTACAAATTTCTGGAGCAATTTCAATGCACATTCATTATAAATTTATCTTAAACTTAAAAAATAACAAAATGCCACAAATGGAGCAATTACGTACCTCCTTTCTGGAAAAGAAGCTTGATTTCTTACTTAGACTGAAGAAACACAATTAACTGTCTCAGGTAGTTAACTTCTTTGCCCATAAAGGTCGTTCCAACACAGTAATACCCTAGCATCCCCTAGGGAGCAGATTTTGAAAAACTAATCTTAGTCCCCTGCCAATCTGAATCGCCCATGCTTACCTTACAAAAGTAGTAAACACAATATGCATTTTCATGCTGTTTTATTGAGGAACTTTTGAAGTTCCATTAGGACAAAATCTTAATACTACTGCACTGATTGTTGAACTATTGCAAACATTATAACATTAGAAAAATTGTATTTTGTGTTTGAACTAGCCAGTGCATTGACATTTTCAAACCCATTGGGAATACCATCTCTTACTAGATAATCAATATGTGATAAGTATAAACAAAAAACAGTAGAATGATTAGATAAAGGAAAAAATCCAATTAAACCTGCCATTCATTCTCTTTTCCCATCTAAGTCCATTAAAATCATAGTCAAGGTTTGTGTTTAAGAATTTACAGAAATGTAAAAATTGTGCAGTCAGCATACATTAGTCTGAGATAATTTTCAATTATGCTTAATTTTTATCTGAGAGGCAAGATGAAGCAATTGATGACAACAGATGATGACTTATGTGGAACTCTGTTTTTGTATTCTACAAGAAGATTAATAGCCCTTTTTCTTTGAAGGAAAAATGCTAACAGGAGCTGCGTATCGCTAAATGTTGACCAATAGAATGATGTCTCAACATCATAAGAACAACATACAGCCAACTTGTGCGCTAATGACCTTACTGGTTTTGCACCCCTAAACCTCACAGTCAACTTGTACAGTTTACCTGTGAAGATCTTGTTATAGCTTTGTAGACAGATTCATTGTTAAAGATTTTCACCATGCCATGACAAAGCATCAAATTCACATGCATTACAATGTCATGAAATCATGCCAACAGTAAAGAGAAAGGAATTCACAGGTACATAATCATAATACAAGAAGCAAAATATAATACAACTTTAGTCACACACCATTTTGAGCATAATGTGGTCTTACTGTATAACAAGCTGCAAGAAAGCATTCAAAATGTACCATCAGTAAGCAGATACAAACTTACTCTAACAATGTTTTTAAATGAAAACTGCTATTATTCGGTAGATGAATATTTAAAATATAATTTATTAATCAGTGCTTCAAAAAGTGATATGTGTAAATACCTATATGACAAGTACATATAGTTTTTATAGACTTAGTTTTGTAATATAAATAACACTTTGTAATTTCTATTAATCTGTATTTTTATGTAATCTTATTTGTGTTACCTATATCAAAAGTTGATGAAACCTTTATCAAATGTATTTCTTTATTATTAAATGATTGAACTTCTGTAGTTTCCTTAATTCTTTGCAAGGATTATATTCTTGTAATCTTTATATTGTATCCTTCAATTACATAGATATAATTAACTTATTGTATTACTGACTTTCTGTATGCTTTCTTAGTTCTTGTATCCTTTTATTCTTTTCCATTGACATATTCCATAACATGTACAATAATCAGAATGTGAAAAAATAAATAAAATGAATATAGAGACATGTCCTGGCTATTGCTATCATGAGAGGAAACTACGAGTACATGGCCTTTGTTCTGCTACCAGCCAGCTTAGAACTTTCAACTATGGAAAGATCTATTTTACTGATACCAAGGGATATATAATTAAGTGCTGTCATAAATTGTAGCATTAGTGAGAAATGAGTCAGGCATCAAGAAGTTACGAAGGAATGCAAGTTGGTGCATGCAACAGAAGTAAACATTAGCACTACGAAATCATAAAGGAAGGTTGTTAATTTGAAAACTTTAAATTGGAATTAACGCTGTGAAGTAATGTAATAATTAAAATTATACAGTGAGTTGACTAAGATACTCTGTACTTCAATACCACAAATTTTCTTTCAATGCATTTCGCCTCCACTTGAAGGCATTATCAGGAAATTGTCAACTGGCTAGAACCTTGGTGTTCCAGCTGATTATGGTTTTCTAGAGATGAGACATCTGATGGCAATCCAATGAGGTTAAGTAAAATATTTTCTTCTGATAGAATGTCAAAATTCATTAAGTGTATACAAATATAATAATTTCTAACTTATCTAATGAGAAATGAGGACTGCATTTCTAACAAATTGACTAGATAATAAGAAATCTAAATATAATAAGTAATAATAAATTAAACTTTGGTATTTATAGGAAGTCTACACATATCAATAATTACATAAAAAAATAAAAGTTTTAACCCTTTTTCACATAAATTTGCTGTTTTCAATAGTTTGATTTATAGATTAATAAATATACCAATGAATAAAGAGGAATTTAATAAAGAGTATAAACATTATTAATACTGCTTAATTAATGGTTTTAATAAAGACTATACATAACATATTGAAATATCAAAAAAACTGTTAATTATATTTTTACCTTTAAAAATAAAAGATGATTATAATTTTAAAAAATTTTCATACCATCCTTGGGTTAATAAACATTTTCAAAATAATTTTAAAGAATTTGGTATAAATTCAGTTCCTCAAAAATAAATATAGTATTAAAAATTTACTGCATTTCTCTAAAAAAGATAAAATTCCTGATGGTAAAAAATGGGGTATTTATCAATTTAATTGTTTCGATTGTGATAAAGTTTATATTGGAAAGACAGAACATAATTTGGAAACCAGAATGAAAGAGTATTTTCGTAACATTAGGTATAAATAAACTAATAAATCGGCCGTAGCAGATCATTTTTGGTCATTTAATCATGAATAAATCCAGAAGTTAAATTATTAAAACAATTAAATGGTCCGATAGATTT
Organism: Mantis religiosa; assembly: GCA_030765055.1. NCBI lineage: Eukaryota > Metazoa > Arthropoda > Insecta > Mantodea > Mantidae > Mantis > Mantis religiosa. The sequence continues at coordinate 145,694,997 of CM060949.1, forward strand.
AATGGCTTGGGAAAATATATTTATTTTAAAAAATAAACTCGCGTAATGAATTTTGAAATATCAACAGCTGATTTTGTTTTTAAATTTGTTTCATTTTCAGATGTTGGTAGTTCTAAAATAAACATCTAGCGACGGTAACGTTAACAACGACTTTGTTGATGGTTTGAGCTGATGATGTGAATGATTTATTTACGAAATCGCGAGCGATCCTACTCAATTTGATAGAAATACGGTCATCATTTCTTATAAGATAAGTGAAGTTTTTTTAAAGTTCCAAATTATTATATTTGTATATATTTGTTTGCTTCACTGTTAATAGCTTCATATTTTACGTATTCATTAAGTGTGTTTTGAATTTCTTAATATAAATGTTTTCCCAGATGTTTAATGCTTGATTCAAATGAACTGATTTTTGTAATTCGATTTTATGTTGTATGTTGTGGTTATGAACTCAGAAATGTGCTGCTACTGCCGATTTATCCATTTCTTTTTGCTTGATCCTGAAGTGTTCCTTTAGTCTGATTTCAATGTTACGTTTCGTTTCAATTTGTAGAAATAGGAGGGTGGTGTGAAAAGCTGGTAAATAAAACCTAGTGAATTTCATTCATCTGTTGACAGTTACCAAAGTTTCAGCTATTTTGGACGCTCAGTACTGCAGCTACCGACGAAAACATCGTCAGAGTTCACCAAATGGTGCTAGACGACAGGGAATTAAAGTGAGAGAGCTAGCAGAGGCTATGAACATGTCAAAAGAATGTGTTTGTCACATATTAAATCAATTTTTAGACATGAGAAAGATGTCCACGCGGAGTGCCGCGTTTGCTCACGTTAGACCAAAAACGTGTTCGAATGGACATTTCCAACGGTCTGTTTGCGCAGTTTAAGCGCAATAAATCCGAGTTTTGGCGCCGATTAATTACTGTAGATGAAACTTGGATACACCATTATACACCCGAAACAATAACACAGTCCAAACAGTTGATTGCAAAGAGGGAACCGGCTCCAAAAAAAGCAAAAACTGTTTTTATTTGGGGGGGGGGGGAGGGCTGGGAAAGTGATGGCGACTGTTTTTTTTTTATAGTCATGGATTTATTTTAATCGATTATCTTCAAAAAGGAAAAGCCATTACAGGAGTATATTAAGCATCATTGACTAGCTGAAGGCAGAACTTGCGGTAAAAGGCCACATTTCAATCACCTTCGTGAACAATTATTTTGCAGAGAAAAACACCAACTACTATTTGGACGGGTTACAGAGATGGGAGCAACGCTGGGAGAAGTGTGTAGAGTTACAAGGAGACTATGTTGAAAAATGAACAAATCTGAAAAACAAAAAATGTCTTGTATCTTTATTTGGTCGGAAACTTTTCAGACCACACTCGTACTTCACATTGTTCATTAACATTGGACATGATTTGAAAGTTTTTGTTTTCATGTTCGTTTAAAGTTGACTTATGTTGGTAGCATCAGAACTAGATATGTAACATAGGCCTGCTACCTGGGAGAAGTTATCACCAGATGCAGATATCAAATTTAAATTTTGAAATTCTCCCAATGAACAAAAACCATCACACACATTCCCAGCTCCAGCCCTAAAGAAGCTGTCCAAATTTCATTAAGTATAAATGAAGTATTGTCACTGAAAGAGAGAAAGAAATATAAACGGGGCGAGAGAGAAAAAGAGAAAGAAAACTCAAAGGAAACGTAATTTTATATCTGGTCTTCGGCCATGTTCAAGAAAGCGAGTTTGTTGAGGGAAAAAACGTTGAAGTTGTGGGTTTGTATTTTGCGGGTTCGTAGAAACATACCGGTCTTTTACGAATATAAACGACAGATAAACGACCACAGAATTCAATAGCGCATCTGCAGAAAGACGCACAGATGTCGCTGTTTGACGATAAACAGTGCTGCTCAGCTGCTTCTCTACAGCGGCGTGTGATTAAACTACGTGTAAGAGGCTACCGCCACTAGCTGCACGGGTTTGTAATCTTGAAAGAGAAGTGGAAATATAATGTTATGATTAAGAAAGCTGTTATAGTTAAGTATAAAATAAGCACAAGACATGGTTTGAACGCATATATAACGTAAGTAAACGAACTTTCTGACCTATGAAACAGTGTTGCTTTACGTGTCCCTCATAAAAAATACGTGACAATCAGTAAAACTGTAATGTCTGTGTAGATATAGGTTATATGCGTTTGTGTGTTGAAGGTGTGAGATTTAGTCTCGGAATATAAAATGGGAAATGCAGGCAGTAATACAAGGGACCGTCATAAATCCGGAGAGGCAGCTGCCCCATCATCTCCAGGAAAAGATGGCCAAGCCTTTGTGTTTGACAAGAAACCAAATTCGAAATTAGTTTTCCAGTCGTCTCACGAAGATGAAGAACCGTATTTTACAAAGGAACAAAGCACAGATGATCTTGGTGCACCTCGGCAACGGTCAGCTACTGTCTCGGAAGGAACCAAAGTAAATGACAAGGTTCTGCCCACTGTTTTCAAATGGGAAGGAGGGGGGAAGCAGGTATATATCAGTGGCACATTTTCAAATTGGAAAACGCTTCCAATGGTTAAAAGGTAATTATCTCATTTCTCACTATACTATTTTAAAATATAGGTGTTCAAAATAGAAATGCTAACCAAAAAGATGGCTTTTTCTTCTTAATGTTGAGATTCATTTAATTTGTTAGATTTCAGGAGTATTTACACATTGTTTTTGTATTTCTCATACAACATATTTAATAAAATTACTCTGTTTTTTTGCATGATTGATTCTATTTGTAGCAAATCAAAGGACTGTAAACAAAACCATTTATACAAAACAAGAGAAGCTTAGATTTACTTATCTGTTCTTTGCACCTGAATAACTTTGCTCACAATTGGACCAAACAAACAAATTTAATTAAAAGTACTGCCTGCAGGATTGTATCCTGTATGTGATCAAAGCAAGAGTAAAATTTTATTGTACTTAATGGGTATTCTCAATTTTAACATATCTAATCCAACCAATTTAAGGCACTTAAATGGTAAAATTTTCCTGATATCTTAGAAAATAGCACCAGTTTGTTATTATTTGCAGTCATGAAGAAACCCAACCATATTTGTTTAATTGACTGAACAATCTTAGAGCCAGAAATGCTGTTACATATATTGTTATATAAATCTACTTCATATATCACACTAAACTTAACCTTGAGTTAATCTTGAAACCCCAGTACTTTATTTTGCTGTGGCTCAGACGCTGTTGTTTTGCTTTGACTTGCCATAATCCGATTGGCTCAAACTCATTGTATTGGTCATTTCTATCTCACAGTGTTGTTTCCTCAAATGTTAGCAGCTCATTAGGATGAACTCCATGAATTTTGATAGCCATAAGGTGGCACTCTTGGCCAAACCATAAATTAATTAGCATAGTTAAGTATAGAATGAAGTTGCAGGCCTAAATCAAAATATGGGATGAGGAAAATGGCCATTAGTCAGGCTACCTACTCTATAGAAAAATCACATTCTCTTCAAAATGTGACAATCAAGCTGTCATTGAGGGTGCATATTTGAGAGACTTGGATAAACTTGAAGTATAGTTAATGTTTAGCTGAGAGCACCTTTGCGAACATTTTCCCCCCTTGTTTTTATCATTTGTATAGCTGCAAATTACTTGCATGGTTTTAACAGGGGCTATGGCTTTAGATACATCTCATTGATGTATGTTCTCTAATTCTGGCTTTTAATAATTTTTTCACATTAAACATACATGTATTTATTCCTACATGCATATTTCCAGGTTCTTAGTGGGTTAGGAAAGATACCTGTTAAAGGGAAATATCCATGCTGCAGCAAGAAATTGAACTAAGAATTTCTGGTTGAGAAACCAGTAAGCTGAAAATTGACCAGTGGTAGTGTTTTGTTTGCTGGACTGTTTATTCTCATGTTTTGGTTTTGTCATTACAGTGGCTGCAATGGAAATCTTTACATGCTAAGAAAAACAACAAACACTTTATTTTGAACTTGTCTGTACAATTAGTACTGGGTTATATTTCCCTTTACTTGTATCACGTTCTTGAGTCTCCTGGGCATCAAACTGCTAGATTTTCACAATATTTTTTGTCCATTTCCACCCATAACTTCTTCAACACCACCTGCAGCTCCTTAATATTTGATGGTTGCTGCTCTTCTATTTTGTTTTTAATTTGATTCCAAGCATTTTCTTTTGGATTTAGGTCAGGACAGTTACCTGGCCAGTCAAGTACAGGTATATTATTCACTTTTTGGAACTTCTGAACCGTCTTTGTTCTATGAGCAGGGGCACCTTCATGCATGAAAAACTGACACTGATGAATTGGCCAAAATGTGACCAAATGCAGTTGCAACACTTCTAAATAGCTACTTCCCTTCATTGCTGCATTTTTAGGGAGAAAGTACAAGCCACCTCTACCACAATTAATACTAAAGGCACGCCATACCGTCACACTTTCTATGTTTAACAGTTTTGACCTTGAACTTTGGATCATACAGTGACACATTTTTTGGCCTTCTCACGTTTTTGGACTTTCTTCTGACCAATTTGAAGGTGCTTTAATCAGAAAACATTACTTTATGCCAGTCCTCTGATGTCCAGTGCTGATATGTTTCGCAGAAATGTACTCTTCATCATCATAGCTTAAGTTAGAAGAGGCTTCTTGGCAACACACCGATTGGTAAACCCAAGTCCTTTTGAAGCAAACACTGAATGGTCTGGATTGCAACACTTTTGAGCAGTTCTGGATGATTATTTTTTAAAGCTGCTGCTGTAATCCATGGATTAGCTATCACTTAACGTTTTAGAAGCTCATCAGTCCTTGTAGAAGTCTTTCTTTTACCACCTGAGCCTGTTTTTCAAGTTGGTGTGGTGCCACATGGCAAAGGTGCTACTGCATTTTTTAGGTTGTAAATGGTTTGTCTTGAAACCTTTAGATCAGCAGCTATGTGAATTACAGAGGTACCTACCTCTAACAGAGTTAGAGCACGAGTCTTCTAATCACAAGTGAGCTTCTTGCGTCCCATTTTGTGTATTGGATGCAGAAATACACACCTTCAAAAACAGCAATGAGATCAAACATCAGATGACAATACACAGTAAACAACTTGCTGTACAGCAAATACCAGAGACAGACTGAGACCTGGGCTGCTAATGAAAGGAAGTTGCTGCTGTGCACTCGTGAATCACGTGATTTGCAGCTCCATCCATCTTTTTGTGTAGTGGTGGGATGACAAACGGAGTGCATTATCTAAGTCAAGAATTTCCTTGCATTTAAAATGTAAAGATTTCCATTGCGGTGAGTGTACTTTACTATTTAATATATTCATATCTTTACTCTGGAATAGGAAATAATTTGACTAAAAGAAAAATATCCTTCTCCCGCCAGCAATCAAACCAGTGATCTGTCAGTTGAGAAGTCAAAATGCTGATCTCTCAATCACAGAGCCTGTTATCCCTCTTTGGTGATTATGGCTTTCAATTTAGTTGCTTCAAACATCTAGGCAGCATATTATTTTTGTTTTGTTTGTTTGGTCCTGTTACTAAGCAGTACTCTCGGACATTGAACATGTCATACAGAAAAGCACCTCACCAAATTAAAATAAATCATTTTAACTACTACCACTATACATCAAAATATGTTTTTTATTTTTTTATTTTTTTTACTATCATCATCATCAGTCCTGCATGGTGCTGTAGTGGGCTAAGGAAGAATGCCTTGGCTCCTGGCCACAGAAAGCAGCCCGAGTTCAATCCTCTCCATGGAGTGTGGATTTTAAGTCCCAGGTATAGGGCCAGTGCCCACTCAGCTTCATGAGGAAAGTGAGGAACTTACACTAAGTAAGCGGCCCTGGTCACGAAAACCAACATTCCAGCTGGGGGATGCGGAGATGCTAACCACATCTCCTCCCCATATCGGTTGGATGATCGCCTACCTCTACCTTGCATAAGTGGGCATGAGGCCGGCAGTCGGGTAGGTAGGCCATGGCCCTCTTAGGGCTGTTGCGCCAGGGTTTATCATCATTATTATTTCTCTATCTCACCACCTCCAAACATGTAATATCCATAACAGTTGACTGAAAGAGGAAAACATATGAACAACTACTACTATCCCTACACACAATATTATACAATTAATCATCACCAATATCTTGAACACAGTGCCTGATCAACATACTGTTTTAAAAAAGGAAAGGAAATTAGATTTAAAAGAGTCATGCACAAACATGTCACATAATACAAGAAAATGTTATCAACTTTTTGTTTATGAAGATAATATGTTAAACCAATAAAATGATACATTACATTCCCTTTATAGCACAAGACACTTCAACGATCATCCATACATTCCTTTACTGAGTAATGGCCTTGTGCATAGATAGTTTTTAAGAGCAGACTTATATTTATTAATTTTTCGTGAAGATAGTAATTTTAATTATTTTAGAAGGGCATTAAATATTCTGACACATTCATAATATACTCTTTTCTGGAAACAAGTCATTCTAGCACTAGGTTTGTGTAGATCCATTCTTTGTCTAATATTTATGCTTATGAGTTGCATTGCAGTGGGCAGTGATTAAAAGGGCTAAATATATAATGAATATGTTACATGTAAATTCATTTCCAGAAAGGAATCACTCTGTTATACTGTTTACTTTTGTTGTCTATTTTTGGTCATATTTTCATTTAAAACCTTTATCACAATTCAGATTATTAGAATAGGAATAAAACATTAAAATTGTAATTTGCTTAAAAGTGTTTCTGGAGCACAAACTGAAATCTTTATTGCATTTCGATAGTTGATCATATTTGTGTATATGTTTCTTCTAGCAGTCTCGTATTAATGTACTTTGAAATGCATTAAAATAGATTCAACCATAATATTGTCACCGTGTGGCATTGTTGAGCTGCCGCGACAAGCCGGAGCCGGGCGCATGGGCAGGAGAGACAGACAGAGAGAGGCTCCAGATTGTTCGGTCCATTGTTGCCGAGAAATTTCTGAAAGACTGCGGCATTTTAGAAACAATGGAAGAAGGGTATAAATATCCTACAAGGTGTTAGAAGCGGCAGTTGTATGATGGTTATTGCGACAGTCGACGTTTGAAGTGTTCCGAAGTGATTTGTTTTCATTTGTTTTCGTGAGGCGGAGCATCGAGTCGACCTTGAAGGCAGCTGATTGTCAATTTCACGTCTTTTTACTGCAGCAAAATTGTTTTAGATTTCTGCAAGCGGATTTCCAAATCTACATAATCCATGCAGTCACATTGGTATCAGGAGCGACGATCGAAGCCGCATTGGCGAAGATCTTAGAAGAGCTGAAAGAAATGAAAACAGCAAACGACAACTTCGCTGCGACGATGACCGCAATGAAGGCCGAACTAACCACGGAAATAAAAGTGGCGAAAGACAGCCTGGCCACAGAAATGAAGGCTGCGAACGAGCTCCTCGCCGCTAAATTGGAAGAGCAGTTGGCTGGCGTGAGGGATTACGTCACGGAGCTGGGCAAGCGGATGGGTCAAGTGGACGAGCGCGTCGAAGACCTGGCAAACCACGTTAACAATTTAGAGGGAAAGGCCGACAGCAACACCAAGTCCCTGAACGCCATGGTGGACGACATGGTCGGCAGAAGAGTGAAAAATCTGAAGGCCGACGCGATAGGACGCGACACAACATCTGCGCGCGTCAAACCACCAAAGTACAACGGCACGTCAACTTTTGAAATCTTCCGCCGCCAATTCGACACAGTGGCCAAGCACAAGTGCTCGTCAGAGTAAGAGGCCGCACATCTAATAGCCAGCCTCCAGGGACGGACCGCAGAGGTGCTGAACGCGATTCAGACAGCGGCGGTGCCCAAGGAAATCTGGGAGGCCCTGAAAAACCTGTTCGGAAACCACCGCTTGGCCACAGCATACGGCAGCTAACGGAAATCTAGGACGCAGCAGCCAGGGGTGACGCTGCAGGATTTCGCCCTGGCAGTCGAACAGTTGGCTAGCAAAGCCTTGGTCCGCCTCCCACCCGGATTCGCATCCCAAGAACATTTCAATCTATGAGAAAAGAATATAATTTAAGAGATCGTCGGAGGGAAATAGGACCAAGAGAAACTGAAGATACGGATTACCAGACTTGAAGACCTGATTTAAGACGCCAATTATGGACATCAGAAACAACACAGAAATACCATTGACAGAAAGAGAATACCAGGAGAGAGAAGATATATATGGAGAGTGGAGAGTACCAGAGCCGACAGATGCAACTGATTATGTAGAAGCGAAGAGATGACTACCCGGATGTCTGGAACTGACGAACCAGCTCCATCTACTGATGCCAGTTCCTTTAGAATATGGATACCAGTATGAGAAGCTTTGGATACCAGTTGCAGAAGAGGAAATTTTAAAATTGTAGGAAACAGTCTTTCGTAGCTTGTTATAAGAATTAAAGCTGTAGTAGAAATGTAGATTTGATTTATATTGTTGGAGAAGTAAAGTAGAAAAAAGACTGTTTTAGATAGATTATATTTGTAAGGTTACTGGAATCCAGTAATCTTTAGGTGTAGTTAGTTCGTTAAGGTAGAAAGTAGATTATATCTGCAAAATCTGTAAAATGTTTTGTGAAATATGATTCAGAAGTTAAATAAGTTAAAAAGAGTTTTGCGTAATAAGACCTGGTATAGATTCCAGAAAACGGGCTATTAGATATGCAGATATTTGTTTTATCCCAAGAAGCCGCCCGCCCTTCGTCGACGGGGTACGAGATGCTGAAATACGTCAGTGTCTAATACTCGACGACTGTAAGACCATCCACGAGGCTAAAACGGCCGCATTGAGGATGGTAGCGGCCAAGGTGACGGCTACTCTGACCTCGAAGACAAGGAGTATCCGCTACGATGGAGACCGAAGACCAGTCCAGGGACACAGACGAAGACCAAGTGGCGTGTGTTGATGTAGCCAGCCGGAGCACCTGGAGACAGACTGCCGACACCAAGAAGAGCAGCTGAAAAAACTAGTAAGGACTGGCGTGACGAGGGACACGTCGGCGCTGTCGCCACCATCTCGAGTGATACTGCGCGCCGTCGGCCGACGTGCAGATGACAGCCTCATCGCGGACGGTTGGATGTAAGGGAAGCCGTGTCGCGTGCTTGTGGACGCTGGGGCAACCGTGACCGTCATCAAACCTGACATAGCTAGGGGCTTGCCGTCGAGAAAACCAAGCCAACCATACCAGCTGATGACGGCATCGGACGACCCCTTGCCCGTGGAGAGGGAGGCCCTGCCGCAGTTGACCTTGGGGCTGAGTGTTTTGCGTCTATGGGTGTTCGTCTTGAAGGTAACTGAGGTGATACTGAGACTGGATGCCCACAGGAACCACGAGAGGACGGTCGACGTCGGCAGGAAGGTTTTACGGCTCAATGGAGGAGACGTGATGCCCCGGCACCCGAAGAACGCCTTGGAATCTGCAGAGTCATCCTGACAGAAAACGTGGTTTTCCCCGCGAGAAGCGAAGTGGTGGTGACGGCGCGACTCGAAGGGCAGTGGACGAAGAACCTAATGCTGGACCGGAATACATCTGTGCATGGGCTCTGTGTAGCGAGGACGTTGCCGTGCCAAGAGAAGGTGCCGGTGAGGCTGCTCAACCCATCAGGCACCGATCACGACATCCAATGCGGAACGTTGTCAGCGTATCGCCAACCGACAAGACCCAGGAGCCGGTGCCGACGCAATACCCGGGGTCCCGGCTGGAAGGCTTACTGGAGAGTGCGGCCAGCCAACTGACCGCAGAACAGCTAGAGAAGATGCGACAACTGCTGAGACGATACCAGCGTTTCTTCAGCCAACGCAACAGCAACTATGGCCGCACGGAGCGAGTGCTCCACCACATCGACACCGGAGACGCTCGGCCTATTCGGCAATCACCCAGACGCATTCCGTTGACTAAACAAGCGGCGGTACAGGACATGCTGGAAGACATGAGATCTAGGGGAGTGATCGAAGATTTTGACAGCCCTTGATGTTCCCCTGTAGTCCAATGTAAAGAAGATCTGTGATCTACGCTTCTGTGTGGACTACAGGAAGCTGAACGCTGTCACCAGGAAGAACTGCTTCCCCTTAACCCGGATTGAAGACACCCTGGACACCCTTGCTGGTGCGCAGTGAATCTCGACCCTGGACCTGAAGTCGGGTTACTGGCAGGTGGCTCTAGACTCCTGAGACAAGCAGAAGACTGCATTCTCGATAGGCCAAGGGCTTGTAGCTCACAGGTATGCCCTTTGGTCTCTGCAACACACCAGCTACCTTCCAACGCCTCAGTAGTGAGAGGATTGACTTATGACGACTGCCTGCTATACCTGGACGATATCGTCGTCGGCAAGACATTCGAAGACCATCTCGACAACCTGAGCAAGGTGCTACAGAGACTGCAGGCGACCAACCTGAAGCTGAACGCGAAGAAGTGCCAACTCTTCCGCAAGTAAGTAAACTATTTGGACCACATAGTCTCACCAACCGGAATGGCCACAGACCCTGAGCAGACACAGGCTGTGAGAGGTTGGCCTTGCCCGAAGGATTTTATGAAGGAAGCGGCGGTAATAACTGCACAGCCCCAGGAAACTGCGCAACTCTCGCTTATCCCCTGGGTTTTCTCCGGTTCTGTGGCCCAAGTAGTTAACCTCTTTGCAGAAGAGCTGGCACTTCTTTGCGTTCAGCTTCAAGTTGGTTGCCTGCAGTCTCTGTAACACCATGCTCAGGTTGTCGAGATGGCCTTCGAATGTCTTGCCGACGATGATGCCCAGGTATAGCAAGCATGTGTCATATGTCAATCCTCTCATTACTGATTCCATGAGGCGTTGAAATGTGGTGCATTGCAGAGGCCAAAGGGCATAACTGTGAACTGCCAAAGCCCTTGGCCTGTCAAGAATGCAGTCTTCTCCTTGTCTCGGGTCTAGGGCCACCTGCCAGTAACCCGACTTCAGGTCCAGGGTCGAGAACCATTGTGCACCAGCTAGCGTATCCAGGGTGTCGTCAATCCGGGGTAAGGGGAAAGTCCTTCCGGGTGACAGCGTTCAGCTTCCTGTAGTCCACGCAGAAGTTAAGCTCGCCGTTCTTCGTCACCAGAACTACAGGGGAACACCAAGGGCTGTCAGACTCTGCGATCACTCCCCTAGATTTCATGTCGTCTACCATATCCCGTACCGCCGCTTGTTTCGTCAACAGAACGCGTCTAGGTGGTTGCCGAATAGGCCGGACGTCTCCGGTGTCAATGCGGTGAAGTACTTTATCCTTGCGGCCGTAGTCACTGTCGCCTTGGCTGAAGACGCGCTGGTATCGCCTCAGTAGTTGTCGAACTTTCTCCAGCTATTCTGCGGTCAGGTGTTCGGCCGCCCTCTCCAATAAGCCTTCCAGCTGTGGCCCCACCTGTTGCGTCGGCACCGGCTCCTGTGTCTTGTCGATAGCTGTCACGCTGACCACGGGATCGCACGTCCCCAGCTCCGTTCCGGCCTGGACGTCGTGGTCGGTGTCTGCCAGGTTGAGCAGCCCCACTGGCACCTCCTCTTGGCACGGCAATAATGTCCTGGCTACACAGAGTCAGTGCACAGGCGTCATCTGATCCAGCATCATGTTCTTCGTCCGCTGGCCTTCCAGTCGCGCCGTCACCACCACCTCGCTTCTCGCGGGACAACCACGTCTTCCTTCAGGACGACCCTGCAAATCCCATGGCGCTCTTCGGGCTGCCTGAGTATCACCTCTTCTCCATTGACCTGCAGGACCTTCCTGCCGACGTCGACCGTCGCCTCGTGGCTCCTGAGGGCATCCAATCCCAATATCACCTCAGCCACCTCCACAGGCAAGGTGTCACCCGATGCCGTCACAAGCTGATATGGTCGGCTCGGCTTCCTCGTCGGCAAACCCTTGGCCACGTCAGGTCTGATGATGGTGACGGCCGCCCCAGTGTCTACCAGCACGCGGCACGGCTTCCCTCGCACCCAACCGTCCACGATGAGGCTGTCATCCATACGCTGGCTGACGGCGCGTATTGTCACTAGAGGGGATGGTGGTGATGGCGCCGACGTGCCCCTCTCCACGACGGCCCTTACTCGTTTTCCGGCTGCTCTTCCTGGTGTCGGCTGTGTCTCTCCGTGTGTCCCGGCTTGCCGCACCCGCAGCGCACACCACTAGCTCTTAGCCGGCGTCCATGTGCTGGTCTTCTGTCTCCGGTGTAGCGAACACTCCTCGTTCTCGACGTTGGGATAGCTGTTACCTTGGCCGCCTCCATCCTTAATGCTGCCGTTAGCGACTCGTGAATGATTTTATAATCGCCGAGCATTAGGCGCTGACGAATCTCCGTGTCTGGTACCCCGTCAACGAATGTGTAGGCAGCTTCCCGGGATACGAACTCTGGTGGGAGGTCGAATAGGGCTTGCTAGCCAGTTGCTCAACTGACAGGGGGAACTCCTGCAGCGTCTCCCCTGGCTGCTGTGACCTTGCCTTTAGCTGGCTGCGGTACGCTGCGGCTAAGCAGTGGTTTCCAAAACGATTCTCCAGGGTCTCCCAGATGTCCTTGGCCGCCGCCGTTGTCTGTACCGCGTTCAGGACTTCCGCGGCCAGTCCCTGAAGACTAGCTATTAGCTGTGCGGCCTCTTCCTCTGGTGACCACTTGTGTTTGGTCACCGTGTCGAATTGACGGTGGAAGACTTCGTAAGTTGTCGCGCCGTCGTATTTAGGAGGTTTGACGCGCGCAGATGTTGTGTCGCGTCCCGGCGCGTCGACCTTAAAATCCTTTAACCTCCTGCTGACGACGTCCTCCACCATGGAATTCAGGGACTTTGCGTTGCTGTCAGCCTTTCCCTCCAGCTCGGCAACGCGGCTCGCCAGATCTTCGACGCACTCGTCCACTTGACCCATCCGCTTGCCGAGCTCTGTGACGTCATCTTTTACGCCGGTCAGCTGCTCTTCGAACTTTACGGCGAGGGCCTCGTTTGCCGCTTTCATCTCCGTGGTCAATTCGGTCATCTTCGCGGTCAGGCTATTATTTGCCGCTTCCGTCTTCGCTGTTAATTCGGCCTTCATTTCTTCCATCTTCTCGGTGATGTTTTCGTTAGCCGTCTTCATTTGTTTCAACTCTGCGGCTAGGTTGTTATTTGCCGCTTCTGTTTTTGCAGCGAGGTTGTCATTCGCTGCTTTCATTTCCGCCATCTTCTCCAAAATCTTTTCCAATGTATCCTCCATATCCCACTCCTGACACCAGTTGTGACTTCGTGTGTTCGTAGAATTAAAAGGCCGAGTTGCGGAAATTAAAAATCTCCTTTATTTTCGTAGAAATACTCTTATTACAGCAGCATTACGTTACATACACCATCACACCATCGGTCTACTAAGGTCGATGACAATAACAGCTGATTACATTAGCTCTCTTTACAACAATACTCTTTTTACAGAACTATTGCTTACTCACTCTTGTTTACAACTACTATTTCACAACAACTATCCTGCTGGCGTGTCACAATCCCTTTTATATCTCCTTTCATGATTACCAGACTGTTCTGTCAATCACTACAGGTTTCTTTAAAAAAAGGCATCTAATTACATAATTCGAACATTCTATCACCTTCGAGAAACGTAGCTTAATCTACGCCGGCGAGGCCTTTGCCTCAGTTATTTTGCTTGCCGACGCTATCTGTTTACACAAGTTCGTTATCTACGTGAAACCTATCCATCTATTATCTATTTGCGCCGAAACTTTAATGCCCGTTACCGCGACAATATTTATGAAACACATAAAAACAGTAAACAAATACGACAACCATAAATACTCATTCGCTTTGTGATTCTTCGATTTCTGAGTCCACTGCATCAGTTTCATCGCTAGTATCCTCTGATATTTTCATCAATCGCATTTTCAATTACACCATTATTTCTCCAATATTTCATTTCCAGTTCTTGCAGTATCCTTCTCAATCCGTCGAGTGGGCCGCGCTGTGGCTCAGTGGTTAGACCGCTTGGCTCTCACCAAGATGGCCCGGGTTCGATCCCGCAAAGTGAGATTTGTGGTGGACAACACGGCACTGGGGCGGTTTTTCTCCGGGACCTCCAGTTTCCCCGCCATCTCATTCCACCGGTGCTCCATCTTCATCTCATGTATCATCAGTGTCACCGCCTGCAGTGCCGTATGTAGTAAAAGCGGGCGTTAAACACTACACATTTCATTTTCCAATCCGTCGCAGTTACAGAAGAGAATGCCTCTATAGCAAGTTTCTGCAGATTTGTGGCTGACATATCACCAGTAACGTTGTGTCCTCTGAAAACATTCTTTATTTTTGCCCAAGCCAGTTCAATTGCATTCAGATCACAGTTATAAGGAGGTAAACGAATAATAGTGTTAAATTTAAAGGGAGTCGATTAATGACACTAAACAACAATTACTTTTAAATTTTTACAGATCAGGTTGCAGAGACTTTGCCTCGACTCGATGGCCGGCTGAGGATAGAGGCATAGTCTCTGAAACATGATCCGGAAAAATTTAAGAGTAATTGTTGTTTAGTGTCATTAATCGACTCCCTTTAAATTTAATTTATCATAACAACACTGTTTTCAACACTTCCAAGAAAGGAATTGGAATAATAGTGTGTCCACTTTCAAGAACCATAACATCCACAACATACGTAAGTCTTGCTCTTAGGTTTGTTGGCCTCTATTAAATACCTGTGTAGCTTTGGTAATGGAGGGAAATAGAAAGCTATGTAGAAATATACAAAGGGCTCAGAGCAAGAGAAAAGGAAAGATATAAGCAAAAGGAGGAAGCCAAAAAGGAAAGGAATGAAGGGGAAAGAAGAAAGAAAGAAAACATCACTATTAGTTATTACCATACACAGATCACAGCCTTACCTGCTTTTTCCTGGTGATTTTGGAGATTCATTAGGATGAGATGTACAAAACAATTTAATACGCCTGACAGTGCTGACGCTTTTTCCTGTGTAAGCAGCAGCTCGTTCTATTGATTTGCTGAGTGGGAACATTAACTGGTTGTTATCCTTTTCTATATCGCAACTTTCGCTATTATTTTGCGGCCATCATTATGCACAACTGTACGTACATGTTTCCGAGTCGGAGTTTGTTGCTCGGAAGGTACATATGATGATGAGCTTGGTGTGCCTTAAGCCATAATTACAAACTGGTTAAGCTATAGTAATTAACCTCAAACTTACACAAAATGAATGCACACAGAAAACAAAGAGCACGCGTAAAAGCTTAGCATATTAGTCACTAGATGTCAGAGTGTACTAGTTTAATATACTAGTATAGCGCATTTCATGTTTTTAAGTTGTCATCTGTGTTTACGCAGTTAGCCGAAACCTACCGAGTGAGGACTTGGGAGACGAACGCTCAAGATAAATTGCGCATACTGTATTTTGAAGTACTGATTCCTTTTTCCCAAATGTGACATCACTGTTACAAACATGATTAATGATTTAAATGTTATGAATAACATAGTTAAATCCACTTCTGTACACTATATACTCTAATCTAAGACAAATTTAGTATAGGAATAATAGGTCAATTATGTCATGTTCAGGTGTTCTGAAATCTCCCTATTTTCAGCTTGAAAGCCTGGCATTCCGTAGTGAAGAGTTCACTAAATTATTGAAAGTAATTTTGAGGATAAGATATATTAAGATGTCAAATAAAATTAAATACAGAGATGTAAGAAAACTCTTATTTATAAATAAATAGTTTCAATTAATGTCACCTACTTTGTGCTGCTGCGTGTTACTAGATTTATGGCAAAGAATGTAAAAACATGTGCACACTGAGGGTGTCAAATTAAATGTACATAGGTGTAGAAATTGAGATTGAGTTTTTATTTATGGAAGCTCTTTAACTGCTGAAGTTCTCAGCATCCTACTCTAATCACATATTGGGAATGAAAGAGCACTTAATTTTGCTCAGAGGCCTAATTGTCAGTCTTGAGCTTTTTTTAACTTGCCATAAATCTACAGTACAGGAGTACCAACTTTACTTTCCTTATGAAGGAAGTCATACTAAGGATTTTTATACCTGAAAAAAATCTATCCCTCTCTGCCAGGTTTCAAGCCGCAACCTTGGGAACCATAGACTAGCATGTTACCACTAGACCTCAGAGGACAATACATTTAATGTACCTTAAAGTACAAGATAGGATGACAAGCTGTATTTCCCCTTCCAAAAAAAGCCATGCTAAGAATTTTTATGCATGAAAAAATTGATCACTCTCTGCAGTGTTTCAGCCTGCAACCTCGAAAACCAGAGGCTAGCAAGTTACCACTAGATCATGGAGGATGACACATAGCTGTAGAGCATACTGTTGTAAAGTATTAGTTTGTGCTACATTACATTTGTAATGTGTTCTGGGCTTATTCATTGTCAATAAAGTTGATATTTATTTGAAAGTTTAGCTAGTTTTTTTTATAAAAGAGGGACTAAAGTAAACTTAGAATAATAAAGGACTTAAACATTCAGTTATATTAGCTGATGGTGGAGC
Source organism: Mantis religiosa (assembly GCA_030765055.1). Classification (NCBI taxonomy): domain Eukaryota; kingdom Metazoa; phylum Arthropoda; class Insecta; order Mantodea; family Mantidae; genus Mantis; species Mantis religiosa. The sequence continues at coordinate 145,711,517 of CM060949.1, forward strand.
AACAGTTCCTGAAATATGTTCTGAAATAAAAAAAAAAGCTGATGTAGTTGAAGTAGTTGTAGGTTCAAATACTTTTTCATTCTGGTTTGTTCTGCTACTTCAGTGTGCAGTTTTCAATTGTAATTAATTATTTAAGTAATTAAGTCATTAAAAGATATAAAATAGGAAATATATTTGCATTGTATGTTGAATGTAGAAAGTTACAATTAGTTTTAAAGTATGCTGGGTTTCTTCTTTCCTATAATAATTTGTATGTATAATATGATATGTATATTAATTTATACAAAACAAAATACAGCTCTGTTGCATTAAAATTCATTCTGTTTTCCAGTCACGGTGATTTTGTAACAATAATAGATTTGCCAGAAGGAGAACACCAGTACAAATTTTATGTAGACGGAGAATGGAAACATGATCCGGGAGTGGTATGTAAACTCATGTTTCAAAATTGTAATAAGTTTCATAATATATTGGTTAATGATTTTAGTAGTTTGCGTGCAATATTAAACAAAGTTTTCATATTTATAGATATTTTTTTACTATTTTGTATTTCCATACCTTTGCTGAATAATATTGAGCTTCTTTGATTAATACATATAATGTCTTAAAAGTTCATTTATTATTGTGGAACCAATACTCCTAAAGTTGAAATTAATGTTTGTCTGAGCAAATTAGCCCTATTCTTGTGCCAACTGAATGTGTATGAATCCTAAACCTATCTTTTCAATAAGAAATACACTTTAGTTAACATTTTAATATGCAGTATTTTGTGAGCACTGATCCTTCCTCCTCCCCCCCCCCCAGCCCAAAAAAAAGTACTGATGGTGGAAAAGCTGTTTACTCTATCCATAATTTTACCAGCAGCTGCTGCACTTCATTGTCTATGCTGAAACCTATGCAGTGAAACCTGTTCAAAACTGAAGCAATATGGTGCTGCAATTCTTTCCATTTTGGCACAATTTCTCTATTCAGATAATCTGGATATATATATACACAGGTTGTTTCAAAATGACACCGAACGATTATAGCCATTGCGTAGTTTATTTTGGTGTCGCAGCTTTGAAGTTCTGTTAGGAATAATGTTATGCAGCATTAAATACTACATGATTTTGTGATTAGGCAGCACAGGAACCACTGGTGTGCGAACCTCAAAAGTTGTTATTATGGCACAACAGCCACGAAAACAAAAACATTACTCGTTGCTCTATCAGTTACCCTAGCCTACCTTTCAGGTAATGCAGCAAAGGGCAGTTACTTGTGAAAAAGTTGACTGATAACTCAGACAGTTTCAAGGTTGCTCTTGAGTGTAAATCTACACATACTTAGATGGCAAAGCCAAGCACTATGGAGCACTATACGAATGCCGAAATGACTGATATGGTTCTGATGGATGGATGGAAGAGCTGAAGGGAGTTCAATGAAAGCACCATTAATTTAGTTTCATTATGGATTTTAAAAATAGTTACATCAATGATAATATGTTGTTGTTTTCAAATGCTAGGCTTTGGCAATGAAGCCATTAACCCTCTTGCTCTCCAATATTTTTGTGTAGTGGGTCCGGCAGGTAGAGCTTCACAGGTTAAAAGATGTTCTTCAGTCATTTCCTCTTTTGTTGCACAGAGGACAATTTGGACTTGTATAAATTCCTATTCTGTGTAAGTGTTTGGCCAAATAATCATGTTCCATAAGTAATCTAAAATTTGCTACTGCAGCTTTACATGGGATTTCTGGAATAATTTCTGGATTTTTAAATAAAATGTTCAATTTTTTATCTTTGGCTTTGTTAGATATTGATTGGTTTTGTTTGTTTTTATATTTTCTTTTGATTAATCTTTTTATGGATGTAAAGGGTAAGTTTTTACTTTTGTTCTGAATTAAATTTGCACCTTTTTTGGCAAGAAAATCAGCTGATTCATTTCCAGCAATTCCACCATGTGCAGGTATCCACTGTAATATAATTCTTTTCTGTAGTTTTTGAAGTTGCTGGATCATTTTGTGACATTCTTTAATTTGGATTGACCTCATTTTATATGAACTTATTGCACATAATGCTGCTTTAGAAACAGAAAGTATGAACAGCATTTTTGAATGGATCTATTCTGTATAGAAGGTGTTGGAGTGAAATATGAATAGCCGTTACTTCTGCATCAAAATTTGTTGTGTGGTATCCTTCTGGTTGATAGAATGAGAACAGTGCACACTTAATTCCTTCCTGCTGCTGAGTTGTTGTCCAAGTTAGATCCATCTGTGTGGATGTCAATGATAATATTTATTTGTTTAACTTCAGAGCATTTTGTTATGATCTTAATTGTACAATATTTTCAACCACTTACTGTAAATATCAACAGCTTCCTTTTCAGTTACAAATGCTTTATTTATGATTATCAAACACGTGAAATAAAATGCTTGTCTCATTGTATAAGCCATTTAGTTTTGGTTAACTTATAATTCTTTGATGTTGTTTTCTGTTCCATTTAAAGCTTCCATCCTCAACCTAACATTAACTTTCCTCTAAAAGGTATAAGTTGCACATGTCCACCAGCTTATTTGCCATCAAGGACTGCTATAATGGAATTTTAGAACATGTTAAACACTCATAAGCAATAAATGAAATGTGTAGTGTTTAATGCCCGCTTTTACTACATACGGCACCGTAGGCGGTGACACTGATGATACATGAGATGAAGATGGAGCACCGGTGGAATGAGATGGCGGGGAAAACCGGAGGTCCCGGAGAAAACCCGCCCCAGTGCCGTGTTGTCCACCACAAATCTCACTTTGCGGTCATCTGGGATCGAACCCGGACCGCCTTGGTGAGAACCAAGTGGTCTAACCACTGAGCCACAGTGCGGCCACCATCATAAGCAATAGCTTCTGTATTGCGGTTTCATAAGCCAAAGAAATTCTTAATAGTAGGAAGCTACTGCGGAGTATGCCGGTATGTTTACAAACAGTTACAGCACGCGGCACGGCGTGTGACCTATACCTGTGAGCTCCAACAGCATGAGGCATGCGTCGATTGTCTCGTCACTGCCTAATCCACACTCATTCTGGAGCATATTTTTATGTGGCTCTATTGGCAGTAAAAACTACCTATATGTGTCACATAGAAGCTGAGCTACTACTTCTATATGCTCGTTCAGTGTCATTTTGAAACAGCCTGTGTGTGTGTGTGTGTGTGTGTGTGTGTGTGTGTGTGTGTGTGTGTGTGTGTGTGTGTGTGTGTGTGTGTGTGTGTGCGTGCGTGTGCGTGCGTGTGCGCGCGTGCGTGTGTGTATTCCCAGCCCTCCCCCTGAAATAGCCTAAAATAAATGACATGTCATTATTTGTATAATATTCTAATAAGTTTGTAACAGTGGTGGAAATTTAATTTATGGTTAAATGAAGTCAGATTTTGTCAGATTATTTAAGCCAAAATTAAGTGTAAGTGATGAAATTGTTATTCTGACTCAATTTAACCATAAATAATGTCAATAGTGTAAGATTTGATAATTATCAAAATGCACTCACAATAGTACATATGTATTTTTATATACACTGTACATATTGTGTGTTCTACATACTTTATTTCAGTCTCTCTCTTCTTTAACCAATTCATTCATCACAACATTAGTTAAGAAATTTTGCACTTCAACAAATCATGTGCCTCTTGGTTATGTTTCGATGTTGTTCTAGAGTTATTAGATGGCTTGGCAACAGACCCAAACAGAATGTTGGGATTCAGTGAAAACAAGATGATACCCTTACGGATTTGCACCAATGTGGAGCAGCTGAGTATCACTCGATTGAAACCAATGGAAATTGGCCATTGGATGGCATTTCTTCTTCTTTATCACTTATGCCTTTAGGTGTCAGGTTTGAGGAGTAGAAACTCTGGATTAGAGTGCCCAGGATGGGTGATCAGCCGATGCCTGGTATGAGGACAAAATGAATGGATGAAAGAAAAGGTGATAATGGAGCAATTGGTGGAATGTTGAGGGGGGGCAACTATGGTATAATTTATGGTTAAAATTATGGTATAATTTTCTGGGGTAATTACTCTTTAGCAGCTTTATATTACAAAAAATGGCTGTTAATTTGTGGAGTTCATTCAAAAGAACATTGTAAACCACTTTTTATTGATTTAGGTATTTTAACGTTGCCATCAATGTATGTGCTTAATTGCCCTTTATATGTTGAGCAAAATTTTAGAGCTTTGCAGTTTGTTCAAATGTACATAATGTGACTTTGTGGGTTCGTGAAATTAAAAGTCCGATTGCACCACTCAAAAATGTTCTTTATTTCCACCTAATTACAGTTGAACACTTGCCGATTACACAGAATTACGTAATGCACACAATTGCAATTCACCAGTTTGTCCGTTGCAGTTCCACTGCACGCTCACAGTTACGTACACTCTTCCGATGCACGTACACAGTCTTCTCGTCCGTTCACTAGCACGGCGCTGCTACGCTGCTCGCCAAGCACTGACTTTCCTCCATCTCTACGCGTTGCTTATATAGGACCAACTGGTCAATCTAGAAGGTTCCGGATTAGACGAAACACCCTGCACGGTCGAGAACCCAGGGGGAGGGGAAAGAGACGGCACAGTGACCCGCGATCCCTCTCCTAATCATCCCTTCAGTTAGTGACATGAGACAAATGGGTAGGCGCGGCCAGAACGCCCCATGCCCGACCCCACCTGCGGCCAGCCCCACAGGGAGCTCCGACGTTCGGGTGACACTGTTTGTTCAAATGTATATAATTACACAACATATAACGGTTTTACAAATCTGAACAAAAGAAGGCTTCAATCGAGTAGCGACATTCGTCTCCGAAATCAAAGGAGGTGTAAACTGAAGAAAAGAAGTGCTTGGTAAGGTCATGTTGACTTTGTTGTTGCACCTTAAGGGAGCAGCTCTTTAACATTACATGCTGAGAGGTCAAAATGTAAACATTAAGATGTATGCAAACCTGTGTGTTAAAATTTGAAACCCATAATTTTGAGGAAGCAGCATGTATTGGTGTACTGTTACATTAAATAACATGAAAGACCTGAAGTTAATCTGCTTGCCCCACCCTCCATATTCTCCGAATCTGGCCTCTTCAGAATATCCCATTTTTAACCCACTGGTTTTAGGTTTGTTGATGAAGTCCAGGTGGCAGTGCATAACTGGTTACACACATGTCTCCAAAAATTCTTTTCATGTAGAATTTGAGAAGTTTGTCCAACATTGGCATTGGTGCACAGAACTCGGGGAGTTATGTACAAAAATAATAGTATTGTATTTCATTCTTGTAATAAATTATGTTTTAAAGAAATACTTCTGGTTATTAAATGACACTTGTGTATTTGAGTTTCTTTGTCCTTCCAGGAACACCTGCACCACAGTACTAAACTTGGGTTCTTATTACTATACACATCTCAAAAAGCAGATTTTTATGCTATGTTCTTTGTCAAATAATGCACAGCTTTTCTTATAGTACATTGTTTTCAGCAACAGACAATCCTGAAGGAAAGATGCATTTGTAACTGCAACTGCTTTCTTTACCATGGCATGATTTCTGTTCAAGTGTGTTATGTTTACAAATAATTCTTGTTTACCATAACAGCCTACATTTGCAGTTTCCTTGGAAGCACAGTGTATCTCAAAACAATTGCATTTTAATACTACATATTTCTGTTTAAAGACAACACCATTATCAAGTGGTTAGACCACTCATCTCTCACCTAGGTGATCTGGGTTTGATCCCAGGTGGCTGATGGTGGACAAAGCAGCGCCTGGGCAGGTTTTCTCCAGATTCTGCAGCTTCCCCTGTCATTCACTCCACCAACTGCTACATAATCACCCTTCCTTTCATCCATGGTACCATAATTTCATATCATCCACTTCACCTTGACATCAGATACCAAGCTGATCCTCCAACCTGGACATTCTTTCAAATCCAGATTCCTCTACTCTGTCTAACCACAGTCCTGGGGGGTGTAAATCCTCTGTAAAGGGTTGCATTTGCAGGTGGTTTCTGTCTCCACCTTCAGCAGTTTCTGTATTATTCAGAAAAATTATACATAAAATATATTGTTTTCATTGGTATTGTGTCTTTTTACCAAATTAGACTGTATTTTAGCCTATTCAGTGTCTGATTTGGGTACAGGTTTATCTATATTTGAAACTTGATAAAAACATAAAACATGTACTAAACTACCCATAAATCAACCAAATAAATGATCATTATTTATTACATGACAATCAGAGGAGGTAGTAAGGGTATGATAGAATGTGGTGTTGGGTGGAGATCAGCATCAGTAGGATTTCATATTTTTTCAATTGAATGTAAGAAGGATTGTTATCATCATCACCACTTTTTGTGGCTCTAGTGTGGTCCGCGTCCTTTGGCTTAAAATCTTGCCAACGTTCTGCTATTATGTTAGGCTTCTTCACTGGGTGATTGCAAATGTTTCAAATGGTCGCTGCTTTTATGCTCTGGTTTGCCTCTCTGTCCCCGCCCACCTGCAATCCTGTTGGTTCCTTCTGCAATGGGTGGTCACTGTGCTAATAGGGTCTTTCATATCATGTTGAGAGGTTAGCCAGAGGCAAACCAGATTATAAAAGCAGTGACCATTTGAAACATTTGCAGTCACCCACCGAAGAAACCTAGCATAGTTTACAGCGAATCGTCGGCAAGATTTTAAGCCGACATGTCATGGACCACATTGAAAGCCAAGAAAACAAGTAATGAACAAAGGCTGTGGAAGTCTATGTAATCATTTAATTGTCATAATCATCACTTATATTTACAGATTTGAGAGATATCTATAAGATTTAGATTATGCCAGCAGTGTTGCCACTAAAGAGAAATTACGTATGCTGATTTGTTTGCAGTTTATGCAAAATTTATAGTTTTTAGTATTAAAAATCATATTTTATGTGTAAATCCATAATCTGCACACTACAAATTAATTTTATGTTGGAAAATGCCATTTATAGAAAACTATTCTATTTTGTATTAATGTTAATTTATTCTTAATACAAATTTCGAAAAAATATTTATTATTTTATTGTTATCAATTGACTTTTCAACAATGGTAAACTTAACTCTTATTTCAGTATGTTAAAGGAGAATAAGTTACGCCAGAATATCAGTATATCCTTGACCTTCAAATGGATCTTTACTAGTTTGGTGCTATTGCTTACAATTGTATAAAAAGAAGTTCAGGGTTATTCTGTACTTCTTGTTAAGAAGATGCTAAAATTATTTATTAAGCTTAACTGCTCTTAACAAATGTAATACTGTTTGGAATTTTGTAATTTGTATGTTTTTGCATTGTTTAATTTCATCACAATTTATTAACCAATTTGAGAGACTATAAAAAATTTGTGTACTCTGTGATAGTATTTTGCTATCATTGCTATCATGCTGTCACTAACATTAGAATACTGCACTGAATGCATTACTCTTCGTTGCCAAGATAGAAGGGAGATAAGCTGTAAAAACTCTGTGCAAAAAATATAAAATATACCTTGATTATTTAAATTCTCACTCATTGCTTGGATAGAAAGTGACCTCAAAGAATTTGATTTTTCAAGGGGAAAACTTGCCTAGCAGCTGAACAGTCCTGTAAAATGATTTTCAATACGCATATAAAAATAATCAAGCCAGGCAGACACATAAATCTAAACTTTTTGAGGATAGCTTTGTATACACTGAACTAATTATTTATAATAAATTACCCCTTACATTCAGAAACAGACTTAAAGTTTGTACTGCAGCATTGCTTTTACACATTAGATGAATTTATAGAAAACTGCAATAAATTGTAAATATTAATTGTACTAATGCTTTCACATTTACACAGTAATACAAGTATGTTTGTATTCATATCCGTATTTTTAAACTAAGGAGCTTCATAATCTGAGAAAAATAACTGCATTTATGTAAATCATTGTCAAATATACATTGTTCTTAAAGGATGAAAATAAAATAATAATAGTAATGTTAAGATAGATAAAAGAATTAGCAGTACAGAATTAAAGTTTCGTATCATTGTGAGGCAAGTTTCATTTATATGAATTCTTAATTATTGCATAGTTTTGTTTATGGTTTTTTACTTTTAGTGATACTTTTTAAAGATACCAGTTATCGTGCAGATTTTTCGAAAATTTTAATTCATACATTCAAGTTTAAGTAAATACTTTTTTTACTTGTGATTTGGTAATGTTTATCTTTAGAAGTATTCTGAAATAATAATAATAATAATAATAATAATAATAATAATAATAATAATAATAATAATAATAATAATAATAATATATTTTATTGTCATTAAGTTATTACAGCAATAGACGTCAGAAAATTATATATAATACAATATACAACAGCAATAAGGTAAAAGAAGCTAAGCTAATTGAAATTCTTATCATCACACAACATATAACCAATTTTAGCATAAATAGATGCTCAGTACAAATTGACAAAATAAACTTAAAAATTACTGGTAAAACATAACATAAAGAAAAGGGAACACAATATCATTGGTTAAGTACAAGAGAAATGTTCCTTCATCTTAATCCTGGAATGAAAATTTGGTATCTTATAATACCCATATTATTAGGTGCGTGGAGTTAAGTGAAAAGAACAGGATGTGAGTCATTGAGAAATAAAGAGAATACATCTTGACATCTAAGGTGGGCCCTGGCCCTAAAAAAAAGTTTAATTTAACTTTTTTTTAGGGGGGGGGGGGAATGTTGCTACTAAAATTTTATTGTGGATTATTTTTCATATATACATTTATTAAGTGTAAATTAGACATAACCCAACTGACTGTCTCCCATTATGTTCATCTTACTCTTCCAATAACAACAATATAGGTTCCATTTCTAAGGTCATAAAGAGCTGGTAAAAGGCTTTCTGCTAGCCACTTCTTTTAGCTGATAGAACCTCTTAAAATGATTCTGGAAATGCAAAAATATGTAATGATATCTTTAAAACCTCGAGTGTGTTCATGTCTTAATTTTAACCTAAAATGAAGCAAAGTTATTCATGAGCCAGGCAAATCAGTGCATTTATCACTTTTTTTATTTAACATTTAAGATTTATTTGCAAAAGTATAAGAGAACTTCTTTGAAAATTGAATGCTGGTTGTAAAAATTCATAATTTATAGTTTAATTATGGCTGCTTAAACTCGCCGTAGAATTGTACTGTAGGAATCTGTCATTTGTCACATGACAATTGTTTTCAAAGAAAAGTGCACGATTGTCAAATATTTCTTCTTTTCAACATGTGTTTTAGAGATCTATAAAACCTCAAGGAAAAATGCTGATAAACTCATTCTAATTGAGTGTATGCTCATTATACTTGCCAAGATTTCTCTATTGTTTAAAGGATGGCATTGTACCCTTTCCACATCTGTAGTAAATTAAAATAAGGAAAAACATGTTAACAAACATTTTAATTTGTGCAGCGTATGATAGACAATGGAATGGGGTCCAAGAACAACCTGGTTAGTGTCAAGAAGTCTGATTTTGAAGTATTTCAAGCGCTTGCGATGGACAGCGAGAGTATGGGAGGCAACCAGCAAAGTAAGTAGCATTGCAGCTGCTCCTTTCTAGTTAGGTTGTCTTACAGCTGCATGTCTGTATTGGCGACCAACTAACCTCACATGTTTTGTTTCCTTTTTGTTTGGTTTTCCACCAGGCAATCCAGGTGAATGCCGGAAAACATTAGCATAGTACAAGCCTGCAGCCCCAGCTTGCTTCACAAGATCAGCATCTCATCGCCTCTTCTTCTTTTGTTACTAACTTTGGTGGCCACATAACCTAGCTTTGTATAGAATTGGTTGCTTTGCATTTATTAAAAGTCTGCTAGGAGGGTAAAAATTGTTACCAAGCATTTTTAATACAAATTTGCAACAGTTAATTTTAGTTGCAGAAGCAAGATTCATTGCAGCATATTTCCCCCCTCCCCCCAAAAAAAGAGTTCACATGTTGCTGTCACAGAACTTTCTCTACTCATTCTACAGACTATTCTTATAGAAGTTTATTGTTGTGTCTGTTTTGTATTAATTGAGATAAACTTTTATTACACATTTATATATTTCATTGTAGGTATAAGAAGAATACAGTAAGCTAGAGTTTAGTCAGATTTTTAAAAAGCAAGCCATTGATTGATGGTTTTGAAATTATATGCTCTAGCATTGAAATTGAAACTTGGTTTTTAACTATGGATGCTCTTTAAGTACTTCTGAGTGTCCTGTTTTATTTTGGACATGAAAGACAAATACTGTGAGTGCCAGTGGACTAAGAACTGAATGCAGTGTCATTTTCCTATTCTTATTTTAGTACTTGTTGCCATCTGGAGCTATCATAGGAGATGCAGATGCAATCATACAACATTTTTAAAGCTACTTTTAAAGGCTTTACTTAACAACTTTATGAAATGAGGTGTTGAAACTGTACTGATGTAACATTTACAAATCGTAAATAAATACACACTGCACACTAAAAAACATAATGTGCCATAATATACTTTGTGATTATTATTTGTTTCGAATGGGAAGAGTTCTGCACCACCGCAAGTCAGATGCGTTAGCATACTCAGCATTACCACTTCATTACTCCCACTCTTTTCATATTTCCCCTCTCTCTGTCTTTCTCACACACATTATTCTAGAAATAGTGACCCATGCGGGTCTCCTTGGCGCTAAATATAAGGGAACCCAAATTGAATTTTACAAACTTTTATAATAGTGCAGTTATTGAAATCACAATTGCAACATGGATATTCGCATACTATGCTCATGTTTTAAATGCTGTAATTATAGTTAATGAATTACCTATTTTTCTAATCCAACAGAACTGTAAGTGGCGCATCCATATAGCTGTGTATGCCACTTGTGTCAAGAACCAAATTGTCATTGTCATTGTCTTCATCACCTAAATAATGCAAATTTATGGTGATAGGCTCCATAATCTTGTCATACGCTATTTTTTTTTAAATGTTGTCTCCTTTTAGTTTATCTATATCTCTCACATAGTTTTCCCAGTCTAATGTTACCTTGTCAATTTCTTTGTGAATAAGTTGTTCATCGTCAATCAGTTTAAAAGTATTATTTCTGTTTGCAACATAATTTGAGCCTACATTAACTCAGTTGAATTGTACTGACAGTGGTAAGGGGGAAGGCAGATTACCTCGTGTGCCATTTCAAGTTGATCCAGCTGATACACTTTTTTGTGGTTTTTAAATGGAAGAACAATAATACTGAATAATACTGCTTTGAATTTTCTAGAGTAAATAGAGATTACGAACAATTCCTAAACAGTTATTTGACAATTCACTTCTGCCGATGCAGCATTCTGCAGACCAGCAGGAAGGGTACTGTTCTCTCTCTCTCTCTCTCTCTCTCTCTCTCTCTCTCTCTCTCTCTCTCTCTCTCTCTCTCTCTCTCTCTCTCTCTCTCTCTCTCTCTCTCTCTCTCATTTAATAAACACCTTGGCTTATTCAAAGTAATTCTTTTATCACATCATGTGAAATGTTTACATTTCACTTCTAAGTAATTATATATATACAGGGATACATGCCAACCAATAATAATGTTCATTACAGTGCATATGATGTGATGCATTGTTATAATATATTGATACTTTAATTTTATTAGGAAAACTATTTGAGCTAAAATATGGGGTTTTTATGATCATGTTAAACACATCACTCTCTACCTGCCTCATGGATCATCTTTTGCAAAGTCTGAATTATTGTCTTAGTGCAAATCATATTTATTACAGATGGATTCAGTTGGCACTCATCACACACCACTTATGGGGAATGCAATATGACAACACTGCAGGACTCCAATTGGTTGCTCACCTAGTAGTGTTCATGGACAAACATAATCCCATTTGAAACACATAATAAATACAGATCACAATAACAAATAACTCATAATAACTGAACTACACCATGTCACTCTAACTCAATACTGCAGAGCCATATCAGAAGAAAATTTTGTCTTTAGCATAACCTTGATTGAAGCAGCAGAATGGAATCATGTGTCCACAGATCCAATGAGAAAAACATTGAGCAGCCAGTTCTTAATTCATTGGCTCTGTCTGTCCGAAGTACATCTACTTGTAACAAAGTTGCTTGGCACACTAGCTTAAGGTATCCCCTAATGGTATTTTCTTTTACTACTTCTCAAGTCGCGTATCTAAATTATAGGAATGTTTCGATAGACCTTGCATGTTGATTAAAATGTTCATAAATGATTTAACGATAACTTTTTTTTTTTTTTTTTTTTTTTATCTGCTGGTCCACAGCACCTCAAATGCATTTGAGCTGCCTGGTTACAAAGACACATATAAAGTCTTATTTTAAAATCTGAAGTTTTGTAGTTTGTGAGCATGTTTAAAATTTGTTTCACAATTGTTTAAGCAAATATAGAGTAAGACATTCTTCATGCCACTGGTGGCAAGTGAGCCCTGCATCAGCACTTGTCATTTCTGATAAATGGTATTAGAGTTAAATATTAAAATTATAGTGTTAATATTTTGTTCTACCTTGACTCATAAGATGTTGAAAATTCTCTCCCTCTGCAACACATTTATGTTGCAGATTACATTGTAATACCCAATCATTTAACTCCAATGGTCATATCCGCGGCCGTTCTCCTTTGGAACATACCGAAGGTGTTAACACGTATTCGTTAGGGTTTTTTTTTTTTTTAATCATTAGATCACACAAACATTCACACTCTCAGTCATACTTCCAGACTCTGGGGTAGATGGGGAATTATCTTGGTCGGAGAAAAATCTCCATTCCCACCGCCGGGAAGCGAACCCGGGACCCCTAGGACGGCAGGCAGGTGCTCTACCGACTGAGCTACGGGGCCAGCCATCAGGAGTTTTGTTGTAAAATGACATTATACTTTTTCACAGTTTCTCTCTCTCTGGAGTAACACTTGCAAGATAAAACTTTTGTTGTGCCACACAAGCTTCAGATTTGAACCAGGGTATAGTACTGTTGAACCTAATTTATACGTAGATCAAGGGAAAGAGGAAACATTACTTATAACTCAGAATTATGTACAAATGATATTTTGATAATGCATAATTTTGTTTAAAAAAAAAAGTAATGCAGTGGTCTTGCAAATGTAGAACTTCACAAAGAATAAAGATATGTACAAAGCAAACATTTAGAAATTGGTCCCGCTTTAAAGTATTTAGTTAATTTATCTTGTTTCAATTCTTCTACATTACATTACAACTCATTTTACCAGATATGTTAATGAATTTGATGCTTTTCCACTACAACTTGTCTTTCTGATGTAAAGTCTACACAACCACATTCATGAGGTCCCAGGTCAGGGTAAGCTATGTGGATAAGTTTTTTCCAAGGTTTTCCATCACTGATAACTATACAGATCATGTATAAGCAATTTCTAAGTTGGAAGCAATTTCAGTTTGGTTTTGTGTCTATTAGTGCCACCTCTTGTATGAATTATACTTTCTGATCTAGCATATAGCATTTCCTTTTTCTTTTCTCCATGGCAGATTTAAAGAAATTGATAACTGAGAAACAAAACTACTATTTAACAGTTAAAAACAGGTGCCAAAAATTATTGTCACTTCTCATTTGTTGCTACAACACTGATGTGCTGAAAGACCTTCACGAACTAACATCATTGTCTTTTGTTTTCATGGGAAAAAAAGCTGTCCCCTCAGATTGTGTCTTTGTCAGCGGCAGTTAGGAAAATGCATTTTGAGCTTCTTTTAAGATAGTGTATGCTGTATTCTCATTTAATTACGCAAAACTCGGTTGTATTTCATTGAAATTTAATACATAAAACTAATTACGTATAAATAAGGCTCTATTAACATGCTTCTAAATTACATATTTTCCGAGACATGCCACTATATACGTATAAATATAAATTATGTACAAAGCAGGTTCAACTGTATATCAGTACACATCAGTAGAGCTCATAGGTAACTGAGCAATAGCTACAGTTACAATGGGGACATGTGCAATGTTCTTAAAGGCAGAGAAAGAGAGAGATTATTGGTAGTGGATTCCATCTGCCAGGAATGACAAGAGCTGAGGGCTAATGGTGTAGAGATCACTCTGTATTAAATCTGCTTTGGCTATGTGCCTGAACATTTTTATATGAGAAGTCTACATGGGCAGCATTTTAAGGTTTAGTCCAAGCCTAATTGTTTAACTTTGGTTTAAATAAAATTATTTTGCTATTTATTTATTTCATAAAGCACTGCTGCCTACAATGCACCGGAACTTGGTTTTGATTTCCAGTACCAGCATGGGGATTTTTTTCTCATTTTAAGGGAAATAGTCAGGCCTTTGTACCAATTGAAAAGTCACTTTACAGGCCTGAGGTCCCGGAATAAGCATGTTGGCAACATACTGACCATGTTACTTCTATTACTGCACTCTGCTCAGTATATTCTGGGTTTGATTAGAATGAGGTGGTGTTTGCAGCTGCTATGCTGTTGTGTTGTTATCTGCAATTGGCCAAATTGGGCATTTATTTACTATTACTACAGCATGCTGTGATTTTTGTGCTATTCCAGGCTCTCAATATTGCATACCAAAAACATGATTTTTATATTTTTATTTATTTTTATTTTACATGAAAAAGTTTTATTAGTGTTGATTTCATAAATATATCAATGATTATGAATAGAATACCATATTAATATAATTTTGAGTCAAACTAATACTCAATGCTCCACTTATTGCTAGTATAAGTGGAGCATTGAGTATTAGTTCGACTCAAAATTATATTAATTTTGTTGTTCAGTGTATCATAGTCCTTACACATTGGAGAATACCATATGCTTAAATATTTATTTTCATGACAAAAAGCATATGTTGAATGAGATATACATTTTGGTATTTTGGAGATATGCATTATTTGCAAGCCCAAGCCCAACAAACATTTATCAAATAAAGCTCAAACCCTGCCTTAGTTGCTGCAGACATTTTGCTTGCATTGAAACCTTACATTGCTATTTTAAGTTTCCTCCTTTTATAAATGCAAAACAATACTGATAATGCTGCTAAAATAATTATTGGTATGATAAACAGCATTCACTAGTATATAAATTGTTTATATAAAATGTATAATCTTCTCGTCTGTATGAAGTTTTGCAAAGATTACTAATAACTGCATGCTGCATGGTAAATTGGTAAAGAAATGTCTTTAACTGATCTTAGAATTTGGATTATCACCCGCAGAATCTTTGTAAAAATGTTTGATATGTCTTAAATTTTTACAGTCTTAACATTTGGAACTAAAGCTAACTTAACATTTTCATCCATAAAGTATTACATTTAGGAATTAAGAAAAGAAACATTGAGGAGTTAGTATAAATTATATGTTTATGTAAAATAACAGAATGTTCTAGCAAATACGTTGCCAACATATTGAAATTGTATTAACACATCCTTTGATAAGAATTGCTACTCAGTTTAGCTGACCATACACCTGAGGTTTTTTTTTTTTTTGGGGGGGGGGCGCATTTTATTACTACAAAACAAATCCATGAAAATGATTTTGCATTGCCCTGTGGTTTTTGCTATACTTTACCCATTGAACCATTGCATTTTTCATTGCTTTTAAATAATGTAGTACATCACAAATATCTGCATTAAATTTGTATAATATTTAAATAACCTAGTAACAATGATGGGAATTTAAATTTATTGGTAAATTGAGTCAGATATTGGAACACTAACATCACTTACATTTGTTATCTCTTGACTGATTTCAGTAGGTCCTTGGATTAGACTTCAGATTTAGTCTTGGGGAATCCACTTTCTCTATTCCTTGCTAGTTTTTTCATGATTAATCTAGAAACACATATAACCACTTCCTTTCTGCTTGTGCACAAATGGCATATGTATGTCATACCAGCATGTTGCCATGGTAGCTCAACTAGCATAAAACAGCCATGCATAGAGCAGAAGACCTATGTTTCAAAACCTGGCTATGGCATTGCATTTTTCAGTTGTGATTCTAATTTTTAAAATAATACAATTTACTATGAAAATTAAAAACATTACGTTTCTTAGATTTAAAAGTAATCAAATGTAAAATGGGACAAATTCGTACTTATAGAAAGGCTAGACATTCTGAAAACTATGTAAAAAAAATGTCAATCCATTTCCGTACAAACATGCGGTCCTAAACAGTTTAACCTATAGACTTATTTATACAGCCATAGCAAAAGGGGAATACAAATAATAATACGCAGATTTGAATAAAAATAATATTAAAAATAATATAAAAAGTTCCCCTAAGAACAGAAAGTAAACCAATATTTCAGGAATTTCAGATCTTACCTGTTTTGAGTATTATGAAGTAATTTTTTTTATACATCAGAATAGGTTACTTTTTTCAACTAATTCAGATGGGCATACATATAATACTAGGAACAGTAAAAATATACACTTAAATCATTACCACCTCACTCTGAGTTTAGATTTCATCTCTCACAAAGGAATTCTTCTATATAATAAACTCTCAGCTAGGCTAAAAAATATAAATAATAAGAATTTCAAAAAGGCTTTAAAAATAGCCTACAAAAAATAATGCCACAGACAGATTGAGTTTTTAAGCTGTAATATTAGTTAATAAAGTAGGTTGTTGTTGTTGTTATTATTATTATTATTATTATTATTATTATTATTATTATTATTATTATTATTATTATTATTATTATTATTATTATTATTATTATTATTATTATTATTATTTTACTTTTTTTTTGTAAAAGTAATAATATCTCTTAGAATCTAGTTAAAAAATGTAATACAAATTATTTTGCTTGAGTTTTCTTTTACATACTTGTACATTAATTACTGCTGTATTAATTTTAATTACTATTGTATTATTTTAATTGCTATTATTATTCATAATTGTATTACTATTGACAAAGCCATGGATATTGTATATTCCTATGGTGGATAAAACTTACTTACTCAACACAGCAGTAGACAATGGCTTCACCAAACAAAACAAACAATTAAGAATGCCACAAACTCAACCTGCAAAAGAACAAAGTGATTACCGATTTGTTCACATTCCACTTAGAAACTTGCTACAATTTCCATACATTTCTAATAAATACATTTGCTTAGCCCCAGAAAATCAGTTCAGTATAGATAAATTTCTCGGCAACAGATTAAGGGGCCCAATAGGTCTCTAGATAAAAAAAAGAAAATGCAGGCAATTAACAAATCAATTGCCCAAGATGGGATCAAATTTACTTCAAGAAAACAAAGAGAAGTCAAGAATCTGAATTAAAAGAATATATGCAAAACATGAATTATATGGGTGGTTAAAGCTGCAGTTTCATAACAACTTTGAACAAGCAATCATAGCATCACACCTAGCATAACACTCCTAAAAGATACAACAGAACTGGATACTCAAGTTAAGATTCCAGTGATAAAACACAAACACTGCTTAGTGAATTTTGAACTACTGCCACCAAATCCATTATGAAATTTCAATACCCCCAGCTATATGCCATAAACTGGATGCGACTAGGAACTAGTCAGCCATTTCCAAGATTAGAGTAATAGTTCTTGAAACCAATCAACACATAAAAATGAATAAACATAAAGAAGCATGTGTTCCAATATCTGACACAATTTATCCATAAACAATGCATTAAATAAATGTTTGATCACAAGTTGGGGATTCTGGAGCACATAAACTTCATGTTTTTTTATGTAGGTACATAACCATTAATCATGTGTACTGTATACTCTCTTGCAATAGGCTGCTGTTTGTTTCAGTTTCTCATTGTGATACTTAACAGTGCAGATTAAACATTGATGTATGATGGCAAATTTAAAAACCATAGACTTTTATTGCAGACCTGGTAGAGGTTTGCTACATGTTAAAACCTCTGGTGTATGGTGGGCTACTTGTTAATACTGAAGGTAGTTTTCAAATTGTAAATCATACTAGCTATTCTAATATATCATACCTGTAAACAGCAAATCCTGTATATGTAGGTTGTTACATTCAAGAGCAGATGTAGACTTCATTCTTTTTTGATTGATCAGCTGTAGGCAATTATAAGTTAGGTTAAGCAAGAATAGACCCCCAAGTTCATGTACAGAAGCCAAGAGAAGGAAAGAAACCGCCTTCAGAACCAGCAAGTTAATGAGCATCCTTATTCAATGCTTTTGGTTTGTAATGAAGTTTTATAAGATAAAGAGCATTGTGAAGTTTACAGTAATAACTAAGTAGTGATATTTGCATGGTACAACTGCTTTATAAACTGTAAGTAGCTTCTTTAGGTAATAAGTACATTTAGTGTAGTTACCAGCACTAGTAAGAAAATAATTTTAAATTTATTTGAATTACAGTTACATCAAATTAGCAACTAGATCTCCTGTATCTTAAAAAAATAATTGCACACAGAAAATTCTTTCATGCAGATTTGGGTGTTCATGCTTTACTTGTTTTATCTGTAGTGAAGTGAAGTTGAAGTGAACCAAATCAAATCTTAAGCACACACTTCAGCTGCCAACGTTGTTGGTTGTGCTGAAAAATTCAAATTGAAGATTGAAGATAAATGACAAATAACAGAAAAAGAATTATGGTTAGCGGTTCAAGTTGTCTGTTTATCTAAACTATGGCCAATGTTACACTAAAATTGCTGTGTTTTCAAGCATTAATATGTGTAACAATGAGCAAGATTCATCTTATGCAACAGAAAAATATAGAAAAGGTAAACCTTTAAAGAGTGGGAGATAAATTATTGTTCCAGATGTGTTAAGGAAGTTTTGCAGAAATATTCAAACTCTTCCATAATGACATTGTAGCATTCAGAATTCATTGTCGTAATATGAGTACATACACTACAAGGAAATAAATACGTTGTAGTGATATCTAAGGTGATGCAGTCTTTTCCAGAATCTGATTAATGGAATTGCATAGGTAGTTTTATGATAGAAAGTTGTAAATCATCATAGGTTGTATGTGTTTGGAGGAATTTATTAACAGTGGCCTCCATATTAATTGAAAAAAACTATTTTAGTCTGTTTCTAACACTCCATCAATAGATCTGGAATATAGCAAATTAAGTTGCAAGCATTTTGAAAAATGCTGGGTAAGGCAGACAAAAAGAAACCTAAAAACCAGAGTCAAAGAGCGTTTTAGAAACCTCAAATTGAAATAGGCAGCAGTAGCTTGTGGAACAAAAATCATGGCCTTGACCCAAATCCAAAATTGGTAAAAGTGGTGATAAACCGAAATAGACTCTCAACATGGTAGGACATCTTAATAGTGAAGACTGAGCAATTTTTTACCCCGCCAGTCGATAATTTGAAAAAGAAGTTCATACTTTAGAAGAAGTATGCAGACAAGTATGTGAGGAGATGGCAGACAACAGACGATAGTTGGACCTTTGAAGTTGAAATTGGAAGCAACTGCCTCGGAAACTATTCACTCAAAAAATAAAAATGTAAGTGGCAAAGTATTAAAAAACCGACTACAAATAGATTTTTCAATCATCATAGGTGTTTAAATCATAACAATAGTAACAATAAAGTAGGTTTGCTGTTTATCAGATGCCTCTTTATAGTGAAAGGTTGGTACAACCTCCGTTGTCTTCTTGCCAAGCAATACATACTTAGTAGTTACATTAAACCAGTGTTTTTCAACCTTTTTCATAACACAAACCCCTAGTATCAAAAAAATGTTTGTGACCTCCCTACCCTTTTTTTCATGTAGGTTAAAAATATATAATCCGTACAAAAATTTTAGGCCTCTGCATTATTAGGTTTCGGATATAAATATATAATTAAGTATGTAAAACATATAATTTTAAATCAAATATGTGGCCAGTTGATAACTAAGAAAGACAAACATATTGTTTGGGCTGAGACTCCCAGCACCATCTGTTGGTAACACAAGTACAGGTTCTGCAAAAGGTCCACGAGTTTCGAGACATTTTGTTACGCTTCGAGATTATTCTTGCTAGAATGCGCTGGCTTATAAATAGGGCAGTCGACCGCGGCCACGGCAGTTAAGTGCAAGACCGCGAAGCAAATGGAATCAGAAGTAAGACTGCAATAAGTGGAAACAATTCGGAAGTGAAACTACAGTGTTATACGACTGTGTGTAAGGTTCCTTGGAGTTGGAGTAATTGTATAGTGATTTGTGAGCGTGAGACATGCGCGGTCATGCTGTCTGCTGTTCAGATGTTTGAAGAGCGTGAATCACTTGTTTTACATTTTACTTATTTATGAGTTGTTTGTTATAATGGAAAATGGATAAATTCTTGAAAAGATCATCAGAACCACCACCGTTTAGCGGGACTAATGGAATAACGAAAAAATGTTCTTATTATGACAATTATCTGAAATTTGGGTTTACTGTGATTGAGAATAAACTGCAGTGCATAATTTGCTTGGAAATTTTGTCAACAGAAAGCACGAAGCCATCTTAGTTGGCACGCCACCTAAACACAAAACATCCTAATGAAAAAAATAAACCTGTGGAATTTTTTGAGCAAAAATTAAGAGCTCTTGAACATCAAAAAACTGCTATAGCACAAATGTGCAACCTAAATCAGAAAGTGTTGCTCGCTAGCTATCGAGTAGCTTTTCCTGTGGCTAAAACAGGAAAACCTGACAGTATTGCCGAAAATTCTATTTTACGAGCGGCCTTAGATATAGCAGAGATTATTAAATTTATTGGGAGTTGATTAATGACACTAACAACACTTACTTTTAAATTTTTCCGGAACTAGTTTCAGAGGCCTTCCCTCAATCCTCAGGTGTTGTTAGTGTCATTGACTCCCAATAAATTTAATTTATACAGCAACACTGTTTTCAACACTTCCATGAAAGGATTTATAGCAGAGATTATGTTTGGCAAGCAAGAGGTTGAAATGCTCAAAAGTATACCTCTCACTGACAATGCCATCTAATGCAGGATAAGCAATATGGCGACTGAAATTTGTGATAAAGTCATAGAAAAAGTAAAAAAAAGTTCTTTTGTGTCCTTGCAATTTGATGAATCAACAGATATTGCGGGTTGTGCACAGTTTGTAACTTTTGTGCATTTTGAATCCAATGAAATATTAATGGAAGAAATACCATTTTGCAAGGCGCTTCCCTTGAATACCTCAGGTCAGTGCTTTCATGACATGTTCCTGGAAGCTACGCAAGATATGAATATCAATTGGGCAGAAAAATGCATTGCTATTTGTAGTGACGGAGCATAAGCCATGACTGGTGCGAAAAGTGGATTTATTGCTAGACTGAAAGAGCAGATGCCAAACACTTGTTGGATGCATTGTTTTCTCTATCGCCAACCTCTTACAGCCAAAACCTTATCACAAGAATACAGTCAAATTCTAAATATTATTAACATTGTAAATCTATTAAAGGTAAAGCATTGCGGACCCGATTGTTTCAAATCATATGTGAAGATATGGGGACATTACACCTCAATTTGCTTTACCATACAAAGGTTATGTAGTTATCAAAAGGCAAAGTACTGACCAGAATTATGGAACTTCATGCTGAACTATTAGTATATTTATAGCAAGCCAAGTCACATTACTCTGAATTCATTTCTGACCCAGAGTTCCTTTTGAAATTGGCTTTTTTTTCTGACTTATTTGAGCATTTAAATAACTTGAATAAAAGTCCTCAAGGGCGGGATGAAAATGTCATTACAGCAAAAGACAAACTCCATGGCTTTATAAAAAAGTTGAATTGTAGTCATCATCTATAAATCAAAACAACTTTGATTCATTTTCGTCAACACAGTCTTTCATTGAAGAAGTCAGAAATGAGTTAAGCATTAACTCATATATATATAAAGGTAAAGGTATCCCCCATGCTAGGCCATACGGCCTTTATCAGGACAACAGGTGATTACAGCACCCGTCTATATAGACCTGGGAATACAAGGCCTGTGAGGTGGTCAGCCCCACGAGGCAGCTGCCTTCACCCCCAGGAATCCTGCTACTCATTTCTGTTAGAGGCTGAGTGAACCCCAGGGCCATAATGTGACCAGAAGGTCTATACCAGGGAATAAATTCCAATAGTATCATCAGGAATCAAACCCGCAACCTCGTGGCTTGTAGTGTAGTGCCATAATCACTAGGCTACTGTATGCCCCAACTCATATATATCTGATATGAAAATGGTGTTAGATAATTTGAAGAAAGAATTGTGTCATTACTTTCAGTGCAAGAGATATCGGATAGCACTGGGCAAAGATGGATCTTAAATCCGTTTTTAAAATCAGCTGTAAATGAGGCAAATTTAGCAACTAAGCTCAAAGAGAGTCTGCTGGAATTATCTAGCGATGGGATGTTACACTTGGACTTCAAGTTTGAAAATTTGGATACCTTTTGGTTAAAAAAGAAAAACAGAATACCCGAAATTAACAACCGAGGCTTTGAAATGTTTTATTCCATTTTCTACCTCGTACTTGTGCGGTTTGGCATTTTTATCAATAGCCCAAATAAAAAGTAAACTAAGAAATCACTTAAATTATGAAAATGATTTAATACTTAATGTTGCAAGAACGGATCCACGATGGAAGAAATTGATTGAACAAACTCAAGCGCAACCTTCACATTAAAATGAAAAGTACTCGAAGATTTTATTTTTTGTTAAAGTGTTTGTATAAATAATATAAGTATCATTTTTTTTTATATTTTTCTTAATATATCTACCTTTTTAAAATTAGTTGATTTTTATACTGAGTTCTCTCGACCTCGCTACCTCTCTGACCCTCCTACAATCTGACAATGTAAAAAATTCTGTGTGTAATTCTTCTTTAAATATACAAAGCTAAAGTTACTAATTTGACAGAATATATGCTCTTTTTTTACTTTGCCTCAGCCATTTCTGTACTATTTTTACTTAAGTAAGGGGAAAGGCTTTCTAAAATAAGAAACTTCAACTTTTTGTACTTCTTCCTACTTTTATATTCTGAAGATGTGTTTATTAAGAGCAATAACTTGAAAAATATAGTTAATGGTACCATTTGCATGTACTAGTAACAATATTTTGCAGAAAGTGATTAACTTAGCATGCTGTTTAATATTTCATAAATATCTGTTTCACTTGAACATAAGTGGCATTTGTGTGTAATATTTCAAAAGTATTTTTTTATGTGTATTAGTTGCATCTGCATTAAGATATGCTTTTTGTTACATCCCTAGCGACCTAGGAGAATGACTTCATGTTTACTCCAGAGCATTAGATACACACACATCCTTAGGACCTCCACTCTTTCCCAACTGGCAGCCCAATGAAGAGCTAGGAGTTGTATTAAGACATGGCTTCTTGTCCTTGACAAATAATCGGTAATCCTGTTTAGATTTTAGGCTGATTCACAATAACTGAGAAAGAACTAAACCAAACAGTGACAAAATTAAAATACTTTTATTTTTATGTGAGCACTCATGACCAAGGAAAAGGTTTGATGTAAACATGATTTGGTCAAATTTTAGTATTCTTCTTCTAAGAGATGGCACATTAGATCCACATTGTCCATATTAATATCTCTATTATACAAGTTGTTAAAGTTCTCAGTGATATGAAAGATGCTAGAGGTATTTCTAGTCGCAATCTGGGAAAATGAAACCAAAAGAAATTCAGTAAATGCTGTCCTGACTACCGCCTATTCATGAAGTGTAGTTTTTCTCACTTCATCACTTTGGTTTGATTTTATAGCTCAAATATGGTAATTGACTCACAAAAAAATATGTATATAATTAGATTATTTTTAATAAAGGTACAGGTAGAACTATACTAGAGGAATCAAATCTTCAAATCTATCTGATTTTGAAAATGTTTACTCTGTTGAATTTTAACATCAGCTAATCTGCACTATGTTTGCTGAATAGGAAACTTATGGGGGGGTGAGTGAGTGTGTGGTGTTTTAGGGCCCGTCGACAACAAGGTCATTTGGGCCCGAGGAAACTTATGGAAAAATATTGTTGGTCCGTTACAAAATTATAAGCAAAATTAACGTTATACTTCAATGTAATCATATGCATATATGGTATACATTTTGCTTCCTATTCTCATTTCCTTTCTAATGTCCATTATCGGGTTATTGTGAAGCAGCCTTTCTTCTTATTCCTTGTGTACATAGGACTTTAAAACTATTTTATTCACTGTGTTAGTATTAATGTTAAAATTTCTTAAGCTGTTCTGATACAACTAAACCATTTTTATATTGATTCTTTTACACAGGAGAATATTCACAAGAAATTCCAGCCAACAAGCCCTGGGAGAAAGTGTCTGGACCTCCAATACTGCCACCACATCTCCTGCAAGTGATTCTAAACAAGGATACACCACTCTCAGTAAGTAGGGTGAATATTTCTGTCTTTAAATGACACTGCAAGTACTATATCAGAATGGAAATATTTAATATTATCTATTGTGTTTGTAAATCTTAGTTTCCTATTACTTACCTATAGTGAGCAGAGGATGTGTTATACTTAGATTTAGGGCTTCTAGAACTCGGCTTGTTGTGCGTGCATGCTGTGAGTATTGGAAGAGGGACGTGGGCGTGGTTTAGCTCCAGTAGTAATCAAAGTCGGCCGCCTTAGGGGTATACAAATATGCTAACAAGCTGTTTTAATAAAGCAATATCTAAATTACGAGGGCTGTTCAACAAAGAATGATCATAATTTTTCACACTAAAATTCAATCTTATTATATTCTGTTAGCTTAATGTGAAACAAACACACCATAATAGTTTCATTGTTGGTACTCTTGGTACCCGCCTGTGAGAACCAAGGAAGTTCAAACATGTTCAGTATCGCCTATCGCTGCAATGGAGGTAACATGCAGTTAAAGTTGATGATAGAGGAAGATTTGGAGTTTCTTACAAACGTAATCACTGCTGATGAAACTTGGCTACATCATTTTGATCCTGAGAGCAAGCAGCAAAGCTCAGTGTGGAAATCTCCTTCATCACCAACCCCCAAAAGCAAAGGTGGTTGCTTCTGCTGGGAAAGTTATGGTCATCTCATTCTTTGATATTCATGAAATGATTTGTCAGCATGTTGTACCTGCACACACATCAATACTACAGGGATGTCCTACAGATATTGCAAATCCATATCAGGAGCAAAATACCACATTTCCGTGAAGCAGGCTGGATGCTGCACTATGATAATGCGCGGCCGCATATTGCCAAAGATGTTGCTGAATATCTTGCAAAAATCAACGTGAAGTGCATTCCTCACCTTTTCTATAGTCCGGATTTAGCCCCATGTGACTCTTGCCTATTCCCTAACTTATAGAAACACCTTCGTGGCAGGCATTATCCATCATCAGAAGCAGTGGTGAAGGCTGCGGAGGCAATTTTGAAGGATCTCTCAAAAAATGGTTTCCAGTATGTCTTTGAAGATCAGGAGAAACACTGGGACAAGTGCATCGCATTCAGGACATCACATTTGAGAAGGACCATCAAAATTATGAGGATGAGTAAAGGTACATTGTCAAAAAAAAAAATTGTGATCATTCTTTATTGAACAGCCCTCGTATGTCACCGTTTTCAGAATCATTCACTAGAAGTTGATTTATAACAAAACACATTTTGAATAATAAATTACTTTTACAATACAAAATAAATGCCTACTCTTCAATTGTTCAACTTATTAGAGTGTATAATAACATACATTTTAAACTTTTCGAAGGTTCTGTCACTCAAGCAATATTTGTAGTTTGAAAAAGTTTTCTCAGCATTAGATGATGTAACAAGTGCAAACATAAAATACTGCAGATCACTTTGCCTTGTAAGCGCTGTTTCCTTATGTGCTTGCAAATTATTTTTAATGTTTACCATTTTAAAATTGCCTGAGTTTTTCTCAAGTACAGTTTTCATTTTTTTTTTTATTTTATCCATGACAGGTCCAGCAGCTGCTGAGTCAATCTGTTGAGCTAGTTCTTCTGTGAGCCCTATGGCATGAGCCGTTTCATTACTCTTTTCTAGCTGAACAATGGTTTTGGACAGGCCTGAAATACTGTTTCTGATGAAGAGCAAATCTTTGTGTAATTTGCTTGAAATGAGGGACTGAGCGGCTCCTACTGCAGAACTATGCTCGTTATCTAATACACTAAGAATTTGAGTAACTATCCCCTTTTGAGTAATATATTTGAGTAATGATCCACATAATACATAGCAGCATTTAGCTAGGTGCTCCAGCAAGTTGTAACTGGCTAAGGAGGTAAACGGATGTTAGGCGCCATTTCTTTAAGTTTACGCTTTCTGCTTGGAGTTTCAAAAATATCTTTTTTACATTTGCAATGAAACTGTCTACATCACTGTAACTTCTGTGAATTTCCTTGGCTACACGATGGAGCCCATGCACCAGACAGGTCAAATGCAGTATCTTAGGATACATGTTCTGAAGCTCCCTGCCAGCCTTTATCATATAACTTGCAGCGTCGGTGATGAAAAGGAGTACATTATCTACATTTATTCCTTCTGGATAAAACAGCATCATGCTTGTTTTAAATATGTTTGCAATGGTTACATGGTTCACCTTTGCACTAATTTCTGATGTTAATAAAAATGTTTCTCCTGGTTTGTCTGGCAATAGTGTTCCCACGACAACATTTGTAACACGACTGTCAACAGCATTTTAGGTTTCATCAATAGAAATCCACATTTTATTTTTGCCTATTCTTTTTCGTATTTGCGATATGACATCATTATAACATTGTGGTAATTCTCGTTTAAGTAAAGTTGTTTAAGAAGGAGGATCTCATTTAGTATACTTTTGTATGAAGTACTACAAATGTGTATTTTCTACTGTGTGCATCAGTATATTTACACACACCATCATCTTACACAAGTCCTGAAAAATTAGGACTGAGATGATTGTTCCTCGACCTCTGTTCTTGCTAAAATCCTTGCTTGATGGTTCTTAGTGTTGCAGTGTTGTCTCAGCCATTTGGGTTTAGTGCTCTTAATTTCTACATAGCATATCTTGCATCGGATATTTTCTCCCTGCTGTGTGAAAATATCACCTCTTGCTAACTCTTCGTCCATCATGCATTTACGTGCTTCTGACATTTATGTTCTTCACTGTCAGCGAACAAATCACTGTTTTCAAACACCACCACTATGCCACTAACAGCAGCGCATGCAGTTTTTGTTCGGCCCTGAGCATTTTGATGCATGACATAGTAGGTTGTACTATGTTGCGTAGCATTTAACTGTGTTCTCCCGCAGGGGTCTTAAAGGTCCTAACTCTGGTTATACTCCACCCAAAAATTTAATTTCTGGATTTCAACAGAAGTCTGCTGTTTTGAGGTCTGCTGATTACAAACATTTATAGTTTATTTCTGCTAAGCTCTTTACAGTGTTATATGACCTGGAGCTAATCCAGGTTCTGTTCCAAGCCATACAAAATAATAAGTAACCTGCTTTCTACAACTATTGTTGGTAACACATATGTTACTGTACACCAATCAGATCTACGTCTTCTTAACTCTAAATAAGAACTGTCCCAAATTAATGATCAAGATTGTTTACAAAAAATTTCTGAATTAACTTTTTGAAGCTTTGTAACAGTTTATACAAGTTTAGATATATTGTCGCGAGTCCATTGTTGATCGAGGCGGCACAGGCGATTAGTTCAAAGAGACAGGCAGTGCAGTGTTTAGATAAAAGCTTGCTGAAATGGTGGGGGGAAGGAGACGGATTTTTCAAGAGTTCATCTTTGTTCTAGCCGCATCTCGATTGAGAAAATTCCGGAATGTGAGTAATCTATAAAAAGGCAGCCTGCCCGCCACAGTGAATCAGTCGGTAATTGAACTCGCGTGCGTGAACAGCTGTGTTGTGGTCGTTGACCTTGCAAGTTGTATTGTGTATGTGACGTAATCCTGTGACTGTAAAAGTTAACAAAGTGTGTTTCTACGGAAATAAAGTGCAATTTTTGGTGTTTGTAATCTGGACTTTTAATTTCACGAACCCACAGTGTCACAATATAAATACAGTAAAACCTGTCTTCAGCAGAATTGAACAGGACTCTTAAGAATTTCTATTAAAGACAGATTTCTGTTTAACAAAGGGGTTTTTCCATTTCACCTGGCATACAATCACATAGGAAAACAGTCAATTTTTCATTAGACTATTTTCCTCCTGAACGTTTCTCCTTTTAAACACAATGACTTATTCAGTAATACACGGATGAATAATCACTTCCCAACACTGTGAACTGTGTTTTCAGATTTATATCCTTGGATTATTGAAAGTAGTTTAGCAATCCAATCTGCAATGGATTGCTAAATGTTAACATCATTTGATTCACCATAAAGTTTGTTAAAATATATCTCAAGTTTTTTCCTCTCCAACCATCTATCAGATGCTTTGAATTCAGTCTTGCCCAGTCTTTCAGCTACATTCTAGCATAGTCTTGTAACTTTAGGCTCCCATATGCAGTGATTCTTTTATCCTAACAATAAAGAACCACTCCCACACTATATCATTAATGTCCGGGTTTTCTGTTTTCTTAAGTTCTCTCTTTATTTTTCCACTAGCACAATTTTCCAACTGCTTCAGAATTTCAGTTTTCTTCTTTTCTATGTTGAACACTGTACTTTACCCATACTTTAATTTCTATTGTCTGCATAAGACAGTTTCCATTTAATAAAGGGACTTCAGCTAATTTTCACCCCTAAATTCATGGGTCCATGAAATATTTCTATTTAAGACAGAGTTCTCCTTAATCAGGGGTCTGTTAAAGGCAGATTTTACTGTATTATTGATTGATTTTGTGACAGTTTTCTTCACTTTTATTGTTTAAATTTAACAAAATATGTTTCGGAGGCCTTTGCTTCCATTATTATCAGATGTATGTTGTTGGTAATATGACAGCTTTTTTTTTTTTTTTTTTTTTTTTTCAAAATCCAATTGGTTGCAAAAATTAAAGCCACAGTGAAAATCAAATGAAACTTTGTGCAGATGAATTACGCAATGTCTCTAGTATGATCATTGGTCATGTCATGTTGTACATGTCAGTTGTAAGTACACAGCATGAAAACATGCCTACAACAATAGCATTACCTGCCAAATGTGAAGCACATATTTAATTTGATTTCTTCATGCATGAAGGATGAGCATGGGTCCAACCCTCATGTGCAGGAATGCAATGCAGCAGAAATTCACAGACAAATGAGTAATGTGTACAGTGAAACATTCATGAGTGATAGTAAAGTGTGGCAGTGGTGCAGGAACTTTGAAGCAGTACATACAGACTTCATGATGCAGGCGGTCAGGGAAGGAAGCGAACATCAACTGTTTATGATCTCGCTTATAGAGAAAATCACTGGTTCACAATTTCTATGTTGCATGAGTTGATTTGCAAAATTTCAAGTTCAGCTCTTGATACCATTGTGACTGAGATGCTCCAATACTGCCAACTGTGTGCGAGATGGGTACCCAAGATGTCTAAATCACAAAACACAGCGAATGGGCGCTGCCTTAACATTTTTCCAGCACTACCATGACGGAAAAGATTTTTTTGGACAAAATTGTCACAGAGGACGAGACATGGGTCCTTTACAAAACTGAAGAAACAAAAGTGCAATCCAAACAGTGAATGCATTTTTCTTCCCCATCAAAATCAAAGAAGTTCCAGTGAACTTCCTCCAACAGAAATTGTATGGCTGCTGGTATGTTGTCATCATGCATTGTTCATGTCTTGGTTCCTTCTGATTGTTGAAACAGAGGGGGCTATCATCTATGACGAAGGGATTGGAAAGTTGATAAACACACTATGAAAAATGTCTAAGACGGAGCAGCGACTATAGGGAGAAGTAGCTGGTAGGTGTAGCTAAATGTTGCCAATAAAACCTTTTTGGATTTCACTGTGCTCCACTACCAATTAGACCTTGAAAAAAAAAATCCCTCTTATTAATTTTTTTTTTTTTCCAAAATATGCTTATGTACTCAAATTTAATACTATGAAGTCTTCTGAGTCTTTTTTTCTCCTCCAACATTTAGTCATATCAGACGATGAATGAAATGGGTGAAATGATGCTCAATGCATCTGGGGTCCATGGAGCATAGAATTACCCGACATTCGTCTTTCAGGATAAGGGAAAACCCCGGAAAATCCTTATCCAGATAACTCACCCTGACCGAGGTGGGCACTCACTCACTCACTCCCTCACTCACTTCTTCGCTCTAAGTAACTCACCCTGAGATTTGAACATAGGTCCTCTTGAATGTCAGGCAAACAACTACTCCAACACAAGCCTTATTATATCCATGATTTGCCCACGTTCTTTATATTTCTTTCCACTCCCATTTACTTGTGAAATAAGTTTCAATTTGAAGATGATGATCCTTTCAGCTTCTCTTAAAATCCATTTATTCTAGACGTATATGAAATTAAAGAATTTCCCTTGCACAAAATCTAATGTACAAGTCCTAGGAATGTACTTGCCAACTTTTATTATTTGCACGTAAAATGTAAGGGAGTGGAGTTATTTTATGGCTTTATAGGTTTTCACCTTACACATTGCACATTTATTTCTATTGCTTTATATTGTAATTTAAGATTAAAGTGAAATGTATTATGTTACTTGGTATATAATGGTATTATTGACGAAACTTATTGTGCATCTACCCTTCATTGTGATCATGGTCCACCTTCTCTGGGATGCAAACAAGATGCATAAGTATGTGGATTTAAAATTTTATGGCACCTTTAATAACTGCCAGTAATGTAAACAATTATCAGTTGAACAATGTGAACTGTAAAGTGAGCTGATGATAGAAGCAAAAGCTTCTGAAACATGTTCTATTAAATTAGAGTGTAAGTGAAGCAAACATGTCCCAAAATTGACTCATAATATTTATGAATCTGAACTTGCATTCACTGTTTATAAAGTTTCAAAAAGTTAATTAAATCTTGTTTGCAATTCAAGCAAATAACCACCTTTCAGAGAAAAGCAAAAAGGAATTATTTACCCTTTAAAAATTGTGTTGATCTCAGAATTTTTAAAATTATAGTTGAAATTACCTTTGTTTTTGTGAAGCATTCTTCTCAAAATATTAATTTTGACTTTCCGATCACTTTTTAATAAAACTGGTTTATTTTTTTGTTTCTGGAATTATACATTACTTTTGAAACACTTTATATAACATCTATTTTTGTCTGTAAAAACAGTGGAACTACATACTTTTATTGAAAATAAAGAGAAAGCTGTGATTGCTGCAAGTTTTATTCCAATTTTATATTGAAATTTACTTCATTGTCACCTATTTCTACCTTGGTGTAGTTTAATATTTATACATAAAAGATTTTTCTGCCACATATAATGTAAAAATAAGATAAATAATATTTGGATTTTCACTCTCTATGTTTTAGTGTGAACCAACACTGCTACCTGAACCCAACCATGTAATGCTGAATCATCTTTATGCTCTTTCAATAAAGGATGGCGTCATGGTGTTAAGTGCTACACATCGATATCGTAAAAAATATGTCACTACACTCCTCTACAAGCCCATTTAGCAATGTTTGCATGCATGAATTTTTTATACTTTTACATTAGTGCTTACTTTTATTTCTCCACAGTGGCATGTAGATTGCTAGTTTAATATGTACAGCCCCACAACATTCAATTAAGCATATTGCAAATCAGAATTTTGATGCCTAAAATGCTGATTTGAAAAGCAACTTCATTTTTTTACTGTTTTAAAGTCTGAAAAAGATAATATTTCCATAATTTAGAATGTGTTTTAGTGGCTAAGACTTGCTATTGCTAACTATATTTATTTCTAAACATAAGAATCATTATCATTGAAAGTGATCTGTAAGGGATATGCAGATAAGTGTCGTTATTTTGGGCAACTTACACAAAAGGGCTATTTTATATCCAAAAACATTAACAAATTACTGAGAACCAGTTCAAGAATGTAGAGAAGTATTTTAGTACTATCACAAATGACTGTAATGTGTTTCATATCAACTGTAATCTTCAAGCATTATGTAAATCTATACCTAGCATAATTTCAAAATGATAAAACTAATACCACACCATTTTTATACTTCATACTCACCACTGTTTCTTAACAGAGTAAAAGTTAGTTTTGTTTTTGTTTAAGCTCACCTAAAATTATGTTAATTTATAGAAACTAACCTGTATATTTCTCTGTGCATGAAACGTCTACAAGTATTACGACAAAGGTAAAATGCACTTGTACATGAGCAAAAGAATCAACATTTATAAACTACCATTTATGATAGGTAAATTAGGAATATGAGCTTGTACAAGAACACCAGAAATTTTTAGTGTAATGATGTACATGACTTCCATTTGAAAAAAAGGAATTGTATGAGGGCAAATCAAAAAGTCTTTGCCCCCTTTTGCTGGTAAAGTAAGATACATACAGCCAAATAAACATGTATATATTATTTCTTTTACCTTTCTCTATTTTTCCACATAGTCTCCATGCCAGTACAGACATTAGTCCTATTGCAGCTCTAATTTTGCAATGCCACTGTGGTAGAGGTTGGTCATCTGACTGCGGAACCACTATCGCACTGTTGTCTTGACTTCATTAACACACACTCATTGTCATGCAGGTTTTCACTGCCATTTTGAGCTTGGAACACCACCATCTCAAAGCAACATCCCTTTCCTCATATGTTGGCTGCATTTCCCGGTGGATCTCAATGGGCATTTATCCCTTAGAAAATGGATCACACTTAGTTGCTCATAAGCTGTGGATATGTTAAGCACACCTGCCATTTTGAATGCACTGACAGCAGCTAGAAACTCTATGAAGACCAGCCCACTACTTTGAATGTATGTTGGTTTTGTGTTACATTCATAATTTGTACAAAAAAAGGGGGGCAAGGCTTTTTTTACTTACCCTCATGCTACAGTTTGACAGTTTGGTTACATATTCTGCATTGGTAAGGCAAGTGTAATGATTGTCTGGTCATGAGGTTACCTAAGCCTAGAACCATTTGCATGAAAAGTAAATAATTTTGAAAAATGAGATGAAAATGAATTTTTGTAGGTTTCTTCTATATAAACATATTGCAAATGTCAAAAAAAAAATGGCATAAATTAAAACAAAAGTTATCTCGCCAGAAACAATTAAATATTATGCTTTCTTCAGTCTCCTATAAATTAGAAAAGTAAAGTTGAAATAATATTTTACTGAATTTCAATGTGCAGCAAATGTTCAGAAGGAATTGATTATTCATCTACAGTAAGATCAAGCAAGATTATTTATTAAATATCACTCATGGTTTCAAAGTCTGTAAAGCAGATATGTCATTGTTATAAAAACTGAAAAAAAAGAAAAAAAAAGTATTTTTAAATGTTCTTAATTGCAATGGTTTTCAGTGTCCCATCTAAATTGGGCATGAAAGGCTATATAATTTTGCTTAGAGGCCTCTTTATCAAGCTTGAGATTCCTTTATGTGATGTAAATGTGCAATATGGGACCACCAATTATACTTCCCTTTTGCAGGAAGCCATGCTAAGGATTTTTTGCCCCTTCTGAGTTTGAACCCGCAACCTTGGGCACTAAAGGCTAGCATGTTACCCCTAGATCATGTAACAGTCAGTACTATGAACAGCAGTGTTGGTATTGGGCATTTGATCTGGAAAATGTATGCCCAACTATAACAGATGTTTGCCATGAAAAACTTAGGTAGCAGATACATCAATATAAACATTACTGTGTAATCCTTGTTTCGCGTAAGCTTGCCCAGTATCTCTTACTGCTCATGTGACTAATCACCTCTCATTGGCTGCTGTTGTGGTAAAGACTGTCGAGCGGTAAAAATTAGTTCATTATTTAACATGGTGATATATCTGTATATAACTATATGTGTTGGAAGAGAATTGTCAAATTTATATTTTCATAACTGTTTTAATTAAATATATTACGCAACACAGTGGATTTATCTGAAATGTATGTTAATTCTTAAACGAAGTAAAGAGGAGGTTCCTTTGCTCTCAAGCACATGACACGATAGCACGTGCTTCAGCGGTACATATTTGTTTATATGACTTTTATCACTGACCTTGTTTTGAACTGGATTAGTCATATATCGTCATTCGAAGGTTGTTGTGCCTAGTGCGAAAGCTAAATTATTTTATTTATCGTTTATTGCGCGTGTACTTCTATGAATAATGGCAGAGTCTACCGCCAGTTTTTCGCTGAAGCATCGCAAGGGTAAATCCTAACAAACATGCAAAAAAAGAATTGCGGTGCATGTGCTTAATGCACTCATAGAGAAGAATCCGTCTTTGTCAGTGAGAGAAGTCGAACAGCTGTGCTCTGAAGTTAGATCCGTAGGAACATCGCGATGTGAAATTGAGAAAACAAGAAAACTTACCACTCCAGGCAAAAGCAGGAATAAACAAAAGCGCGTGTTCTGAGAAAATATGAAAAGTGCTGTGCGTCGTCATGTGTATAGTTTTTCTTTAGAAACGAACTCCCTAACATAAATAACATTTCATCTGCTGTAAATGAGGATGCAGATTCACCAAATTTCAGCAGATTGCTTATACAGCTGGGGTTTGTGAATGGAAAAAGAGGCAAGAGAAATGTGCTAAAAACAGAGGCGATATTGCTGTGTGGCGAAGACGTTATTTAAGGACAGTCAGACTGTACCAAGATACAAGTCGCAAAATATACTACCTTGACGAGATTTGGGAGAATGAAGAACACACGAAAAGTAAGGTATGGCGTGACACGGCTTTTAAGACTGAAAGACAAGCATTTTTGAAAGGTATGTGTGCTGGTTTAAAAAATCCCAGTGGAAAATGCCGAAGGCCTTTCATTATAAACTTGTTTCAGTTACAAGTTGTGTAGTCTTAAACAGCATCTTAATTTACAAGTGGAACACAATCTGAAATACTTAAATTATCAATCTATCCATACACCTCTTTAACTCTCCCTCTCCTTTCCCAATGAATACTGATCATATCACAAACAGCTGCAGTTACAAGGAAATTGGAAAATGTCATAGGTATATCATTATGAAGCACACTGGTCTTAGTTACCTAATGCAACTAGAATAGAAGTGACACTGTACAATATTAAGTTTCACATCACTTCGGTTTTGCTGCACTTTTAACTGGAAGAAAGCTATATCAAGGAAACTACGTCACTGAGTAAGGAGGGTGATTAGAGATTTGAGGCTATTTACATTGAAAACTTAAGTGATTTCATATCGTTGATCATTTACAATGAAAATTTATTTCTAACACAACTCAGCAGAGCCTTCTTAGCAGAACCTAATAGCTAGAAGCTATTAAAAAACAGCCTTTTGAAATACATTGTTTTGATGATCATATTTTCTCTATATAAATTAAATTAAAAGATCAATACTTTCCACTTATACTGAACCAGTAATAAAACCTTGGAATATACAATAATTTAGTTACTACCTGGGTCGTCTAGGAAGATACCTGGCAGTGGCAGCGCAGTTATCTGTTTACACTGCTCGGCTGGCTATCAGAAATGGGGAGAGGTGAACATACACTATTGAATGCAGAAAATAAGCTACATTAAGGAGCAGAATAAAATTGAGTTACTTAATTTTGATGTGAATATTCTGATTCCTGCATATCTTTATTCACTTGCTGTATCAATAGAGCTTCCATCTGTGGTGCTAAGGATGGAAGTCAGCTGTTATATCTCCATCATCTGCTATATCTGTAGAACTGCCGTTGTCCTCTCCAGAATCCATAAAGCCAACTAAGGTATTTATTTCCTCTTCCTCTTATTACTGCTATCCAAACTCCCGTTGATTACTATTCGTTCTGTTTTTTCTTCCATCAAAGCATCTTGATGCCAGCATTCTTGTTCTATGGACTTAGTTTTGCTGCACAATTTTTCTAATCCTCTTTAGTGATGTCATTTAATCATTGTCTGGTTAGTCCTTTAAGTGCATTTAAAGTCATAGTACACACATTTTGTTCTGCTAGTTTTTGTTTCATGATATTCCATATCATTTCAATGGCATTTAAATCGCTGTGATAGGGCAGCAATCTAAGGACTTCAAATCCATGGTGTTTCAAAAGTTTGTCTGCGGTGTATATTGGAAGTGGTTTGACAGTTTCTAACATCTCCCTCTTCATAAAATATTCTTTGAATTCCAAACCATTAGTCTTCAACCACTGAACAATCTGTTCTTTTAGAGATGCTATTGTTGAAGCTTTGTTTTCCTACATGGTGTGGTAAGGTGCATTATTGAGCACCACAATGCTACCGGGCAGGTGGTTTGGTATAAGCTTTCCACTGAGCCATTTTTCGTTTTGTTCATTTCATTATGGTCATCTTCTGATGCAGACTTAGAGTCGTAGGTTAATTCTGCTCCTTTGATGAAGCCCATCTCACTGCCAGCATGCAGTATTGCTCTTTGCCCAGTAGATTTATTCAGAAAAATCCCAGTAATATCATGTTGCCAACACTTCTTTGCAGTATAGTGGGTATGCACCCATGTTTCGTTGGTGTAAACTACTGGTTTCTTGGGACACCTTTCATTGCTTCTTAGAGCCCATAAATAGGCTGCTCTGTGTGCAACTATATACTGGCATTCCATTAAAATGTGCTGCATATTCTTACACTTTCTGAAATTAAATCCCATTTGCTTTAATATTGTCACCCGAACGTTGGAACACCCTATAGAACCGGCTGGAAGCAGCAGCAGGAGACGGAGGCATTCAGACACGCCCCCTCGTTAAAGCTGGGGTGGCTGGGGAAAAAAAAAAACATTACCGTGCCGTCTCTTTCCACTGCCCTTGATTTCTCGAACTTACGGGATATTTCATCTAATCCAGAACATTCTCGATCCCCCAGCTGACCCTATATAAGCAACATGCCGGTTAGTAAGTGAGTCAGTCAGAAGGTCAGAGTTCTTGGCGAGCAGTGTAAGAGTGCAGTGCTAGTGTACGACGAGAAGACTGTGTACGTGCATCGAAGTATTGTATGTAATTACGAGTGCAAGTGAAATTGTAATGGACGAACTGGTGAATCGTAATTGTGTGCATTACGTAATTCTGTGTAATTGGCAAGTGTTTAACTGTAAGTCGGTGAAAATAAAGAACATTTTTAAGTGGTGTAATTGGACTTTTCATTTCACGAACCCACAAAGTCACACTGGTGTCAGGAGTGGGATGACAACTTCACCGAACATTACAAACATGGACGCGGCATTGGAAATGCTTTTGCAGAAGATGAACGAATTAACAGCGAAGTCGGAGGCGGCAAATAACAACTTGGCCGCAGAGTTGAAGGAAATGAAGACGGCAAATGAAAACGGCAAATGAAAACCTCGCTGCAAAAACGGAAGCGGCAAATAACAACTTGGCCGCGAAGATGAACGAGTTAACAACAAAAACAGAAGCGGCAAATAACAGCCTGGCCGCAGAGTTGAAACAAATGAAGACGGCCAACGACAACATCACCGAGAAGATGGAAGAAATAAAGACCGAATTGACCACAGAAATGAAGGCAGCGAACGACAGTCTAGCCACGGAAATGAAGGAGGCGAACGAGGTCCTCGCCGCCCAAATTTGAGGAACAGTTGGCCGGCGTGAGGGATGACGTGACGGAGCTGGGCAAGCGGATGGGCCAAGTGGACGTGCGCGTCGAGGACCTGGCGAACTGCTTCAATGACCTAGAGGAAAAGGCCGACAATAACGCCAAGTCCGACCTCGCGAACCGCGTAAACAACCTGGAGGGAAAGACCGACAGCAGCGTCAAGTCCCTGAACGCCATGGTGGAGGACGTCGTCGGCAGGAGACTGAAGGATTTGAAGGCCGACGCACCGGGACGCGACACAACATCGGCGCGCGTCAAACCTCCGAAATATGACGGCGCGTCAACATTCGAGGTCTTCCGCCGCCAGTTCGACACAGTGGCCAACCACAACAGATGGTCACCGGAGGAGGAGGCCACACAGTTAATAGCCAGCCTCCAGGGACGGGCCGCGGAAAGCCTAAACGCGGTGCAGACGACGGCGGCGCCCAAGGACATTTGGGAGGCCCTGGAGAATCGCTTCGGGAACCACCGCTTAGCCGCAGCATACCGCAGCCAGCTAAAGGCAAGGTCGCAGCAGCCGGGGGAGACGCTGCAGGAGTTCGCCATAGCGATTGAGCAGCTGGCTAGCAAGGCCTTGGTTGACCTGCCACTGGAGTTCGTATCCCGGGAAGCCGCCTACAACTTCGTCGACGGGGTACGGGACACGGAGATTCGTCAGCGCCTAATGCTCGGCGATTATAAAACGATCCACGAGGCGCTGACAGCGGCATTAAGGATGGAGGCGGTCAAAGTAACAGCTATCCCGACGTCGAGAACGAGGAGTGTCCGCTAAGCCGGAGACAGAAGACCAGCTGAGGGACGCCGGCGAACACCTAGTGGCCTGTGTTGGGGGTGTGGACAGCCCGGACACCTGCAGAGAGACTGCCCACACCAGGAAGAGCAGCCAGAAAACGAGTAAGGGTCGTCGTGGAGAGGGGCACGTCGGCGCCATCACCACCATCCCCTCGAGTGACACTGCGCGCCGTCAGCCGGCGTATGGATGACAGCTTCATCGCGGACGGTTGGGTGAGAGGGAAGCCGTGCCGCGTGCTGGTGGACACTGGGGCAGCCGTGACCATCATTAGACCTGACGTGGCGAAGGGTTTGCCGACGAGGAAGCCGAGCCGACCATACGAGCTTGTCACGGCGTCGGGCGACACCTTGCCTGTGGAGAAGGAGGCCCTGCTGGAGCTGACCTTGGGGCGGAGTGCCGTGCGTCTGTGGGTGTTCGTCGCGAAGGTGGCTGAGGAGGTGATACTGGGATTGGATGCCCTCAGGAGCCACGAGGCGACGGTCGACGTCGGCAAGAAGGTCCTGCGGCTCAACGGAGAGCGCCTTGGAATTTGCAGGGTCGTCTTGAACGAAGACGTGGTTGTTCCTGCGAGGAGCGAGGTGAATGGTGACGGCGCGACCAGAAGGCCAGACTGCAGGTTGGGTCCCGAGGCTGCAGGAGTACGACTTCACCTCGGAACATCGTAGAGGGAAGAGCCACGGTAACGCTGACGCCATGTCCCAAGCACCCTGTCCAGAAGAGTGCGGCCAGTGCACAATAGTGGAGGAGAAGGAGCGTGCCGCAGCAGTCCGAGTAGTCCGGCAGTGCCTGCGGATGGCTGGGATAGCGCAGGCCTGAGGAGGGAGCAGCTGGCGGACGCAGACTTGGAGCCACTTTTGAGGGAAGTGGAGGCAGGGACGAGACCAACCTGGGAGGACATCGCACCGAGGAGCGCCACCTACAAGTCGTACTGGGCCCAATGGGACTCGTTGAAGACCAGAGATGGCGTGCTGTTCCGGGTATGGGAATCACCCGATGGGAAGACGCAGAGAGAACAGTTGGTACTTCCCCGGAGTAAGGTCCCGGTGGTCTTGGAGGAAGTGC
Organism: Mantis religiosa; assembly: GCA_030765055.1. Lineage (NCBI taxonomy): Eukaryota > Metazoa > Arthropoda > Insecta > Mantodea > Mantidae > Mantis > Mantis religiosa. The sequence continues at coordinate 145,750,967 of CM060949.1, forward strand.
ACGCCGGTACTTCGGGAGGACACCTGGCAGCGAACCGAACGATTGACAAACTACGGCAGCGCTACTACTGGCTGAGACTCCGAGCAGATGCTGAGAGATGGTGCCGTCAGTGTCACGTGTGCGCGGCGAGTCGCGGCCCCCAGACTAGGAGTCGGGGTCGCATGCAGCAGTACAACTTCGGAGCGCCATTCGAACGGATCGCCGTTGACATTGCTGGACCGTTCCCAGTTTCCGACCGAGGCAACAAGTACCTAATGGTGGTCGTGGACTACTTCACCAAGTGGCCGGAGGTGTATGCCATCCCAAACCAAGAGTCAAAGACAATCACAGTCTGCCTCGTGGAGCAAGTGTTCTGTCGATTTGGGGTGCCGTTAGAGCTACACAGTGACCAGGGTACCAACTTTGAGTCCAACCTAATGAAGGAGGCACTACAAAGGCTTGGGGTGAACAAAACTCGCACTACGCCTCTACATCCCCAATCAGATGGCATGGTCGAAAGGTACATCAAGACCTTAGAGGAACACCTGAGGAAGGTCGTGGCCAGCCATCAGCGAGACTGGGACGTCAAGGTGCCACTGTTCTTGCTGACTCCAGCAGCCATGGCAAGGACCGTACCAGGTGGTGAAGAGGATTAACGACGTGGTCTACCGCATCCAGAAGATTCCCCGAGGGAAGATGTTGGTGGTACATCTGGATCACCTGGCGTGCTATGATGGTGCTGTTCAGGACGACCAGCTTTGAGGAGGGAGCAGTGTCACCCGAACGTTGGAACACCCTATAGAACCAGCTGGAAGCAGCAGCAGGAGGCGGAGGCGTTCGGACACGCCCCCTCGTTAAAGCTGGGGTGGCTGGGGAAAAAAAAAAACATTACCGTGCCGTCTCTTTCCGTCTCGAACTTACGGGATATTTCATCTAATCCAGAGCATTCTCAATCCCCCAGCTGACCCTATATGAGCAACACGCCGGGCAGTAAGTGAGTCAGTCAGAGAGTCAGAGTTCTTGGCGAGCAGTGTAAGAGTGCAGTGCTAGTGTACGACGAGAAGACTGTGTACGTGCATCGGAGTATTGTATGTAATTACGAGTGCAAGGGAAATTGTAACGGAGAACTGGTGAATCGTAATTGTGTGCATTACGTAATTCTGTGTAATTGGCAAGTGTTTAACTGTAAGTCGGTGAAAATAAAGAACATTTTTGAGTGGTGTAATTGAACTTTTCATTTCACGAATCTACAAAGTCACAATATTTCCCAGAATGTCTTCTGTCCATTGAAATTAATTTTCTCCTTTACTGCATATTCTTTTTCACTGTTGGAATTTCTTTACGCACTTCATAATATTCTAAAAAAGCTCTGGAAATGATGCACTTATCAAAATCACCCATTTGAAATCTGTTTTTCCAACTACATTGTTTTCCTGGAGTAGTAACACATGTACCCAAAATACTAACATTTTAAAATTCTTTAACAATCCCTTTTATTGTGGCTTTGGCTTCACTTACTGCCGTAGCCATTCTAGCCACTGACCTTTGCAAAGGAAGAACACCATGTTTGAAAATTAATAAATAGCGACAACTACTTTGTGCTACAACACTATCTGCACTGTATACTTACCCGTCACATAACAGTTAACTAGATTAACAAACTTAATGCACAGCCTATGACCAGTCATCACAGCACACTTAGCTCCTACTATCGCCACATATAAACAAGGCTTAAGCTCAGAGTATAAACTTGAAAGAAGCGTAGGGACAGTGAAGCACAAATTAGTACAAAAGTGAATCGAGAATATATTGACACATTGCTTCACTCACACTGTTTAGTCACACTGTTCAATATATTCTCGATTCACTTTTGTACTAAGGCTTAAGCTGTTTGTCTTGGGTAATAATTAGATATATTGCTCAAGTAAAAGCACTGAAACAAGAACGTTATTAATATATATAATATGAAGTTTTGTTTTTTCTGTTTTTAATTTGTTCCAATGGTCATATCAGCGGCCGTTCTCCTTTGGAACATATCAAAGGTGTTAACTCGTATTCGTTGGGTTTTAATCATTAGATCATGCATACATTCGCACTCTCATTCATACTTCTAGACTCTGGGGCAGATGAGGAATTATCTTGGTCAGAGAAAAATCCCCACCACCGGGAATCGAACCTGGGACCCCTAGCACAGCAGGCAGGTGCTCTACCGACTGAGCTACGGGGCCAGCCAATATGAAGTGTTGTAAATTGAGTTATAACATTTTAAATGAAAAGTTAATTTCTTGAATACTTAAATAGATGTAAGTTTGAATTGATATGACCAAAATGTTCTTAATTTGAACTGTTACTTTGAGTTTCTTGATGACATTTTTTTGATTAAAAGTATTAATTTGTTTTTGCCCTGAATAACAGCTAGAGAGAATTTCATTGCTATAAAAATATAATCTTTTTATAATACTTATACCATGAGCAGAACATCATGAATAAATAAAAACTCTCTGTTCATTTTTCATAACATTCACTCACATATCTGCTTTAGAAACTTTGAAATCATGAGTGATCTTGCTCGAGATGTAAGATTTTATGATATAAACTTTTTGTTCCTCCTGCTAAGTCGCAACACATTTCTTTCATATTATTTATAAAATGTGTTTATATTTCATTAACATGTTTTTTCTATTAATTTTCTATCAGTTGGGAAATAATACAGAAACCCCAACTTTTTCTGTTGTGTGATTCTGAAGTGTAAACGTTCTCATGCAAACTGATACAATAACAAGTCAAGCTGCTTTTTCTGAACTCTTACTTTTCTAAACTTAATCCAAGTTTGTTCACACATAAGATCATGATTGTGTTACTTACAAATGAAATTTAGTGAAACAACTGGATGCCAAACATACCTCCAGAGAAGATTTTCCGTTTTACCGCATAAGTTGTTCCTTTGCATTTTTCAAGTCCTTGTTAATTTCATCAATGCAGTAGCTTTTTAAAATTATGTTAAATCAATACAGATATAATTTTTTTTTAAATTTACTTTACTCGTTTGATTGTGGACATAATGAATCACCTCATCTTGTATTTGATATGTTTATTAGCCATTTGAGAAAAATGTCCACATTCCTCAAATGGCACCTCTAGGCATCAGGAATCAAAAATGCTATTAGAACATGCTGCAAACTTCATAGGCTTTAGTAGGTATGCAATCAGCACCAGTTCTGCTATAAAGTAGTTCTTTCAGCTAGTAAAATATATTATTTATTATTCAGAGATCTTTTCATGTTTCAGAACAGTCTTATTATACATTAAGGCAAGTAGTTTTACAGCTTAATGTTCTTTTTTATAAATGCTTCATTTGTGTAGCCCATATCAAACCTTTGACTTGAGAATGATGGTGTTTTTAATCATTAAAGTGTAGGTCTTTTTAACATTGGTTTGTTTATTAACTTTTACTTTGAACACGTACATTCATATTACCAATCTATGAATGTTAGGAATGATCCCGGATAATGAAAAATCCTACACACCAGCCAGAAATTGAACCTAGGACCTGTGGGTTGAGAAGGCAGAATGCTGACCATACAGTCAATAGTTTGCTTTTGTCTGTATCATATGTGGTTGTTTTCAATCATGTTTATTAACCATGTTGTATATTCTTCTGTGTCTATTAGTAATGTTTAGTGATGCATTCTAAATTGCAAAACATTATAAACAAAAACTAATGTGTGTAAATGCAATGAGCAAGCACTATAAGTAATGTGGGAAATAATCCAGCAGAAAGTTATTTTAACATACAGACAATTATATATATAAATCTTTAAACCAGAAAGTATTTTGCAGAAAAGTTAAAAAACACAAGCTGACAGAAATTAGCAAATAAAGTTTAATATCAATAATTTGCATTTATTTCCTTATATGTTCGTTAATGGGAGTGTATTTCTCTGGAATTGCTTTGATGTAGAAATTATCAATGTTTAATTATACTGGCCTTTTATGACAAAAAAAAAAAAAACAGTAGCCAGTAATAAAATATTTAACAACTGTGAAGAAACAGTGGTACTTGTATGCTGCTTAAATTTGCATAACAAAAGTTAGTCATTATGGATTTCACAGGATTGTAAGTTAAATGTATTCTGTTGTGAAACAGTTCTCTTCCCTTCACTATTACGCCAGCTCGCACTGCCTTATACACATAAATGGAAAAGTAAAGGAAGTTCACCATATAACTGTAAGTTTCCATGCTTGTTGTAGCCAACTAGATATAGCTAATTGTACAGTATGCAGCAAAGCAAACTACACTGAAATGTTAGTTAATGCTATAGATACAGAGTATGTTCAAAATGTGTAAGATATGAATGAATGTGTAGTGTTTAACGCCCACTTTTACTACATACGGCACCGCAGGCGATGATACTGATGATACATGAGATGAAGATGGAGCACCAGTGGAATGAGATGGCGGGGGAAACCGGAGATCCCGGAGAAAACCCGCTCCAGTGTCATGTTGTCCACCACAAATCTCACTTTGCGGTCGCCTGGGATCGAACCCGGGCCGCCTTGGTGAGAGCCAAGCAGTCTAACCACTGAGCCACGGCGCGGCCATAAGATGATGTGCCATACTTAGTTCATAATGTGAAAATTATTGAACAAGATGAACAAAAGCTATTCTTAAGGACAGATAGTAGGGCAATACCTTATTAATTTAAAAAGCTCCCCCTTTCGTGTGGAAGTGGATATGCCACTTCCGTGTGTCAACCTTGCAGAGAAAACTACCGAACGACCTTGGTAGGGCCAGTGGTATTCTAACTCGCCATGCTATTACCTCTTCTGGCTAGTACCCGGGATTCTTTTGGGCATCCCTCAATTCTATCTTGGCCAGCCAAACGTACCCAATACCCATGGGTGTCTGGAACCACTGCCCCATCGAGTCTAACTCAATCTGAACAACTCCCATTTGAGAGGGGCTCAAATGTCCAGCCTGACATTCCTCTGGTAACGTCAGTTGTACCACGAGTGTTAGGGGTTTGCAGCTCTTGCACTATAGCAATTAAAGAGGTTGGAATCGCTATGAAAAGGTCCACCAAAACCGTTGTACTTCTGGTAACATCAGAAGTACCATGAGTGCTAGGGTTCTGCAGCTCTTGCATCACAGCAGCTGAAGGTATTGGAAACCCTCCCCTATGGGAACTCTTTAAGGACATGAAAAACAAATGTTATCTCAAGTACTTGAGGTGGTTCAACTGTGTTGAAAAGTGGTTCTTTCAGCATATTCCATATGTAAGCATGAGGAGTCATGAGATCCAGAGAGCATCAAGACACAGAAATGGAGATCCACTAGAACTTAGGCAATCTCCAAAGTGTCATTATAGAAGAACAAGTGACTCCTAATGTATGGACAGTTGTTTTCTTATCCCTTCCTGTGAGATGACAACTTTAATCTGGTGTGCAAATCCAAACAGTTCTTTAAACCTCTGATCAGACCTATAGTTCACGCCAAGTTACATTGATGTTCGACGATGGATGAACAGGATGGCTCAGGCGGTTTTGTCTGTGGCTCACATTCTGAAGGTCCAGGTTCAATTCCCATGGCTGAACTATCTGGCCCATGGGTTTTTCGGGGGTTTTCCCAAGTCACCTGGCAAATGCTCAGTAGGTTAATTACATCCCTTGAATCCCTACCCCTCTATTATCATTTCACATTTCGGAAGATCTGCAAGTAAATGATGTGGTAATAAAGGTGTCGAACAATTTAAGTACCTAGGATCTATAATAGACAAAATTGGCATTTGTGAAAAAGATATTATCAATAGGGTAAATTGTGCCAGCAAGGCGATTAAAAGTTTGAACAGTCTTTTATGGAATAGGAATTTGACTAGAAAGACTAAACAACAAATTTTAAAAACAGTAATGGAAAGTATACTTACATATGGGTCGGAAAGTTCGACATTAAATGGAAGAATGCAGAAAAGAATATTAGCGACAGAAATTGATGGACTTCGAAGATGTGTGAGGATATCAAGTATGAGGATAACATGTCAGAAACACCGACGTTAGACATGAAATGGACCCACTAGAAACTGTTATAGACAGAACGTCCAGTAGAGCTTTTATAGTGGTATGGACATGTATAACGATGCCAGAAGAACTATGGCCCAAACAAGTCCTAAAGTGGAAAGTACCAGGCAGAAGAAAGTGAGGAAGAGCCAGAAGAACGTGTTACAAGGAATTATATGCTCATATGAAGAAGAGGGGACTGGAAGAAGGACAATAGAACGACAGGTATCTCTGGAAAGCAGGAACCAAGGGTGAACTGCTGTAAAGTGGAAAACCTATAAATAAAATTTAAAAAAAATCATTTCACATCCTCTGTCATTTGGTGGTCTCTTTCAGGGTAGAAGTGTCGGCGGTTGTTTCAGCGTTGCATGGTAAAATTATATGCTCTTGGTAAAACTTCCTCCTCCAATAGGGCAGTCTCCAATCCCAGTCTGGTGGGGCTGTTTCCGGATCACGGTATGGTGGGATGCCAGTTGTACTTGCCTGACTGGGAGTTTCCAACTGGTAAAGTGGGGATCCTTACCTCTGCAATGTAATGGTTCCTTGGGATGGCCGCTCTCTATCTCATGTCGCCTCAGCCTTCCTTCTGGGGGTGCCCCACTTGGGGGTATAGGTTCAATAAACCAGGTTAGATATTCTTTGGCTATATCAAACAACTTTTGGTGAGTAGTCCCTGATTGTTTGTGGAGATGATTCTTGGGCAACCTGCCATCCCCTTTGTTGATATAGGACATCCTGTACAATGGGATTTGTTTTGTTATGTGGTGCCCTCTTGTTAAATGATGATGATGATATATATAAGGGCGCTCAACTACGGCGGTCATCAGCGCCCTTTAAAAAACTAGTCATGGCAAAAGCCAGATATAAAACTTTCTAAAAACTATACAAGTGTAACAAAACCTATTAAAAATACACGTACATAAAAAACATCAATCAAAACCTACTAAAAATTTCGTTCACTAAATCCTAAACTCTAAACTAGAAAAGAATCTAAAATCCTTCTCCACGGGTCTCCACGCACAGCCTACACGTGGGTGGGCCTGTTGACCGTCTCCCTCAACCACAAAGAGGAGCCCACACGAGGGAGACTGTTGGCTCGGGACCACGGGTGCGCCAAACCCGTACCTAGCGAAGTAGGCCCCTGGGGGGAACCCTCTTGTTAAATTTCTACTTGTACTGTTCTTTAATGTGAAGCAAACTCAGCCCATTCTAACATCCTATTGCATATGATTGAACTAATGTTACACAATAAACGGCTCTTAGGTTACAAGAACTATAATTGCAAAAATCAACAGAAAACCAAATTCACTCTGTGTCAAACTAGTATTTGCAATAAATGAATACATCATTGATGTGTGAACTTGAACAGCAAATGATCAATAATTTCAGTGTCATTTGTTTTACTGTACACTACATGACTAAGAATATAACTGATTACATGTCCAGAGGAACAAATATTATATATCATTTATTGGTTATATTTCTATTTTTGCTTATGTTAGTTCATGTTCTGAAAGGTGCCTGTTTGTTTAATTTGCTTCTAAAGCTCAGACTTAGGAAAAGAGATAAAATACTCATTTCCAACTTTGAGCTTGCAAAATCAGTGATTAAGTTGTTCTAGTTACATAGAATGTAACACATTACTATATAGAGTGTACTGTGTGCTTTTTTTCTGCTTTCTTTGGTATCTGATTATATGACATCACAGGTGGTGGGCACTGATGATATATATGAAAAGATAATTGGGAACGAAATGTTCCAGGCATAAATTTGGGGGTAGCTCTTTGGCATTTGTCAGTTATGGGTATGAAGGAAAGCCTGGAAAAAAAAGACCCCAGTTAGAGAAGTGGTTCTATGTTGTGTATGTGTATGCTTACTTAGCTGTGTTCACTGTGAAAGATAGTCAAAAATCATGACCAGTAGCAGCTGCTTTGAAAAAGAAAACTGAAATGGTCTTATCAGCTGCAAGTGCTTCCATTCTTGGTTTAATTTCTGCTGTTCTAGGAATCACTCCCAAAAATAGTTAACCTGCATTTAGATGAAAAAATGGTATTGGTAAACAAAAACTAATCACTTCTAAGGCTTCACTTACCAAACTGAAGGTAGGTTATATAGAATAAAAAGAAGTATTTCAGAAAGTGGAGTGCCATTGTTACTAAAATTTAAATGAACTGTGATATATCAATTTATAATTTTGTATTTGAAGGCTTTTAATTTGCATATTGTCCAGTCCATGTTCTGTCAACACTGCAATATCAGGTTTACATTTGTTTAATACTATATCTATTTCTTCAATTTTGTTGGATATATATTGTACATTTTGATGAAATAACCTTATTGTTTTACTATTAACAATGTTTATATTTACTACAGGAGTGTTTGGTTTAGTTTGAGGAGTGAAAACTGTTTCAGTTACTGAGTCAATACCATTAGCTTTAACATCCACCACCTTACTAATTAGTTTCCCCTTAATACTGAACAGATTGCCCTATTCAACAGGTTTCCAAATTTGAAGGATCCCCTTCTATTTAAATGAACTCCGTCTTTAGCAAAGTCTCTATCTTCTAACCAATAATTTGCATCAACCAGTAAACAGTCTTTCTTCTCACATAGCCAGTTAATTTCTTGATTTATTTTCATAATTCTCCTAATATTTACATCCCACCTACGAAGTACCCCACTTATTATGATTTTTGTTTCTTTTGATTTCGATCTAATGTTGTTTACAAGATCCATAATGTCCCCCATTGTCTCTTCTCCCATTACTCCATGTTGAATATTGTTCGTACCTGCATGTATCAGCATTACGTCTGGTTTTTGCTCTTGAAGGTTCATCTTCTCCACTTTTTCTTGCAGCTCGCCTACCTTGATTCCAGGAAAACAACGTACTTCAAAATCTTTTTCCCGACACAGGTTTCCAGAAAACTTTAGTATCGAGTCGCCTACCACAAGCACATTTTTGTTTTTTATTTCTGTTTCACTTTCACAATGTTTCACATTTCGCATTTCACTTTCCACACGGTCTTGTGCTTTATTTAAAATTTCAAACCTGTTCTTTATGCCACTACTGCGTTGCTTTGTTGAAGAATCCTGTTTCCCATTCCTGGTTACAGTAGCGAAGGTTTTATTCTTGCAGTCGCACTCTTTCTTCTATTTGAGTTCTTCATTTTCCTTTTTTAATAAGTTGATCTCTTTTTGAGCATTTTGAAGATCTCTGTTAAGCAGGTTAATCACCACATGTAGCGATGCTATTGTTTGTGCATCTCGTGTCTGCTCTATGGCTCCCGTAAGCAGCTGATCATTTACATCAAAATTCTCCTGAGTTGCCTTGTCCTTTATGCTGTCTTCATTTCCCTTTGTTCCTTTGGTATTTTTAGTTACTAGAGGACGTTCAGTTGGTTTATCTTCTAGGTTATTGCTCACATTTACCTATCAATAAGGCTTATGCATCTCTGAGAAAACATGTACTCTTTACAACATTGTATACATGATGTATTCAATTTGAGTCTTTTCTACCATCACTCATATCATCATTAAGCCTATCATTGTGTACTGTTGTTACTAGTGTACTATGCTTTTTAAAAAATAAAAATATTCTCTTTTTTAATAAAGCTGTCAATTACTAGGATTATATCAGTGCTGCCGATGTGCCAGAATTTTGTCCTGCAAAACTTTTACAAGCCAATAAACTGACATGGAACTGTCGCTTTTAAGTACATTTAAAAATAAAATCTGGACTTAATTTGTCTCAAACCTTGGTATCAGTGGGTTCACTTTTTGTATTACTGTATTATATATTCTGATGACTTCAGAACACATGTTATTTAGATTTCCTATACTAGTTAATTCAAATTCTCGGGTAATTCTATCTTTTGCCCTTCATATTTGAATTATGCAAGTTTTGCTGTACTTATTGGATCCTTGCTGAAGCCAGTATGGTAAGTGAAACCTTACAAGTGTTTGTCTCCTACTCTTTTTTTATATTATGGAAATTGTGCCATCAACGCCTGTAAACTTTAAATAACCAAGTGTGATTTAAACCCATTGCTGTGATGCATGCATTTAAAGGCCAATGGTGAAGGGGTTAAATAATCATTAGAATATGTAAATTGTATCTATAAAGAAATGAAGTACTTTTCTGCATTTAACCCTTGCATTAAATGTATGAAATGTTTTCACTACCAATAAACAACTGACTGTTAAGTATCTAAGAATGCTTTCAGTAGAATTCTAGCAATATGTAAAAAACTAATAACTGTAATTAAAATGGGAATGTTAAGCTATTGGTAAATTGGTTACTGTATTCCACTTTGGTTTTGTAGATATGTGATAAAATCATGACCCTCTGTGTGAATATGTAAAAGATACTGTCACAAAATGCCAGCCAGAAATGGTAAAACACAACTTTGCTTATGGCTGAAGAGTTGAGCTCAGGATCACTTGTGAAGTTCAGCTACAGGAATATTGTAAGAAAAAATTATAATTTTCAGTTCTTTGCATTTTCCAGAACAATAATGAAATTAAAGAAACAGATGTTTTGTAACCAAATGGTTAGAACTTATAAGCTGCACATTGGAATGTTATGATGTTGATGTAAAGAACATAAATTTCTTGTGTTGTCCATTTTCTCTCATGTTTTAGAGGTTTCAGCATTTACTGCCACCATGATTTGCCTTATAGGTAGAGACTGTAAAAATACTGCAGAAAACTGCAAAAAAGTGTTAGTAGGATAACTTTAGTTATATTTAGCTGTTTGTCTCTCAGTCATTTTCTTTCCCTAAAAGTTGCCTGATTTGCAAATATTAATATTTTTAAAAATACAAATAGAAAACTTGGAAAAAATTATATCAGAAAATTTTATGTAAGGGGTTGGTTGGTTCGGCGTTAGTTTGTTATATTTGTTGTGTGGCAATAGTGAATTTCTATATATAATGGAGGGGGAGGAAATGCTTAATTTTAGGAACAATTCTAAAAAAAAAAGATACCAAGTCTTAAACAATGCCTCCAAAAAACGGTTGTATATGCTCACAAGTATCTGTATTAACAGTAACAACAAAATGTTTTTGGTATTCTGTGAGCTGCCTACTTGTAGGCTTTATTTTTCTTTTCTTTTCTCCCCTTTGTATCGAATAATTATTCTTAGTTCCAAGATACCACCTTTTTACTTTTGTTCCTCTGACTATTCAATTATGAATCTGTAATCTATGTTAACATTAATACAGATGTATTTGCACATATGTTAATTACATTAATAATCTTCATAGAAAGTGATTATCTGGGCTTGCGGGCCGTGGTCCAGTGGAAGCTCTCCTTCCAGATGTTTCATTGGAAGCTGCATCAAACATCTTCAGTGTGTGGCTGTAGTGTTTTTGTAGATCTCGGCAATGACTGTCTCTTAAATTTACAAGAGAAGAAAGACTACGTCCATGCCACTGAAGATGTTTGATGCAGCTTCAAATGAAACATCTAGAAGGAGAGCTACCTCTGGACCACGGACCACAAGCACAAATAATCACTTTCTGTGTAATGACAGTGGCTGTGAAAGCCTATACATGATCGTAAAAAATGTGTAACTTCCCAACACACACATTGTTCATGTTTATGAAGATTATTGAGCGTGAAAATTGCTGTAATGACAGAAAAAAATATTATCTTCTCAAGTAGTTGGGGAAAAAAATACTTTTAGATGGGTGATCTGTCTTGTAAACTGATTCTTTAAACATATTCCATATGCACATATCAAAGATGGTGAGATATTAAACTGGAGTTCCATGAAAAATTAAGCAATTTCTGAAGCTACAGGTCATCAAATGACTCTCCAGTGATAGAGGTTGTTGCTCGTTTATTTCTTGCTGTTAGATGCTGAACAACTTGAATCCAATATGCAAATGTATTCATTCAACTACCTGCCTGCATGCCTGCCTCTGTGATGTGGGAGTAGTATGCATGCCTCAAAATCAAGAGGTTCCAAGTTTGAATCTCTAAGTTTGATGGACCGTGGGCTCATTCAGTTGGCATCAATTCACCCATTTCATTCATCATCTGGTATTACCTGCATTGAGCACATTAAATAAAACGGTGGGGGGGGGGGGGAGGCAACAACTGCTTTTAAACATCTGACAAGACATGTTGCTCAAATCAAGTTTCAGTGATGTATAGACTACCTTTCAATAACTCTTAACATCTTTTGGAGAAGTAATCCCTAACTCTCCTTTGAAACAGCAGTTTTTGGGAGATCTGTTGGCCCCATTTGTTGGTTAAGACTGATCCTGTACAGAAGAACTTTCCAAGAATAGCGAGTTTTGTTATTTGGTGCCTCACTAAGTTTTCCTCTATCCAATATGACATCCTACTCTATATGGTTGGAAATAATGTTCCACATCAAACACCTCTTTTGCTGTGAGGATCATAATTGCAGAAATCAATAAAAGCTTAATTCAGAATGTATCAAGTAATTATACACAAAAATTAAATTCATTGCTATGGAAACATGAACAGCAAACAATTGGGAATTTGAGTGCCATTTTTGACTGCTCTATTATTTAGTGATTACTTCACTTTTTAAAGTAATAGTACATGTTTCAAGGATCCATTGTCATCTTTAACAATGTGGATATTACGGCTAAAGAAGGTTTTTACAACATAAAAACCCAGCAAATTTGTCACACCACCAAAAACATTATCCAGGTAATTCACCCTGACTAAGATTCGAACTCGGGACCTCTTGAACGTGAGGCAGACACACTACCATCTATGCTACTGAGGGGGCAGCTGATGATGATGATGTGTTTTTGAAACATGTGCTGTTATTTTAACAAGAGGTATAATATCATTAAACTATGTTAGTTTATTATTTTACTCTACAACTTCACTAAGTTTTAAAAGTTAAACAGTTGTGAACTAAATTCTAATTTAAAAGCATTAAATACCAAACATGTACTTGTAAATTAATGTTGGGATAAACAGAAAGAGCTCATCACCATGTGCCCTTTCAAAAAAATCATGCCTGCAGATTGTAACAAAAAGCTTTATTAGAGTAGTAAGTCACCATATGCCCTTTCAAAAGATATTGATAAAATAACTTTTATAGCAATAATAGTTTGCAGCTTAATATAAAATTAAAACATACCACCTTCACTACAGATTTGTTTTACTTAATATAATGTTTCTGTTTAAACCAAGTTTTATTGTACCTATTGAAGAACATTCTAGGTCATACTCAGACATCCTAGTTATAGCACACAATTTTTTTTTTATTTTTTAATGCCATCATGGCTCAATATATCATTTCATTCCAAATGTGCTTCTGAATTGTAAATTACAGTCTTGTATTTGTATTTGTGGAAAAGATCAAATTGTATATAGCCAGTAATTTGATAAAATAAACATATTTTCAGATATCAGTTACAAAGAATATACATATAAAATATGTGATATTGTATAATTAAAAATTTCTTGAAATACTGTTCTTTTGTATAGTGTTAACCATTAGCATTAACATGTAATATAATAAATAACATTTTAAGTTTTTGTTTTTATCACCAAACTATTTCCTAAAGCTTACCTATGACATTTAGAAGTCACAACCTCCTTTATGGTTAAAAATCTGATGGAAATATTTAGTGTAGAACTATGTCAGTGGCAAAGCGTGCAATGAAGTGCTGGAAGTGCCACTTCCCCAAACATTTCAGGAGAAAAAGAAGAAACAATATTTTATTTGCTCTGGAAACATTTGCAAAAATTTTTCGCGAACATCTGCAGTGCTGCAGACAATTTGACAGCTGTTTAGATTCAAGTGCTCAGTTCCGCAAGCTCATTCAGTACTGAATATTTCTGTATTTATGCATTTATAACCTTTGAATACCATGCTTCATAAGTTTCCAGAAGCAATCGTAACTCTCTGATAGGGAGCATGGCAGATTTTGTCATGTAAAGTCTCTGTAGTATGTGAAGAAAATTTAATTTTTTTGTGTCAAGTGTCGCTGTTACATACAATTAAAAGTATATTTCAATAGCATTAGCAATAGTACTTTTGTACATTGGTATCTAGTGGTGACAAATAGGAAATTCTTGTGAACTTTTAAGTTAATTAGCAAAATGTGTGAATTGCATACTTTCTCCATTTGAGAAAGTGTGGACTAGCTCTAGGAGAAATTGGAACGTCAGAGTGGAGAGGGGAGACAGGAATGTCTGCTTGTGGGGTGACCATCTTGCAATGCAAGAAGGGCCTATGCATGACTGTACAATAGAAAGTGTACTGAAAAGTAGCTTTAGTTCTTTGAGTCATTATTCGCTCTTATTTTAATGAAAATTATTATTTGGAGCTTCCTTCACTTGGAAAGTCACAACTTACCACTGAAATATGTGGCTGGAAAACATTTTAAAAGTCTCCACAGTATCAAGCACTAAGTCTCTTGATAGCAAAAAGAGGATCTTAAAAATACTTTCAATAAGCCATTAAAATTGACTAGAATAACTGAAAACTAATGTTCTTGTACTGCTACTAAAAAGAAGAAGAGGTCTTATTCCACCTTAAATACTAAACGACTTGATGTTCAAAGAGCAAATGGTTAGGATGAACTTATCAGATAATTATTAAATTTTAGATGAGTCGCATTTTTTAACACATCTGCTTCACTTTCGTACCTATTTTGAGGACATGTTTCGCAAATCTTCGCTTGCATCTACGGCTCTTGTGCGACTGACGCTAGATCCAGCGGTGTGGGTAATTCTGGGGTTGTTGCTGCCATCTGTTGATTTAGTGATGAACTGAAATGTGGGATTCTCTTCTAGCGGGATTTCAAAGTTCATTAGTTGGTTTTTATGTTTTTGTTTACAACATTAAAAACCTACTTCACAGTAATAATACTGATAAGATAAAACCAGAGGAAAAGTCAGGCATTTACAAAATTAAGTGTAAAGACTGTGAAAAAATTTACATAGGAAGGACAAAAAGGAACATAGGCACTAGAAAGAAAGAACACTTCAGGCACTTAAGATACAAAAATATTGATAAGTCCGCAATAGCAGCTCATTTCTGGTCTGAAAATCATGAAATTGAAGATAGCACAGAATTACTAAAATACGTACAAAAACATAGTGAACTCGTCATATGGGAGAGGATATACATAGAAAAACATAAAAACCAACTAATGAACTTTGAAATCCCGCTAGAAGAGAATCCCACATTTCAGTTCATCACTAAATCAACAGATGGCAGCAACAACCCCAGAATTACCCACACCGCTGGATCTAGCGTCAGTCGCACAAGAGCCGTAGATGCAAGCGAAGATTTGCGAAACATGTCCTCAAAATAGGTACAAAAGTGAAGCAGATGTGTTAAAAAATGCGACTCATCTAAAATTTAATAATTTTTCGCTTCACTGTGGTGTTCCAATACAGTTGAATCTCGATATATTATCAGATAATGTTTCAAGTGCAGTGGTTCAGAGCTAATCTCTGGAAATGACTATGATTAAAGTTATGTCTCATACAATTCACTTAAAATAATGCAGAATTAATTGCAGTTCTATAGCATTTAATAATATTGTGGGATCAACTTAATTTTGTTTTTTGTTGGCTAAAGTTCAGACAGTTTTGAAAACCTCAGCTATTCAATGGAAATATGTGAACTGTAGCACTGTATGAGTTTATTTGCAAAGCTTCAAAATGTATAGGATAGAAATAAAATCGTGGACATAGGAATTTAGCTTGGCAAGTCAGTTTTTCTCATTCTCTCCATTGAGATAGTTATGATTAAATATGAAACTAATTTCATATCAGAGATTTATTGAGTTATATTTTATTAAAACATAAAACTTGACATGAGGAAGTTTCAATAAAATATGCCTCAAAAAGTCTTTGATATTCTTTCCACTTACAAGGTACATCTAATACAAAAATTTAATTTTTAGAGTAAATAATAGTATGAACCCTTTATCAATTCTTTACATCACTAATTTTTTTCATTATCATTTTCTTATGATTCATTACATTGTAACATTGTGATACCGAAATTAAGGTTCGCCAGAAGTAAAGAATCATGATGGATGTCAAAGGAATGTTGGTTCTTTGTTACGGCAAGGGCAAGGCCAGTTGAGTTGGGGGAAAGTGTTATAACAAAGCAATCTAAGAAGCAGTGTCCTTAGAAGATTTCTAAAGTGGCTCACTGACTAGTATGAATAGGAAATTCTTTGGATCATTTACAATGGCGACAAAACAGCCACAAAGGGATTTTGGTTGAAAAGGAGTTTTGAGAGTGAAAGATATATATACACACGCGCAGCTGTGGTCAGAGAGGCAGTCTTCGGCTTGAAGCCGATCAGAAGGGTCTTCGGCGTGAGGCCGATTAGAGCAGTCCAAGGCGTGAAGCCTATTAGGGCTGTCAACCTGTTCTGTGTTTGATAATTGTCGGTTCGTATGAGGAACGAATAAATTTATCGAGTAATAAACAATTTGCATTTAGTAACTCTAAACAGAGATTGGTAACCCTTGGTCGGCAATTTTCATTTCGATGTTTGAAAAGAAGAAGCAGTAAATAAATAAGTTGGAAACGGGCATTCCAGTGTTGTTAAAATCTCCTTCTCACACACATCCATGCATACCCTGAGAGAAACCTCATTGCTCGCCGACTTATTTGCTTGTCATTACATTTTAGTTACAAATTGGCGTCCGCAACGTAGAGCCCTTTGTTCGACATAAACATTTTTGCTTCAATTGTAATGAATCATTGCTGTTAGAAAGGATAAGTAAATAGAAATGTATCCTCATTCACTTTTTAACTTATTACAGTAAACATAAGAGTTTTCTTTGATATTAATTGGGAGAGAGTATATTAGATTTCTGATGCTAAATCTGTATGTATAGGTACATGACATCTTTATAATAACTATATACAGTCACCGCAATGGAAATCTTTACATTTTAAACGCAAGGACGCATATGTTCTGCAAAACATATCAGCACTGGACATCAGATGACTGGTGCAAAGTAATGTTTTCTGATGAAAGCACTTTCAAATTGGTCAGATGAAAGTCAAAAAAGGTGAGAAGGCCAAAAAATGTGTCACGGTATGATCCAAAGTTTACGGTCAAAACTGTTAAACATCCAGAAAGTGTGATGGTATGGAGTGTTAATTGTGGTAGAGGTGGCTTGTACTTTCTCCCTAAAAATGCAACAATGAAGGGAAGTAACTATTTAGAAGTGTTGCAACAGCATTTGGTCACATTTTGGCCAATTCATCAGTGTCAGTTCTTTATGCATGATGGTGCCCCTGCTCACAGAACAAATATGGTTCAGAAGTTCCTAAAAGACAATAATATACCTGTACTTGAGTGGCCTGGTATTTCTCCTGATCTAAATCCAATAGAAAATGCTTGGGATCAAATGAAGAATAAAATTGAAGAGCTGCAGGAGGCGTTGAAGTTATGGGTGGAAATGGACAAAAAATATTTGAAAATGTTAGTTAGTTAGTTTTTATTCATCCTTTTGATCATATTACATGATATAGGACACGTCAAGTACTTATAACTAAAAATTATACAATATACATATATACAACACAAGTTTGGAATGAAAATTCAACTGTATGTACAGTATAATAATGATGATGATGATAATAATATAATAATAATAGTTCACTTGTAGTTAACATATTCAAATAATTCACCTATACTATAAAACATTAACATCATTAACAAAATTAATTGTCAAAGTAATCATAATATTCTTTTATGCTATAAAAACAATGGAGTGAAAGAATTTTTTGGGACAGATTCTAAATCGATGCAGTGCAGGTATTTGCTTCAGATAATTGGGTAATTTATTATAAAGCTGGAGGCCAGTATATACAAAACTTTTTTCAAAAGAACTAGTGCTATGTGTGATTACATGAAGGTTATCTTTTCTTCTGGTATCATGAGAATGTATCTGTGAGTTTGTTGTGTACATACTGAGATTATTTTTTATGTAGCATAATGTTTCATATATGTAAATACAGGGGAGGGGCAATATATATATAAATGTAGCAGATTTGATGCCTAGGAGACTCATGAAGATGATACAAGTTAAGGGAAATATGACCAAGTACTAATTGTACGGAGAAGTTCAAAATAAAACCATGTAAAGCCAGTGTTTGTTTTTATTACCATGTAAAGATTTCCATTGCGGCCACTGTATTTGAAACTTAAGACAAATTGCAACTTTGATATTTTCAAATGGAAAAATTGTTTGAAGCTTGCTTTTAGTGGGTTAAAGATATCAAATTATATAACAAATGGCAAGTAATATCATTTAAACCATAGTAAAAAAGAAACTAAAACTTGCATTATTATTGATACAGTCTTACTTTACATATAAATATACAGTTTTTCAGAAAACCCAATTAAGAATATCAGTATGGAAAGGAAGGGTCTAAGATGACAAGTGGTCTAAGATGACAAATCAGTAATTGGTGGTGGGCAGCATTCCTCATATGCTGCAGTAGGAACTAAAGCTAACTGCCATCAGTTCTTCCTGAGACAGCTGCTTTTTTGTTTACACACGTGTTGTTATATTTCAGTGCATCTAAATAGCCTCTGAGCTGAGTGTTCTAAGCTCTTCAAACCTTGTTGCAGGTATTTGTTGTACTATATATTATCCTGTTTCCTTAACGGATAAAATGACTTTCAAATTTAATATAAATAAGTGCTGCTTTGAGGTTTAGATTATAAATGGCCACTTCGACCAAGATGACAACTTTACAAGGCAGACAAGTTGACAAACTCATCATCTTACCCGAGCCATTCCTAAATCGTTTAATAGGATTTTCAAATTTATTTGCAGTCATCAGTATGGGTAGTAAGTACAATTCCCACCTCGGTTTCATAGATGGTAGCATGTCTGTGTCACGTTCAAGAGGTCCCGAGTTGAAATCTCGGTCAGGGTGAGTTACCTGGATAAGGTTTTTTCCGGGGTTTTCCCTTATTCTGAAAGACTAATGTTGGATAACTCTAAGCTCCATGGATCCCGGACTCATTGGAGCATCATTTTCACCCATTCCATTCGTCGTCCGATATGACTAAGTGTTGGAGGATGTAAATAAAAACATAATAATAATAATAATAATAATAATAATAATAATAATAATAATAATAATAATAATAATAATAATAATAAGTACAAAAGAAAGACCAATAGGCAGCAATGGTCATGGTCAAAAGAAGAAAACTATAAGAGGGAATGTGAATAAGAAGGCTAAGGGGAAATGTGCCAATGAACTTTTAAAAGAAGATTCTTCGGGTTCATCTATATCAGTTAACTATGAGGACGAAGATGACGATAGTGATTTCGTTGGAGAAGAACTTTTGTGAGATCTGCAATGACTATGGTAAATCGGAGAGTTGGTATTCTTGTTCTCGCTGTCATAAATGGGTAGATGCTGCTTGTATCGGACTCACTCTGTCAGAAGAGAAACACACAGCATATGTATGTGACTTCTGTGCTTAAAATAACTTACCTACTGTGTTTATTCAATTCCATTTTCCTTCGCCAACTTACCAACCTACTTAAGTCATCTTACATGCAAGTGAGGGTAAGATGAGTTTGTTGTCATTGTAAACAAATGGAGGAAACAGCAATAAGTTTCACTTTTAAAAAAACTGAAACATTAGTAGTGCGGGAGAAAAGTCTAATGGTTCTGAAATATTAATCCAAGTGTCAGGTCAAAACATGAGAATAAAAAAAATTATAAAAGCTTACTGTTGTCATCTCACCCTCCCCCTACATCTATACCTTATTTCTGTCCATTTCATTTAAGTCTCTAGGTAGTAAATCCAAATTGCCTGCCCTGAAGAAGAAACAAATACACTGTTCTAAATAGATCTTCCCTATATAGCAGATCTACGATCTTGCATTTGCCTACACCAAGGGATGCTATAACTGAGGAGTGAATCCTTATTAAACACCATTGCTGCATTTGAAAATGTAGGTAGTACTCAAAAAACAAGATTTTTTTTATATGCAGGTATTTCAAACATGGTTTGTCGGTTATGCTTTAAAGGAGTAACTGAATTAGTTCTAAGGAAATCACATTAATGGGGAAATTACATGTTGTCTCCTTAGCAAGGTGGTAGCATTTCTGCTTGCCAAGTTGGAGACTTGGGTTCAGATACCAGTACCAGCATGAGAATTTTCTCATGCTGGAAGACATGGTCCAGGATGCACTCAGCCTTGTTAGGCACCTGAGGCGTAAATGAGGTATTATAATGCACGAGATTTAACTTGGCACATTTTGCACTATCCTTGTCTAGCACGGGTACTGGGTTTCTTTCCTTGAAATCGTCTGTCCCTTTTAAAGCGCTATTGTATTCTCTAATGACCTGCTGTGGTATGAGGGTAAGCTCAAGCAGGCATCAGTGGTGTTGCAAGTGAAGTATCGGATGTTAACATGTCGGAAACGTGAAAAATGTATTTAGAAGTTGAAAATTTTGTAATTATTTTAAACATACTACTGGGAATAGTGCTAGTGTTTGTGTTAGTTATAAGAGGCGTAGGAAGAAAGGGAAAAGCTATATGATTATATGGTAGGGAAATTGTGATTAAGGTTCATACATTATTTACAGGCAAATGCGTGGCCCTAAAATGCGGAAAGCTAACTATATCAGTGTTGAGCATAATTCAAAGAACTGCTGGAGCTACAGGTGTTTCATCTTGCACTGTGAAAAGAATATTTAAAGAACAAAATGAAGTGCAAGTAAGCTGTAATTTTATAGAGACTCCTGGTAAAAAACTTCCGAATGCAAAACCCACAAAAACAGCAATACTCTTTTTGTGCCACTTCAATAAGACAATCTATTTATTTACTCTATCGGATTGATTAATCAAATGAAATGAATCAAATGAAATTTAGATTTGTAAAGAACTCACGCAGAGGAAAGTTTCTGATGGAACGGCCAGACATTGTTGCAAAAAGATTTGCATTTCTAAGAAAAATGAAAGAGGTAAGGACTTCCGGTGCTCCTACTATTTACTTAGATGAAACCTGGATCAATATAAATCATACGAAAAACAAAGTATGAAAGAGTGAAGAGGATGATTTTGAATTTCCAGTACGCATTCCAATAGGCAAAGGACAGAATTTTCTTACATGCAGGGAGTTCGACAGGTTTCATTCCCAACACTCTCTTGAGTTTTAAATCATAATCAAGCAAAGACTATCTTGAAGAAATTGATAGTGAGACATTTAAAAATTGGTTTATTAATCAGTTGTTACCCAACATTCCCCCAATAGTACTGTAGTAATAGACAATGCATCTTATCAAGCTACTCAAATCAACAAGGCTCCAATATCATCACTTAAATCAGTAATGCAATCACGGCTCCGTGACAATAATATTGAGTTTGATCCGCAGTCCACCAAAGCTGTACTTTACAAATTAATAAAGCTGAAAAAAGATGGTCTCAAAATTTATGAAATAGTTTGCACAGCACAAATGCACGGCCACGCTGTAATACGCTACCTCTGATCATTGTGATTTAAATGGTATAGAGCTTATATGGGCACAGATAAAAAATGATGTCGCGAAACACAACATTTCATTTAAGCATAGTGAGGTAAAACTGTTGTTTGATAGTGCAGTAGGTAAAGTGTCGGAACAAAACCAGTGGTGAGCTTGTGAACACGTTGAAAATATAGAACAGTTTTATTGGGAGAAAGATGGATTAATAGATAAAATTAGTGATAGATTCATAATTAATTTAGAAGATTTAATTAGATTAATTTAGAAGATTCAGATAGTGAACATTAGAAGAACTTCGAAATTTATGATGAAGAGAGGGAACAGGAACCAAATTTGGAGGACGAAGAACAAACAGACGAAGAAGGATAATCTGCTGCTGATGTGTCTGCCCTGCCTGGTGTCCATAAAAGAGGGGTGGGTTAGAAAGAGATAGTAAGGACGTATTTCTTTCTCTTTCTACAAACCAGGGGCCAAGTTAAATCGTGTGCATTATAGTGGGCATTTCCTCCTAATGTGATAAATTTAGACTGATTCCAATGGGTTAAATTGATTGTAAATGTATGAATAAACAGGTGTATTTAAATGATACTCAACCACATGGTTACATTGCAAAACTTTAAACACTGTTTGCATGTAGTTTCTTGTAAATAGTATACATATATAATTTTTTTTTTCTTGACGAAGCCAAAAATTGTATCAATTTCTATGGTGAATAAATTACTAAATTACAAAGGCCCCATATACCAGGCTGGGTGAGAATGAAGCACTGACTACATCCCATTCTCTGGTAATGCACCCCAATCATGGTGGGAGAGATGGAGGATGCAGTGGCTGAGCAGTAGGCCTTGGCCCAGAAAGGGCTGTTTTACCATTTAGTTTGTTAAGTATTAACATCCATGAACTGGATTTATTAGCTAAAGATTTATTTTATAGCATACTATACCATGAGGCAGCTATTGGCAGAAGGCAATGAACAAAATTAATAGTTTCCATTGGGTGTTTTGTATTTACAAATATTATTAAAAAGGTGAATCACAGTATGCATATAATGTGGTAACATAGATATTTTGGAGTACAGAGGTACTGCAATGAACTGCCACTGTCAAGCATTATAAACTAAGGGAAATCAAATTTCATTGTTAGATAGACAGGTCAAGCTTTCTCAAAGCAGAATACATTTTTGAATGAGCCTGTGTGAAATACAGCATATTTCCCGGGCTTGTAGGCTGTAATCAAATAATAAAGCTAAAACTTGAAATTCCATTCTAACTGTAGAGGAAATTCTCAGAAGAGAAGAGTGGTAAAAACCCCAGAAATATATAAGCATTTCAACAGAAAAGTTGTGTTTAAGCTGAATCAGACTTGGATTTCTGCTTTACAGTGCCTTAACATCACCCAACACAACAAAGCAGTGCATACACAAACTTCCCGTTATTGTAAAACTATTATGAATTACCATCTAGTGTATTTCCACAGTTTTTTTTTGTTTTTTTTTGGTCAAACATTGTTGAGTCGTCTTTCTGACCATTCTACATGCTTAAACTGTTTACAACTCATAAAAGACCTTCTAGCAGCTGATTGGCCGGCCACTGCATTTTGGGAGCAACCTTACTGATGACCTGGCAAATCAGTGTACACCTAATGTACTTCCAGATCAGTAATAGAATGTCATCGGATAATGGGTAGCTGAACAAGACCATAGCCACCTTTCCTAACGGTAAGGTTGGATACACTCAGGAGGAGTAGGGTTGCCAGAATGACCTTGAGGCAAGCCTGGAGATCAATCAATGGGCCACGGAGAAAACACACGCACACACATACATGCACACAGCCCGCCTCGGTAGCGTAGATGGTCTGTATGTCTGCCTCACGTTCAAGGGGTCCCGAGTTCGAATCTCGGTCAGGGTGAGTTACCTAGATAAGGTTTTTTCCGGGGTTTTCCCTTATCCTTCAAGACGAATGTCGGGTAACTCTAAGCTCCCTGGACTCATTTGAGCATCATTTCACCCAATTCATTCACTGTCCGATATAACTTAACGTTGGGGCGGACGTAAATTTAAAAAAAATAATAATAAATACATGCACACACGGGCAGAGTTTGTGTAATTGTGGAAAAATTGCAAGATTTAAGTAGGAAGGTCAATGTAGAAAGAGAAGTTGGAAACTCCAATGCCAAACATTCCAATTAGCATTGCGCCCCCTCGACTAATAGACGAGGCAATGAAATAATTTGCAGGGTAAGCAGAGAGAGAGAGAGAGAGAGAGAGAGAGAGAGAGAGAGAGAGAGAGAGAGGGCGAGGGCGAGGGCGAGGGCGAGGGCGAGGGCGAGGGCGAGGGCGAGGGCGAGGGCGAGGGAGAGGGAGAGGGAGAGGGAGAGGGAGAGGGGGAGGGGGAGGGAGAGGGAGAGGGGGAGGGGGAGGGAGAGGGAGAGGGGGAGGGGGAGGGAGAGGGGGAGGGGGAGGGAGGGAGAGGGAGAGGGAGAGGGAGAGGGAGGGGGGAGGGAGGGAGGGAGGGGGGGAGGGAGGGAGGGAGGGAGGGAGAGAGGGAGGGAGGGAGGGAGAGAGGGAGAGAGGGAGAGAGGGTGAGAGGGAGAGAGGGAGAGAGGGAGAGAGGGAGAGAGAGAGAGAGAGAGAGAGAGAGAGAGAGAGAGAGAGAGAGAGAGAGAGAGAGAGAGAGAGAGAGAGAGAGAGAGAGAGAGAGAGAGAGAGAGAGAGAGAGAGAGAGAGAGAGAGAGAGAGAGAGAGAGAGAGAGAGAGAGAGAGAGAGAGAGAGAGAGAGAGAGAGAGAGAGAGAGAGATGTTGGCAGGCTGGGGAACAGCCCGAAGGGGGTTAAGTCGTGTACCTGCTCTGGAAAGAGCTTAACCACGTAGTGACGGGATGTGGATGTTGCAGGATGTCGGGTGAAAATTATGTAGGTGGAAAGAAAGGAGGTGGCATGTTGCTCCTCGACAACTGAAGAATCGGGTGTTACGGTCATCGTGCACCGCTGGTGGATAAGTTAATCACCTAGGAAGAGGATAAGCAGCATTTAAGTATCCAGACAAGAATTTTGGGTGATTGAAATTTTGTTTATGCAGGAATGGGGGACGGGTAAGCAGATGCGGATCCCTAATACAGAATGCCGTTCCTGGCAACAAACCCATCATACACGATGTGAGAACGCCCAACAATTATTGACTTCGTGATTGTCACGCATTTTCCCTTTCATTCTCCCTGTCTTCACTCTGTGCAATCCATCAGACCACAAACCCAGGTTAAAGTTGCCACTAGAGTTGTCAGTCACGACGTTCGGTTCAACATCGACTGCATCTAGGTTTCCTAACCCCGAATCACAGACAACCTAACTCTGGAGGTAACGGTCTCCTTCACACCAATCGAGATGCCAACTATCCACACCTTTCAACCCGATGTCTGTCCTATGGAATTCTTGTTTCTCATACATTGTTCCTGTGAAACTTACAGACTTTACCAACGTTCCGCACATCATATAGGTAATCGAAAGCGCCACGAGTTCTGGTTCCTAGGTGAACACGTGGTGCAGTTGAGAGGAGAAGTTGACCCGCATTAATCTCGAGAACGTTGACGTACGGAAGGTTGCTAAAAGACTCCGTAACCGTATAGGTCAATAAACTTGCCCGCTCCAAGGCACCAGAGGTCTAGCCTCTGATTTCCAAACCACAGCCAAAGCGTGTGTGACTAGAAAGAACTATGATATGAGATGATCCCCAGGTCTTCGACCTTTCCGACCGTGCTCAGAAATAAATAAATAAATATATGCAAAATAAGAGGTCTCCAGGCGATCTATGTTGTACACCGCTCCTTCCCTGTGAAACTACATCATGAAGCCTCTCCTCTTCAATACATGACGGATGAAATTAAGCGCTAGACTACAAAATCGTACGACTCTGCACCACTTCATCATGGGGCCCTTGTTCGTTCTCTTGTAGATTACAATCCCAGAATACGCAGTTTGAGGCATTCGCTGGTTTTCCCGCATGCAATGCGGGCACATCCAATAACATTGGAGCAACTCTAAAGCTAGCTTTTCTATATAATATCGTGCTGATTCCAAAGTCTGTTTATACTTGACCCAGACCATAGATTAATAGAGCAACCGACAGCTTTTAAGTGTAGTTAAAAATAACTAACCCATGTCAGTAGATTTACTAATACGTAAAATAACTCCTGTAGGACAAAATTCCGAACACACGCGGCTCTGATATAATCATGGCAATTTACAGTTAACGCCAAAATAATTTATAAAAATAATGGCCTTCAAACCCCGAAGACTTGTTTGTTATATGTACATATAATTTACTATAATAACACGTCATAAAAGGCTACAATCATATTTGAGCACGTTTGAAGCAAAATGGTCGGAACGCACTATTGGTAAAATGTAAGAAAATATTCCTTGGAAGATGTCTTAGCACAGAAAAAGTGTGGAAAAAGTTACTCATTTGCAAATTGCTAATCATTATTCTATGGAAAGTACAAGGAAGCAAGCATCTGTGGTTTGATGTATAATTCTGTGGTTTGTTGTGTGAGAGAGAAATAGCGGTTGATACTTGACATTAATATAAGTGTATCTGGTTAATTGTTATATTTGATGACAGTAAAGTTCTAAACGGTGCTTAATGCTGATAAATTAGAAGTTAAAAGGGGCTCATATATGGAAATGAAAAATGAAAGTGACTATTAGAAGTAAGTTAAATCCATCAATATATAATTTCGTTGCAATCTCATGCAATTATTTTAATAAATGCATATTCATAAACTTTTACAAAATCAAAATTGCAGTGAACTGTTAAATAATGAGATTCCCTTAGTATAGGTTATGTTAATTGAACGTTTATTTTGGGGTGCATTAAACTTTAAGTTTGAAACTCGCTATGTCCGAGTTTCAAGTTCTGGGAAGCACTGAATTAAGTATGGTTTAAACTTCATAAAACATTATTTTACGGCAGCTAATTAAAGTTGAAGCTTTTGTTTCATTCTTCGTATGCCATAGTGATAAATGATGGAGAATACTGAAGATATTATGGACTACTCTTGTGGGGTAGTACCAACAAAATTTACATAAATAATGTATTTGTAATCCTATAGAGTCTGTAAAAGTTTCAGTCATTTTTATATACTCACCCCCCACATAAAATGGAGGAATTCTTTGATATCCCAGTCAACAGTAGATTTTCAGTACTTAGAGCAGATTACATGTCACAGTGATTTGAGGATATACATTATTGGTAACATATTGTGAAACATGTTCTGATGTTGATGCTTGAGTGGTGATGATTTACAAATTTTCGTATGCTGTAAGATTTTAAAAAAAGAGAAAGGGGCAAGTCTATTAGTGGTGGTGGGTGTATTACTGGTAGTGATGCATTTGCCATAAATATATAACATGTGCATTGTTCCTGAGCTTTGCTCATGATGGGGACGTGACAAACGAACAATATGACACTTATGACCAAAACTTCACAGGTTCACAATTGTAATATAAGACAGAAATGCCTGCCTCTGTGGTGTGTCTGTCTCAGATTCAAGAGGTTCTGAGTTTGGATCTCAGACACAGTGAGCTGTCTGGATAAGTTTTTTTCCAGGTATTTCCGTAACCTGAAAGATGAATATTGGATAACTCTAAGCTTTATGGTTCTTGAACTCATTTGAGCATAATTTCACCCATTTCATTCAGCATCCTGTATCCATTACTTTGGAGGACGTTAATTAAAAAATAAAATGAAAGAGAAATGGCTTTTGCAGAGTTGATAGGAAGTTATAAAGAATGACTGAAAAATAGTCCCTATGTGAAAGGTACAATTTATTTTAATTAATTTCCAGAATGGCTGCAAGTTCTTAATTGAAATAAATTTAAAGACATTTTGTAGCACTTGGTATAATTCCACGGGGTTCCATTTCTGTTTGATTAAGAGAAAGACATAGGTGAGCAATTTCAGAATAGGTGCATATTAATCTTGAGTTACGGAGTAATTGGAGGTCATTGAATGTTTTGGTTAAGTTTTCCATCACTTCATAGTTAAATGTGCACTCCTCTGTTAAACTTTGTGGGTAAGGCATTCAAAATCCGTAAATGCTATGCTTTGCATCTTTACGCAATTATATTTTGCTATACTTGTAAATTATGTGTTTACCTATGTTATTGAGTGGATGGTGGAATTGAATCAAGGTACTGTACACATCAATTTAAAATGTGTAATTAATACATGTCCTTATAGCCTTAAATTGTAATAGTTTGGATAGAGTCATGGCTGGGATTTGAACCACGGATCTCCTGGTTTCCGTCCAGTCACTCTAACCCATTGAGCTACCATGGCCAACGTGCCATCCTGACATTAAATTCTCCAGTTGACTCATATATTCCCGGTAAACCCGGTAAAGTTTGTGGCAACTTACTATCGTAAGTACTTATTCCCAGGCTTCACCATTAAACTCTTAATATTTAAGTTAATTGGTGGAAATTAATCATTTCTTCACACTAGTCGTACATAGGCTAAGGTTTTATTTGGATAGAGTCAACATGAAAAACTCAATGCCATGGCCGGGATTTGAACCACGCATCTCCTGGTTTCTGTCCAGTCGCTCTAACCCATTGAGCCACCATGTCCTGACATTAAATTCTCCAGTTGACTCATATATTCCCGGTAAACCACTAGGGGTTCTCGTATCTGAGAACTTAATGTCAGGACGGCACGTCAATTAACTTAAATTGTAATAGTTTGTTAGTTCTAAAATGCTAAGCAGGTGAAATATTATAGTTTTATTGTAAATTTATATTAATTTTATACAGCAGTTGTGTACATTTTAGTTATATGTATGCAGTGTATCGGTGTTACATAATTTTTTTTAATGATTATTATAGGTAAACATATTACAAATTGTATTAATACTAGAAGCAATATGTTCCATGTATGCAATTTTCATACTTAAAACAAAAGCATTGCCTTATATAATTAGTTTTTTTTTAAATCATTTAAAATCTTTTAAGGTTGGACTGGAGTTGCCACTTGGAGATGGGTAGCAAATGATGATAACTGTGGCATATGTCGAATGCCATTTGATGGTTGTTGCCCAGATTGCAAGCTACCAGGAGATGATTGTCCTTTAGGTAAGTACATGCAGTTAAGGTTAAATATTATTTTCTGGTAGTATAATCATTACTATTATTAATTCAGACATATACTCAAATATGCTGTGTTTTGCTGTAGTTTACTGCATTATAATAAATGAACTAAATAAAAATAAAGAATTGTAAATAGGCTTGCATGGTATGAGCTTCCAGAATATATGCACAGAGATAAAGTGAAAAGCACAGCTTTTCTTGTGTCAACTTATTTTATTACAATAAGTGAAATTTAAACAACTGTTGAACTCTTTTGCTATTTTTCTTTCTAACATATATTGTCCTTTAAGTGTTTAGGTCATATTGGACAATGAATTAAATGATGCTCAAATGAGCCCAGAGTGCATAGCACTTAAGAGTTACCTGACATTCTTTCAGGATAGAAGAAAACCTTGTAAAATGTCTTATCCAACTAATTCACCATAACCAAAATTCTAACTCAGGACCTCTGGAATGTGATATAGATGTCCTTGCACCACAGAGGGGGCAATTGAACTCTTTATGTAAATAAATTTGTAGTTATAAGATTGTCTCTATGTTTTGATATTAAAAGAAGTCTTGAAATTTGTTCCTAACTGATGCATCATTGCTAGTAATAGGCTGGGTAAACAGTAGAGTTTATGATAGGAACAGTAGAGCAATTATAGTATATTATAATGCACTTAGGTATATGTTTGCTCACCATGCCCTGCATACAAATCTTGTATTACGATTTTCTGTGCATTTCTAACATCCTTTGGCAAATAACATCAATTAACATTTTGAAGCCTTTTAACAAGTGAGTGCAAGTTCAAATACATACGTAAATATTATGAGTGAATTTTGAGACATGCGTGCTTCACTTCACTGTATTTAATGCAAATTGATATAGAAAAAAACACTAAAATTCAAAGGGAAAAAGGTAACCAACAACACTAGAACCCTAACACTTATGAAAAACAAGAAGAAAGTGAAAACATTAACATTCCATCTCTTTTTGAGTAACAGGTTTTGGAAAATGTTCTTCAAGTGTAACATAAATCTAGTTCTTATAGAACCTGTTGAGAATACATGCAAAAGACCAGATATCTAAAAGCTCAAAATATCAGGATTAATTGTCAAGAGTGCAATAGAGTTTACATCGGTAAGAGCAAACATAACATACATTTTTACCAAAGAGCACATCCAGAACATAAAATATAAACAGACAAATCAGCTGTTGCAACACATTTTTGGAAAACCCATCATGAAATAAATAGAAAACCAAGCTATTAAAAGAAGCAAACAATCCACTAGAACACACTGCAAGGGAGAAAATTCTCATCATAAGCACAGAATTATAATTTTAGTTAATTGATGGAAATTAATCATTTCTCCACACTAGCCGTATATAGGCTAAGATATTTGATGGACAGAGTCAACATGAAAAATTCAATGCCATGGCCGGGATTTGAACTATGGATCTCCTGGGCGGAAACCAGGAGATCCGTGGTTCAAATCCCGGCCATGGCATTGAATTTTTCATGTTGACTCTGTCCATCAAATATCTTAGCCTATATACGGCTAGTGTGGAGAAATGATTAATTTCTATCAACTAACTAAAATAATAAGGGTTAAATGATGAAGCTTGGAACTTAAGTACTTACAATAGTAAGCTACCACAAATGGTCTATCTCGGATGCGAGAGCCCCTAGTGGTCTACCGGGGAAATATACGAGTCAACTGGAGAATTTAATGTCAGGAAGTCCTGCTTCCAGACATCTACACCAAATTCATCACACCATCTACAGGGAGTGGGGGAAAGACACCAATACTGCCGATCAACATACAGCTGGTGATGAAAGCAAAGGCTTTCATTAAGTGAAGCAAACATATCCCAAAATTGACACATCATATTTATGTAATTGTCTAAAACATTAATATAAATATTAGTAGAATTGGGAGTATTTGTTAACATATAGTTACAAGTTTAGACTATTATTTTAGCTTACAGAGTCATTGAAAAAATTCATTAACAGTTTAATTAAATTAGTGCTTTATTAGTGGTATCAACAGTTCCATCTTAGGTTTGATTACTTTTCTCTATCCGACAGATTTTGTAGTAATTGCTTTGCTTTCAGATAAGTGAGAAAACAAAACTCCTTAGTCTTGTAAAACAAAGACACATGGTTCTTATTTAATAATTCTTTTTTTAATAAAACTGCCAGTACTGTATTTTAGTCTAATTCATACTTGAAATACATAAGAAATGAATATGGTATTAAATGAAGGTAAAAGAATACTGAAAATATATCTTTTCCATTGCACAAACTATCATACATCGTCATATCACAGAATTTTTTTTTTTGTTTTAAATTCTACAGTTATAGTGCCCCTTTTATATGGGATTTCTTATATTGAAGCTTAGGTAGGTTGTGATTTTCTCATACAAAAGAATATAAAAAATTTCTTTCTTATGTCCTAGCAATTAAGAACAATTTTTTGGATTCTTTTAATATTTTGTGTATTTCTTATAAATTATGATACAGGCGTTCACTCAATAACAAAAATCCTTTGCACATACGTTTAGCAGTAAGGTAAAATATGGTTTTATATGTACTTCGTATTAGAGAGGTGTATATGTAAAAAGTACACATAAGAGGCCATTGACATTCCTCTTATCTAGAAATATAGGTAAAACTTAAGAACTCTAGTGGCACTAACTTTACAAAATTAAAGCCAGCTGTTGATAGGGTATGTGTTGAAACCTGTCATAAGTTTTTATGATAGGACCACTTTCTTCAACCAAGTTTAAACCTAGACTCAGTTTAAATTTCTTTGCGAGGATGTTAAAACAAGAAATGTGAGTCAGTTGGAGAATTTAATGTGTTGGCACATTGCCATGGTAGTTCAATGGTTAAGAGCAACCGGACGAGACAAGGAGATCCGTGGTTCAAATCCCAACTAAGCCATTGAATTTTTCAATCTGACTGTACCTTTTCAAACCTTGGCCTACATATGGCTAGTGTAAAAGAACTAATTTCCATAAAATATGGTAAATCTGTAAGTAAAACTATTAGTTAAAACTATTTGTAGTCGATTTTTCACACTACGTCACTTACATTTTGATTTTTTGAGGGACTAGTTTTGGAAGCTGTTTCTTCCATATTCAGCCTTAAAAGCCTAACTGTCGTCTGTCATCTGCAGTCTTTTCTCTGGTGGTGGAAATGTGAACTTCTTTATCAAATTAACGACAAGTGGGATTTCAAAGTTCACTGCATGCTGTATTTGAATGTGCGCCAAAAATGTTATTGCTCTGGAAAGCATGTTCTTTGTTGGCAGTCAGATATTTATAGCGCTTTAAATTCAAGCGCATAGATTTCTCCAGCAAATTATAACTACAATAAATAGAAGTACATATCTTTGTTATAATGATGTCTTTGTGATGACATTGGTGAGAGCATTGTGGAATATTTGATAGTTTTAATTTTAAATTTTAGGGAATTTCAGGTTGAAGTTTGCAAAATTTCTGATTGTCAAGTTTAATCTGAGATTTACTTAGACTGTTCTTTTCTCCAATGTCATTAAGTCCTTTGTAAGGACACAGCAATTTACTTTCAGGTTCTTGTTAAGAATAGATCCTGTTTCTGTAAATCTTTCCACAAGATTACAAAGCATTTCTCTGTGAGAGATACATAAATAACAAAGAATGTTATTCCAGTGTGTAAGAATTTTATAATAGAATATAGTGATTTGTGACAGACTTTACTTATCTTTTTAAAAAAAAATTAAAATTATTTTTGAGTGAACAAAGCTGTGGATGCAATTTGTTTTTTAATTTACATCCTCCAACGTTAAGTCATATTGGATGATGAATGAAGTGGGTGAAATGATGCTCAAATGAGCCCAGGGTCCATAGAGCTTAGAGTTACCTGACAGTCATCTTTCAGGGTAAGTGAAAACCCTGGGAAAAAACTTTATCCAAATAACTCACCTTCCCAGATTCAAACTCTGGACTTCTTGAACGAGAAGCAGACACACTACTACTTATGACACAGAGTTGGACTATGGATGCAGTAGATATATTGCAAAACTAGGCATTTGGACGAATTTATAATTTTTTAAAAAGATAAGTGAAATTGGTCACAAATTATTGTATTTTATTATATTTGTATTACTTTGCTGTCAGTAGTTTCAGTTTTTATGTTTGTTAACAAGGAATTTTTTTATAAATCTCTCTTGCTTCTCTATAAGAATTTGTCACATAGAAGATTATGTGGGCTAACGTATACAAATTTTTGCCATTGTGGCAGCAATAACATAAATATACCAAAATAAGGAATCACTACTTATCAGCCTCTGTGCAAGGACTTTGCATCAACTGGCACCTGAGGAGGAGGGAAAACAGAGCCATTTAGAAACAGCAGAATGTGTAGCAAACAAATCCTTATAATATAGCCATGTCTATACACAGGGTTTGTGTAAATAAAGGATTACAAACCTGCTATTAATACATCTGTCATTACATTGCAGTGTGGGGTCAGTGTTCACATTGTTTTCACATACACTGCATCATGAAGTGGCTCAACTCCCAGCAAGTGCAGCACCTTTGTCCCATGTGCCGTCAGGAATGGAAGTTCAAGGAATAAACTGCTTTCAGCAGGTAAGAGTCACATTGTTGCTGTAGGGTAGATAAATAGTATATGCCTGTTAATACTAAATCAGTAATTGTAGAGAAGCACTACATATCACAGTTTTCACTATTAGTTTGTGAAGCTTTTACTAGCTATATATATGAGATGATAAAGTTTATTTCATTGTTGAGTGAGAACTTTTAAGAATGTTGGTCACCATCATAAGGTCTTGTCTGAGGCAATTTATAAAACATTTTTATTATGTGAATTAGATATTTCAGTGGAATACCAGAATTTTTTTTTCTGTAAATATATATTTTCTTATATCTTTTATTAACTTATTTACTTCTTTATTGAGAATGCAGAAAAAGATATTTTTAGTACTTTAAGAGACAAGCATGGGTAAGAAATATATTGTGATAGAGAGATGTAGATCTCAGAAGTGTGCAGATTTCACTTTAAAGTTACTTTCCCTTAGCTACTGTATAACAAGCACAGTAGCTCAGCTTATTTGTTCAAAGGGAAAATTATATATCTACTCAGTGTGGAATTCATGGTGGTTAGGTGACTAAATCTGGGTTCCCTTAAGCCAGCTAATTTGCGGGAGCCATTTTGATTGCAATTTATTAAACTATCTATGAAAAGTGAATGTGTAGCTCTTCTTCTCTAACTTCCCTAATTGTACCATTATCGTGTTAGGGGATTCTTGTTACTCTATCCCTTCTGTAAGGTCGGGCCTTTGGAACCGAAGCTTTATATCCGATAGAGAACCAGGGTAGGTGATCTGCCCAGTGCCTGGTGTGAAGGTGAAGGAAGTGGATGATATATATGAGGGTGAGATGAATGATAGAAAAGATGATGACGGAGTAATTGGTGGAATGCAGATGGGGCAAACCGCCTTGTTTTCCACCACAAATTTCACTTTGCAGTCTCCTGGGATTGAACCCGAGCTGCCTTGGTCAGAGCCAAGCAGTCTAACCACTCAGCCATAGCGCAGTCTGAATGTGTATAGTTTACCACAGCGAAGAAAGTCTCCGGGGAATGAGATGTAGAGGGGGTTGGAGAAGGTTCCTACACCCTCCTTCCACAGGTTTATAACATCCCATGTCAGTTCAGTTACAGACCACTCAAAAACATTCTGACGGCTTCTACTTTTGTGAATAAATGTTCTTGGTTTTAGTGTACTGAGTGAATATGGCAGATGTTTTTTTTTTAATGGCTCTGCTGCTTGTGTAGCATGCATTCTCTGTCACACACAGTTGCTGTGTGTCCTCTCAGGGACTTACTTTGTGTTGGTGGACAGTAGCTCTGTGGATCAAAATAGTTCAAGTTCTGATTACTGCAAACTACAGAAATATGTGTGACTCAAATAAGTTAAATCTGCATCGATCAAACATATTTCTATGACACCTTGTAGTAGCTGCATTTTTCTTTACTGCTATTTTACTATTAGAATTTGTCTCTTTCTGATTTTGTCCACTTTGACCTCACTAAGAGCTTCTTTGGAGAGAATATTTGTTAACAGGCTCTTACCATAAGTTTACCAACTTTTTTAACAGATGTTTCAGTTAACATTGTTTATTTAATGTGGTATGGATTCAAATAAAGTTTCATGGCCAAAGCCATGACTTTCATGGTCTTCCTCTTAATATATAAATTATGGCAATGTGCTTGGGTTTTCAATGTTCATTTTAAAAATGTATAAATTGATCATTTATCATAGCTTTCATATCACCTTGTATAATTTGTCACATTATTGGATTACCATTTAAAATATTTGAATTTATGTACTTCTCATTCTTTATGCTTTAATCAACTTTTACGTTATTCTTGAGTTTGAATAGAACATCTGCACATCTAGATTATTATGCACAGCATAAGTGATGTTGGAATTGACACAATTTAGCTAGCTAATTATAAAACTGAATATATATTATTAGGCTTATACTATTGGTTAATGTAAACTTGCCAGCTTTTATAGTTTTTCCTTTAAAATATATGAGAAAATATTAAATTCTATGTATTATGTTGTAATTTAAGATCAGCTTAAATGCATGACACTGGTTGGTCTACTGTGCTATGATAGTACAGTTTATTTGTGTATGTATCCTTCAACTTGATCAAGGTCCCCAACTGCGGTGCAACAAAATGCCTAGCATATGAATTTAAAATGTTCTTGCACAATTCGTGACCTCTGTTACCCATCACTAAATGATAATGTATATTCAGTAATGGATGACAACTCTAAAGGCAACCCCTTCATATAAATTATTGCATCTTCATGTTTTCAATGACTGAAGGATATATTTTCTCAGTTTTTGCAACAGTTTTTCTATAGTTGATGTTAAGATATGCAAAATATGAATTGGAAATTCGTGAATAGCCTAGGAAGTGCTATTCTTTGCTTTAATGTATGTATGTTATACATGGAAAAATTTATGCACGTATGACAGATAGAAGCAATAGTAGCTTGAAGTAGCTCTTCAAGGATCTTTATCAAATAGAATTTCCATTCATTTCACATGTAATTCTCATATTTACTGCACTGCACATTTTATGCATTGTAAATTTCATGTCATTGCAAAATTATGTGCTGTTCTGGACAAGGAGAAAGTTTTACAGGTTTCAATTTCTGGAAGTTGGCAAGTATGGTGCACAGCATAGATGATCTTGCAAACAGTGTAGCTATATACTTGTCAAAATGAAATTAAGTTTGCTTATACACATGGTTAATGTAGTGCTTACACTAATTTTCAGATGCTTGTAATTTCTTTTCAGCTGTATGTACTCTAGCTGGGCTAACATGCATTTCTTTCCTTCTTTGAACACTGTTCCTGAAAACCACTCTCTTCTTTTCTAGAAGCAATTGCCTTCAAGAAGAGAAACATAGGTTGAAGAACACTACATTCATTCACTCTCCAGCACATTTTGTATAAAACTTAACAAACCTTCACATGTATGTACACAGTTATAAAACTTCATCGCATGTCACTGTTTAAAATGTTTTAGCTCTGAAATTTTATGGTTTTATTTTGGAAAAACTGTCATAAAATTTAAAAAATACATGTTTTCAAAATAGTACATCTAGTTGCAAATGGAAAAGTGCTGATATTTGTTTTAAATCAAATGTTTGAAGCATGGAACTACTGAATGTTTATAAAGCAACAGAATGGAATATTTATGTTTCATCTTTCTTCATATATACATATGTTCATTCGTTAATACATTACCCTTAACACAACCCTAGCACATAAACTGTTTTATTCACACCCAATATACCCTTTCTACCTGCTTGCCTTAAATTTCAGTCTCAATACATACAGCCCCTGGTTTTCTGTGTATTGATGACCCTCTACTCTCTTATATCCTCATTTTCTTTCCCCCTTCCATTGATACCTCACCTTTAACTGTAGTGGTCATATCAGCAGCCATTCTCCTTTGGAACATATTGCCTATGTTAATGGTATTAACCTTTAGATGTTCGGTTGCTGGTACTTTGGATTAATTTTTTAAATCATTAGATCAGGCACTCATTCACACTCTCATTCATACTTTTGGACTCTGAAAGAAGATGGGGAATCATCTTGGTTGAAGACAATTCCCCACCCCCAGCCGGGAATCAAACCTGGGACCCCTTGCACAGCAGACAGGTGCTCTACCAACTGAGCTATGGGGCCAGCCTTATAACCCTTGTTCTTGTTTCTCCAACCTTAATATAAAGCAGTAGAATATGGTTAAAGGTGTACCAATGTTGTGTGAAATGGCGACCTGTGTCATCCACTTTTGATTATCTTTGCTTTGTATATCATTGTTGTAAGAGCATGCATGGATAAAGATATTTTTTTAGTTTGTGGTCATTTCTACTAAACATCAAAATAAAGTCATTTATTTTCATTTTTTACATCTTACACACAATTATTGAATAAAAATGCACATTCGTAATAGAACTTTAAAAAGTGGGTCTCTCTCTATTCCATTTTTGAAATTCCAAATTCTTTGCACAATATCACAAACAAAAGTGGGTCTCTCTATATCCATTTTTGAAATTCCAAATTCTTTGCACAATATCACAAACAAAAGAATGACTTAGCACTTGAAAAAATATAAACTATTAGTTAAAATTAAGAGCAATAAATACCTCAAAAACGGTCAATTCCATAAAATTTTTTTGGGAAGAATGTCCTTTAACTGTTTAGGTCATATTGGACAGTAAATGTAATGAGTGAAATGATGCTCAAATGAGCCCAGAGTCCATTAGAGTTACCCAACATTCTCAGGATAAAGGAAAAACTTATCTAAATAACTCACCCTGTGTGAAATTTGAAGGACTGCACCAAGTTGTCACTGTCAATAGATGTGGATTTGCCATTTTACTCCAGAAACTAAGCAACAATGAAAACAATGGATTGCTTCTGGAGAATCTGTTTCAAACAATGTAATAATGAAAAGTGATGATGACGAGGTATTTGCAATGCAAATGTTATCGTAGTCACTGACTTTTTTTTTTTTTTGGAAAATGATTACAGTGAGTGACCTGATTTGATAAAAAGTTGGAGACACTGCCCCATTTGGAAAAAGAAGTAAGTGCAATTTCACTATGACAAGCACCAGCACATTTATCCTGTGTTATTGCCGCCAAACTGCATGAATTGCATTATAAAATGTTAGCAGTCCTCTCATATTCACTAGACCTGGTTACCCGCAGTTTGTTCTTGTTCCAAAACATAAATATATATATAATCATACAATGTAATATCTTGAAACAGAAGTTGAAAGCCATTTTTGAGAAAATAAAAAATTGCAAATGTTTTTACACATAAATTGTAGTTTGAAAATCTTTGTTCACTTCTAGGAAGATGCTGAATTTAAATGGTAAATTTGGTGCTTAATCAACTTTGAGTTTTAAATTTTGCTGTGTGAGTTCATTGACCTTTTCCATAAAATGCTTTTATTATTATTATTATTATTATTATTATTATTATTATTATTATTATTATTATTATTATTATTGATATCTTGTTTTAATACACCGGGG
The DNA here is from genome assembly GCA_030765055.1 of Mantis religiosa. Lineage (NCBI taxonomy): Eukaryota > Metazoa > Arthropoda > Insecta > Mantodea > Mantidae > Mantis > Mantis religiosa. The sequence goes on from CM060949.1 coordinate 145,789,265, forward strand.
ATCTTAAAACATGTAGATCCAGTGAAATCTAGACAAACATTTTTGGATACTCTGCTGTACTTATTCTATTACCAGTGGAAGCTACAGTAAATTGACTATAATTACTAACATTTAAAGAAGTAAATTCTGTTGCTTTATAAATAGTGTTGTAATTACAGTTCTAAAAATACTTAGTTTATAAACAGATATACAGCACTTCTATTTACTGTAAACCTTCATTTTTGTAATTATCACATGTAACTTACAGTTTTATAGAGAGTATGATATGTAAAGACTGTATCATAGCTATTAGTTGAAATATATTTGGCTTTTTAACAGTTCACTAGTTGCTTTAGTTCTTTTATTTGTCATTTTAATCCCTTACTTCCACTCTTGCATGGTAACACCTGTGCATAGTAAACTTCTGTTAGTTATGTTAGCAGTTAATACTTTGTAGAGCATAAATATGAGGTAAGGTTTGATGCACTATTAAGTGTAATGTACGAGCACCTGGACACCTCATGTAATTTATTGAAAATGTTTATTTCAAATTTATTTATAGAAATGGAAGCATATTTCAACTGGAGAAAATAAAAGACAATTACTTGATTGCATTTAGTAAATATTTCAGAATTAGTATAATATGGCAAATTGCCCATCAATCTGTTGTGAGAATATAGCAGAAGTTTTGCACTGCTTACTACATTTCAAAGCAAGAAGGCATACTGGAAAATATGCAAACATAGATGTTTACATAAGCTTACCACACATACACAGCAAGTCCAGTGTATGTACACTCTGTTCAGATGCAATTTGTGTCTTCTGGACAGCAGCACATACATCAGCAGGTGCAAGCGATCATATATGTATGATATATAATATATGGCATCATGAATATTGAACAAGGAGAAAGAAGAGGGAATCAAAATCCCTATGTGATTTCTCAATAGGTACTAATGATGAATTGTCTAAGGACTGCACATATAGCACTTTAATCCTCCGGGTACGTTGAATCAGTCAGTAGATCTATTGTTTATCCTTCATTTCCGCTGCATGCTTTGCATAACGCATATCATTCAGAAGCTATGTCGGCGGGGAAGCGATTAATTTTATATAACATGATGTAAACTAAATTTTCTAATATGCAGAATAGTGCAGTGGATTTAAGCTTCACAAATAAAGTTTATACTTTTTTATGAATGTTATTGTCATTTTCATTGAGATTTATCATTAAACTAACATTAGATTTTGTTTCATTAGTAATTGCAATAGTAGTATGTAAAATTATATACACAATTTTGTATAGCTTAACATTGCGATGTATTTAAATTGTGTGATTTATATTACAGCAATGGCCTATTTGTACAGATTGATCATGCTTCAGAAAATTAGTTTTATTACCATATACTTCTGTAATTACAAAAATTATATATTAAGGAAAGCTTTCCCTTAATGCCAAAGCCTTCTTTTTTTAACTAGAAGACTAAAAGAATGGATAATTATTGTGAAAAGAGATTATGGATTACTGAAGCAAGAAGCTCGAGGTTTGATTATTTGTACTCCCATAGTTGCAATAGTTTTCTCTGGTTTTCTCTTTCCTTTTTCTGTCATGGAAATTGTAGAAGATACGACTGTTTAGCCTGATTTTCATTCTTTGACAAATATTACAATAAATGATTTTGTAGATACATTTTTGATACATTTATAATGGTTAATGTTATTTTTTATATTTATGCACCCATGTTACATATAATAATAGGCTAACCTTTCATGTCAGACACACACAGCTTCCAAGTGCTCTATTTGTGTAACTGTACACCAAGTTAATAATATTTCACTCTTCTAATCAACAAGATAAACACCTGCAGCGCTGATCCCTGATGGTCAGTACATCTCCATGCTCTATCATGTGGTGTATAATCTACTAAAACTGTAGAACCTAAACTTCTCCATCTGACACCTCAGTTCACATGCTGCCTTTGGTTGCTGCATTTTTTCTTCCCCACAAAACACATTTGAGAAATGGTAGAATAAATGAGAGAATTTAAGTATAGTAACAAATTTTAACAACAACAAAATCTTAATGTGTGCTCACATTCTTTCTGTACTCATTCTTTACAAAAGATTTTTAAAAATACTTATTTTTCTCCCTCATGTTAACCAAGATAAAGGTTTGTAGAAATGGTCTTATTATACATTTTTTACAGATACAATGAAAACATAATAAAGTAGGCAAATACCCATCTTCTAAGAGCGCGTCGCTGTGAGATGCCTTCAAAACTTCATTCCCTTAATCTGTCCAGAAAAGCATTAGTATTGCAAAATAAACAAGGAATATCTAAAATTCATCATTTCAAAAAAATCTATTTGATTGTCACAAATTCTAAGGCTTTCACAGCCGGCATTGCAGTTCCATTACCAAGCAAGTCTGGAGCGCTAGTCTGGTAGCATCCTATGTATCGCCACGTGAGGAAGGAGATCTTGACCTCTATATTCCAAGTGCTCGTGTATATATAAGATGCAAAAAAGAATATTAAAAAGGTTCCCTTAAGAACAGAAAGCAAGCCTATATTTCAAGAATTTCACACCTTACCTGTTCAATGTATTTATATTTATTAAGTAATTTCTTTTATACATAGGAATAGATCACAATTTATAGGTAATTCAGATTGTCACACATACAATACAAGGAACAGTAAAACTATACATTTAAATCATAGCCTCACTCTGAGTCTAATTTCATCTCTCACAAAGGAATCATTCTATATAATAAACTCCCAGCTAAGATAAATCTAAATAATAAAAATTTCAGAAAAGCTGTAAAAATATCCTACTAAAAATAAAGCCACAGACAACAGATGAGTTTCTAAGAAGTAAAATTAAATAATAAAGTAAATAAAGATTTTTTTGCTAAAAGTTATAATTTCTCTTACAGTCTAGTTCCTAAAAATGTAATACATTAAATAATATGTGACCTAAGTTGCATTATTCTTAATTACTATTTGTATTATTATTCTGTTAATTACTACTGCATTACTTTAATTATTATTGTATTATTTAATTACTATTGTATTCATAATTGTATTACTCAAAAGAATTGTATTATTCTTATGGGTACAAATATGACGAAGCCATGAATAGTGTATATTCCTACGGTGAATAAGACTTACTATTGGGGGCAGGGCATGGGAAGGATGCACCAGACTACCACACCAGTCTTGCTTGTATTCTGGAGCCAGATGCAGTTTTTGGCAAAATGTTGGAGGATAAAACTTCTGTACCTGGCCTACCAGCCTGGAAAGAATGTATATTGGAATTATTTTATTATTGTGCTCTACAATTTTTGTCCAGCAAGAATTTCTCTATATCTTAAGAGTTTACAGTTATGCAAAAGTTATTCAGAAATAAGGCTTAGGGGCATTCCAAGAAAATTCAATATATACATTTCATTTGTTATGTAAAATGTATTGTCGTGGCGACGCGCATAAAAGGTTCGTGCGGAGCAATGACGCGGCTTGTTTACACAAAGGAACTGATAAAGATGGCATGCAGATAAAGGTCTGCAGAAACAAACTGAGATAAATGGCAATTTCTGGTGACATCTTGATTGATAGAGATTACTCGGTTTCTTGATTGTTCTGGAACAGTTTGGAATTATCAGATGAGGTATTTAAAGAAGCGACGACTCGCCAAGAGTCAGTCGTAAACAGTTGCAGTTGTGTAACAAGAGTGTTGTAACGAGAGCTGATGTTTGTTGTCATTGACCTCGGTGATGTAATGTTATGTGAGAATTGAACAGTGTATTTCGACGGAAATAAAGAACATTTAGAATTTCGGCAAATTGGACTTTTAATCCTACGAACCCACAAAGTCACAGTATTGAACATGTGGTATTGTTAAATTTTAGATGAGTCGTATTTCTTACACATCTGCTTCACTTTCGTACCTATTTTGAGGACATGTTTCGCAAATCTTCGTTTGCATCTACGGCTCTTGTGCGACTGACGCTAGATCCAGCGGTGTGGGTAATTCTGGGGTTGTTGCTGCCATCTGTTGATTTAGTGATGAACTGAAATGTGGGATTCTCTTCTAGCGGGTTTTCAAAGTTCATTAGTTGGTTTTTATGTTTTTCTAAGTATATCCTCTCCCATATGACGAGTTCACTATGTTTTTGTACGTATTTTAGTAATTCTGTGCTATCTTCAATTTCATGATTTTCAGACCAGAAATGAGCTGCTATTGCGGACTTATCAATATTTTTGTATCTTAAGTGCCTGAAGTGTTCTTTCTTTCTAGTGCCTATGTTTCTTTTTGTCCTCCCTATGTAAATTTTTTCACAGTCTTTACACTTAATTTTGTAAATGCCTGACTTTTCCTCTGGTTTTATCTTATCAGTATTATTACTGTGAAGTAGGTTTTTAATGTTGTAATTGTTTTTTGGTGCCAATGTTATATTGTATTTCTTGAATATTTTTTGGAACTTTTTTGTGGCCCAGGGGTGGTAAGTAAATTTAGCAAATCTAGTTTCTTGTTTTATTGGTGTGAGAGCTGTGATCTGTTTTAATTTCTTTTGAAGTTTGAATAATTTTAGTTTTTTATCTACAAGGTTTTTTCCATATCCATTTTTAATTGCAGTTTTTAAGATTTGATGGTATTCGTTTTGATATTCTTGCTGGCTGAGAGGTAGATTTACTAATCTGTGTGTCAGACTGTTGATGGTTGCATGTTTGTGTGGAATTGGGTTGAAACTATTTGCTTTGATGTAACTATCTGTGTGTGTTGCTTTTCTATGGATACCAAATTCTAGTTTTTCATTGCTTTTTGTGATTTTAAGGTCCAAAAAAGGTAGAGTACAGTCCTCTTCAGTTTCCACTGTGAATTGTATGCTGGGTTCTTGCAGGTTGAGTAGTTTCAAAGCATCATCTATTTGTTTGTAGGGCACTATTGCAAAGATGTCGTCTACGTATCTGTACCATGTTTTAAAGATATTAGGGAAGGCTTTAGTTATTTGTGTTTCGAAAAAGCTCATGTATACATTGGCCAAAAATGGTGATAGCGGGCTTCCCATAGCTAGTCCTGAAATTTGTTTATAATATTTTCCATCGAAGACAAAATAATTTTGATGTATACATATTTCAGTCATTGCCAAATATTCTTCTATTGCATTGGCATCTAGGTTTATAGAATTTAGCCATTTTTTTCAGTTGAATCAAAAGTTTGTCTAATGGAATGCTAGGGAAGAGGGAGAGGACATCAAAGGATACTAAAGTGTCATGGGGTTTTAGTTTAAGATTTTGAATTTTTTCTACCAGGTCTAAAGAGTTTTTTATGCTCAGAGTATGGAATTGTGGAAAGGACTGAAATTTTTTGGACAGCCATTTTGCCAGAAGGTAAGTAGGAGTTTTTATATTATTTACAATGGGTCTCATGGGTATGTTGGGTTTGTGTATTTTAGGCAAACCATATAGTCTTGCAAGGGTAGGGTTGTCCGGTTTGATAGTTTTTTGTTCTGCAGTTGTTAAAATTTTACTATTAATGATGGTTTTTTGTACATCTTTTATGCATCGGTTGAGTGGATTAGAATCTATTTCTTGGAATTCTCAAGGGCTGATAAAGGGAACAAAATAGTAATCTTAGATACAGCTACATACAAAGAAAAAATAGAGTTACTACAACAAAAAAGAATTCCAAGAAATAGATTCTAATCCACTCAACCGATGCATAAAAGATGTACAAAAAACCATAATTAATAGTAAAATTTTAACAACTGCAGAACAAAAAACTATCAAACCGGACAACCCTACCCTTGCAAGACTATATGGTTTGCCTAAAATACACAAACCCAACATACCCATGAGACCCATTGTAAATAATATAAAAACTCCCACTTACCTTCTGGCAAAATGGCTGTCCAAAAAATTTCAGTCCTTTCCACAATTCCATACTCTGAGCATAAAAAAACTGTTTAGACCTGGTAGAAAAAATTCAAAATCTTAAACTAAAACCCCATGACACTTTAGTATCCTTTGATGTCCGCTCCCTCTTCCCTAGCATTCCATTAGACAAACTTTTGATTCAACTGAAAAAATGGCTAAATTCTATAAAGCTAGATGCCAATGCAATAGAAGAATATTTGGCAATGACTGAAATATGTATACATCAAAATTATTTTGTCTTCGATGGAAAATATTATAAACAAATTTCAGGACTAGCTATGGGAAGCCCGCTATCACCATTTTTGGCCAATGTATACATGAGCTTTTTTGAAACACAAATAACTAAAGCCTTCCCTAATATCTTTAAAACATGGTACAGATACGTAGACGACATCTTTGCAATAGTGCCCTACAAACAAATAGATGATGCTTTGAAACTACTCAACCTGCAAGAACCCAGCATACAATTCACAGTGGAAACTGAAGAGGACTGTACTCTACCTTTTTTGGACCTTAAAATCACAAAAAGTAATGAAAAACTAGAATTTGGTATCCATAGAAAAGCAACACACACAGATAGTTACATCAAAGCAAATAGTTTCAACCCAATTCCACACAAACATGCCACCATCAACAGTCTCACACACAGATTAGTAAATCTACCCCTCAGCCAGCAAGAATATCAAAACGAATACCATCAAATCTTAAAAACTGCAATTAAAAATGGATATGGAAAAAACCTTGTAGATAAAAAACTAAAATCATTCAAACTTCAAAAGAGATTAAAACAGATCACAGCTCTCACACCAATAAAACAAGAAATTAGATTTGCTAAATTTACTTACCACCCCTGGGCCACAAAAAAGTTCCAAAAAATATTCAAGAAATACAATATAACATTGGCACCAAAAAACAATTACAACATTAAAAACCTACTTCACAGTAATAATACTGATAAGATAAAACCAGAGGAAAAATCAGGCATTTACAAGATTAAGTGTAAAGACTGTGAAAAAATTTACATAGGGAGGACAAAAAGAAACATAGGCACTAGAAAGAAAGAACGCTTCAGGCACTTAAGATACAAAAATATTGATAAGTCCGCAATAGCAGCTCATTTCTGGTCTGAAAATCATGAAATTGAAGATAGCACAGAATTACGAAAATATGTACAAAAACATAGTGAACTCGTCATATGGGAGAGAATATACATAGAAAAACATAAAAACCAACTAATGAACTTTGAAATCCCGCCAGAAGAGAATCCCACATTTAAGTTCATCACTAAATCAACAGATGGCAGCAGCAACTCCAGAATTACCCACACCACTGGATCAAGCTTTAGTCGCATAAGAGCAGAAGATGCAAACGATGATTTGCGAAACATGTCCTCAAAATAGGTACGAAAGTGAAGCAGATGTGTAATAAATACGACTCATCTAAAAATTAATATTTATTTCGCTTCACTGTGGTGTTCAAATTCAGTAAAATCTCGATATACTAAGTTTGGTGTTTAACCTACTTTTTGTTTTTGCTGTACACACACACACACACACACACACACACACACACACACACACACACCCCCACACACCCACACACCCACCCACACCCCCACACACCCACACACCCACACACCCACACACACACACCCACCCACCCACACACACACACACACACACACACACACACACACACACACACACACACACACACACACACACACACACACACACACACACCACACACCACACACCACACACCACACACCACACACCACACACCACACACCACACACCACACACCACACACCACACACCACACACACACCACACACACCACACACCACACACACCACACACCACACACACACCACACACACACCACACACACACCACACACACACCACACACACACCACACACACACCACACACACACCACACACACACCACACACACACCACACACACACCACACACACACCACACACACACCACACACACACCACACACACACCACACACACACCACACACACACCACACACACACCACACACACACCACACACACACCACACACACACCACACACACACCACACACACACCACACACACACCACACACACACCACACACACACCACACACACACCACACACACACCACACACACACCACACACACACCACACACACACCACACACACACCACACACACACCACACACACACCACACACACACCACACACACACCACACACACACCACACACACACCACACACACACCACACACACACCACACACACACCACACACACACCACACACACACCACACACACACCACACACACACCACACACACACCACACACACACCACACACACACCACACACACACCACACACACACCACACACACACCACACACACACCACACACACACCACACACACACCACACACACACCACACACACACCACACACACACCACACACACACCACACACACACCACACACACACCACACACACACCACACACACACCACACACACACCACACACACACACACACACACACCACACACACACACACACACACACACACACACACACACACACACACACACACACACACACACACACACACACACACACACACACACACACACACACACACACACACACACACACACACACACACACACACACACACACACACACACACACACACACACACACACACACACACACACACACACACACACACACACACACACACACACACACACACACACACACACACACACACACACACACACACACACACACACACACACACACACACACACACACACACACACACACACACACACACACACACACACACACACACACACACACACACACACACACACACACACACACACACACACACACACACACACACACACACACACACACACACACACACACACACACACACACACACACACACACACACACACACACACACACACACACACACACACACACACACACACACACACACACACACACACACACACACACACACACACACACACACACACACACACACACACACACACACACACACACACACACACACACACACACACACACACACACACACACACACACACACACACACACACACACACACACACACACACACACACACACACACACACACACACACACACACACACACACACACACACACACACACACACACACACACACACACACACACACACACACACACACACACACACACACACACACACACACACACACACACACACACACACACACACACACACACACACACACACACACACACACACACACACACACACACACACACACACACACACACACACACACACACACACACACACACACACACACACACACACACACACACACACACACACACACACACACACACACACACACACACACACACACACACACACACACACACACACACACACACACACACACACACACACACACACACACACACACACACACACACACACACACACACACACACACACACACACACACACACACACACACACACACACACACACACACACACACACACACACACACACACACACACACACACACACACACACACACACACACACACACACACACACACACACACACACACACACACACACACACACACACACACACACACACACACACACACACACACACACACACACACACACACACACACACACACACACACACACACACACACACACACACACACACACACACACACACACACACACACACACACACACACACACACACACACACACACACACACACACACACACACACACACACACACACACACACACACACACACACACACACACACACACACACACACACACACACACACACACACACACACACACACACACACACACACACACACACACACACACACACACACACACACACACACACACACACACACACACACACACACACACACACACACACACACACACACACACACACACACACACACACACACACACACACACACACACACACACACACACACACACACACACACACACACACACACACACACACACACACACACACACACACACACACACACACACACACACACACACACACACACACACACACACACACACACACACACACACACACACACACACACACACACACACACACACACACACACACACACACACACACACACACACACACACACACACACACACACACACACACACACACACACACACACACACACACACACACACACACACACACACACACACACACACACACACACACACACACACACACACACACACACACACACACACACACACACACACACACACACACACACACACACACACACACACACACACACACACACACACACACACACACACACACACACACACACACACACACACACACACACACACACACACACACACACACACACACACACACACACACACACACACACACACACACACACACACACACACACACACACACACACACACACACACACACACACACACACACACACACACACACACACACACACACACACACACACACACACACACACACACACACACACACACACACACACACACACACACACACACACACACACACACACACACACACACACACACACACACACACACACACACACACACACACACACACACACACACACACACACACACACACACACACACACACACACACACACACACACACACACACACACACACACACACACACACACACACACACACACACACACACACACACACACACACACACACACACACACACACACACACACACACACACACACACACACACACACACACACACACACACACACACACACACACACACACACACACACACACACACACACACACACACACACACACACACACACACACACACACACACACACACACACACACACACACACACACACACACACACACACACACACACACACACACACACACACACACACACACACACACACACACACACACACACACACACACACACACACACACACACACACACACACACACACACACACACACACACACACACACACACACACACACACACACACACACACACACACACACACACACACACACACACACACACACACACACACACACACACACACACACACACACACACACACACACACACACACACACACACACACACACACACACACACACACACACACACACACACACACACACACACACACACACACACACACACACACACACACACACACACACACACACACACACACACACACACACACACACACACACACACACACACACACACACACACACACACACACACACACACACACACACACACACACACACACACACACACACACACACACACACACACACACACACACACACACACACACACACACACACACACACACACACACACACACACACACACACACACACACACACACACACACACACACACACACACACACACACACACACACACACACACACACACACACACACACACACACACACACACACACACACACACACACACACACACACACACACACACACACACACACACACACACACACACACACACACACACACACACACACACACACACACACACACACACACACACACACACACACACACACACACACACACACACACACACACACACACACACACACACACACACACACACACACACACACACACACACACACACACACACACACACACACACACACACACACACACACACACACACACACACACACACACACACACACACACACACACACACACACACACACACACACACACACACACACACACACACACACACACACACACACACACACACACACACACACACACACACACACACACACACACACACACACACACACACACACACACACACACACACACACACACACACACACACACACACACACACACACACACACACACACACACACACACACACACACACACACACACACACACACACACACACACACACACACACACACACACACACACACACACACACACACACACACACACACACACACACACACACACACACACACACACACACACACACACACACACACACACACACACACACACACACACACACACACACACACACACACACACACACACACACACACACACACACACACACACACACACACACACACACACACACACACACACACACACACACACACACACACACACACACACACACACACACACACGGAATCTCAAAAAATATTTCTGGTGAAATTTTTTAGTAGAATGCAGTACTTCTATTTACCACATGTAATAGAGAAATTAAGAATTGCAGGCCATGATGTTGAAATAATGTAAATTGATATAGGCTGTTCCATAACTTATGCATAATACCAATAAAATTTAGATTTATCTTTGGATAGGTAGAATCAGACTTAAAAATTCAATGCCATAACCGAGATTTGAACCATGAATATAAACCTTAGTTTACACACAGCTAGTATGGAAGATTAATTTCCATCTGTTCAATTTATCTTATTTTAAAATGTGTGCTTTTTCTTAAATTTCTCTGCCTACCATAACTTATTTTTAAGTAGCTTTCTGCAAATTATTCTTACAAAAGCTTGTGTTGATATCAGTTACATATAATTCAAGTTACACTGTGGAGATGTTCATTTTATAGATGGAGATTCAAGGGTAGCAAAGCACTTTCTGTTCTGCCGACAGGGTAAAGAAATTGTTTTTAGCTTTAATACCTATGTAAAGTGTGATGCAAATGCAATTCATTTTGTGTCATGAGAACTCCACTTATAGGAAGCACATGAACTTAAATCAGGCATGTCAGTTTGTAGTCTGCTGTGTCATTCTCCTACTTCTTAATGCCAATAGGGCTAAGAGAATAATAGCTCCTAGAACATAGCTAAATCTAAGAACAAAACCGATAAGATAGTTAAACCTTATCTCCCTTGCATTAGAGTTGCTGGCTTATTCATTGGTAAACAAGGTTATAAGTTGGAATGTAATTTTTAAAGTAATGTTTAGAAACATATTCTTAGAACATAGAGACAGCATAGGTGATGACACCAGTGATATATGAAATGATAGGAAAGGAGATTTGTAAAGGAAACCTTCCAGGTCTAAATTTAGGGTATCTGGGTAGCTTCCCAACATTTGTCTATTTGAAGACGGGGAAAACTTGTTTGGGAAAAAAGAGAAGTCAAGATGTGCAGTTCTGCTGGGGATTTGAACTCCAAGTCTTCCATTTACGAGACCATGTCTTAGGAGTCTCAACCATTTTTACCATAGGAATTAAGTAAGATAGAACAGTTACGCATGTTTGGAGTAATTTAGTAACAGTGACGTCCAATTAATTGAAAAAATATATATTTGTAGTAGTTTTTCACATTCCATCTCTTAGATTTGTATTTTTTGAGGGACTAGTTTCGGAAGCTGGTGCTTACATTTTCAACTTCAAAGGTCCAAATAGCATCTGTTGTTGTCTGCTGTCTTCTCTCTGGTGGTTGAACTAAGAACTTCTCCATCAAATTACAACTGGTAGGATTTCAAAGTTCATTGCTCGGAGTGTGAAAAACAGACTGCAAATAGTTTTTTTCAAAATAGATCAATTTCCCCAGAAAACAATAAGATAAAACTCAGCAGACTAAGTATTATTTTTCTTAACTTTTAAATTAATGAACCATTTAATTATCAGGCAGTTGAAAGCATCTTTACCAGACTGATTAAATTCCTTGTACCAATAATTACAAATATGTTATTACTATCCGGCTTTATTATTCACTCCTGCCCTGCCCGCCAAATGTATGGCACCTATGTTTCATCACATATTTCATTGTAGGTAAATTAGTGATTTAGCAGACCGAATCAATAGTCAGATGCATAAAAGTGCTTACGTGGAAATTTTGTTTTCTTTTCAAGACTTTGGAAGAAAGAGGTGAGTAGCAAAAGCACTTCAAAAAATTTCAAATAAATAATTAGAGATGCTTTAGAAATGGTTGATGCTACAAAAAAAAAAAAAAAAAAATATATTTGTAATAAATTTGTATGCTATTAATACTGCTTTTTTGTACAGTAAGGTTTCATTTCTTACGATTTAGCAATTGTATAAAATTGCAAATATTCCTTCAGAATCAAACTTCATATATGATTCCCAAAAAGTTGAAAATACGTGCTTTATTTGTTCATCTAAAATTTGTAGATATATTGGATTTTAATAAGTGTTAGACTTGAGAAAATCATGTATTTAAAAAAAAATTAGGGTAGAAATTAATTGTTCTTTCACACTGGCCATGTGTAGGCTTAAAGTATGGAAAGGTAGAGTGAGACTGAAAAATTCATTTGTAAGTCACCATTAAGGTAGTTGTGTCATGTGTTTATGAGAACTCCTAAGTGGTTTACCGGGATAAACAAGAGTCAGTTGGAGAATTTAGTGTCATGTCGGCACGTTGGCCATAGTAGCTCAATGGTTAGAGCGGCTGGACGGACACCAGAAGATCTGTGGTTCAAATCTTGGCTATGGCATTGAATTTTTCAGTCTGACTCTACCTTTCCAAAATTAGGGTAGTTTGGAGAGGGTGTTTTCTTGAAAATCTTGATCTCGTTTAATTTCAAGGTACCATGTTTGGTAACTGTCCAACTATATTCCTTTTGGATTATGCTATTCACAGACACATACACTGAAGCCTGAAAATGTTATTTCTGGTGAAATCTCAACATTGAACATTTGGGTGAAAAGCATTATGAAAAGACAAACAATAAGGTGACATCATCCACAACATTTTTAAATGGTAACTCTTTTGCTCCTGGATGGTGGTTATAGCATGGAAAATATTGGTGTTAATGTTTGGTGTTAATGGAAACAGTTTAACTCTACTTGTATATTAGATTTTGTGTGAAGAAACCGTTTAAAGTAATTTTGGCGAAAAGTGAAAGGCTTGAAATTCTGATGATGTAAGTTGTTGACATATGGCATACAAAACTGCTTTTAGTAACCTATTTCTCAAGCGTCCCTGACATCAAAGATTTGAACAGAGATGGTAAATCTTAAAATATGAAATTCATTATGAGCATTTTCATTTTGCTTTAACTGATATTGTGTGTTAACAGAAAAATTGTATAGGATTGTATATCGGTCATTTCTCAGTACAAAGCGGTTGCATGAAGAACACTTTGTAAGAAGAATTGCATTTATGGTCCTCGTTGGAAAGCCATTTCAAAGAGGTTTTAATGGTGTTTTATTCTGTGCCAGGTTGTGAAAGCTATTTGAAAGATAAATCTTATATTCTGCACCATTTGTAAGAGAATATTTTTATGTTGTGTTGCTTCTTAGAATAATGCTAATTTAAAGACGGTGCATGTAGATTCGATGTGAGAATTTACAGAAATAGAATGAATTTATTTTGAACTAGACTTCAATGTCCCGGCCAACTGATGAAAATTCTTTCTCAGGTCGTCGTTTTGGATTGATATCTTTCTCTTTTTATGTTCAAAATAACATTTAAAAAATACATATTTTCTTTTTGTATATAGTAAATTTAACTGTCAATCATTTTACACAAAAGGATGCA
Organism: Mantis religiosa; assembly: GCA_030765055.1. NCBI lineage: Eukaryota > Metazoa > Arthropoda > Insecta > Mantodea > Mantidae > Mantis > Mantis religiosa. The sequence continues at coordinate 145,804,923 of CM060949.1, forward strand.
ACAAAAGTTATATAATCTTCCTAATATATTCACTTGCTCAATTTACTCTCATCTTTGTACATGCGACTGTCTTCCCTCACTATCAAACTAATACTGATAGCATTTCACTGAAGATCATTTTTCTTTCTCTGTCCCAGTAGCTACCCCATTCATATTCTGCCTGCTAAACATTCATTGCCTGCCATATACACATCTTGTCCTTTGTTGGTATGAGTTTCTAAACATGTAAATGAATTGGTTATACCATCCTTAACATAATTTTTTTTTTAAATTAAAATGTATGTGAATTAACTTTTACAAGTTACGTTTTAACTTGAATGGTTTTTTAAATTGCAATAAGGGAATCAAAATGTATGATCATAAATAAATAGAGCTCAAAATTATTAAATTATAGATGAGTTGTATTTAATAATTGTATCGTTTCACTGTGGTGTTCCAATACAGTTAAATTTTGATATGGAACTCAAATGTTTACGCCCTTTAAAGTCAATTATAGGCATCCAAAATAGGTTTTAACATTATTTTCATTACCTAAAAGTAGTTTTCACAAGCAAAGCATTGGATAATTGCTTTCATGGAAGTGTTGAAAACAGTGTTGTAATAAATTAAATTTGAAGGGAGTCAATCAATGACACTAAACAACACGTTTAAATTAAATTTAGAAAAAGAGCAAAGGAACACTTTAGGAATATAAAATACAAACAATTAGAAAAATCAGCAGTTGCTATGCATTTTTGGGGAAAAAAAACCACAACATAAATCCAGAACCAAAACTACTTAAACACACAACAGGAAAACAAGAACTGTCCACATAGGAACATTCATTTCAAAAAATAGAAACAAAGTATTCAATTTGAACATCCCCCAGAAAGATTTGTTCAGCAAGTTCCTCAAACCGCCACCAGAGGAGACCTACGACAAAATATCACCAGCTACACCACTGAGAACTAGTTGATGTCCGGTTGACAATGGAGGAAAATAGCCTCCAAAACCATGTTCTGGAAATTTAAAAGTAAGTGTTGTTTAGTGTCTTTAATCAACACCCTTTAAATTTAAAGCATTTGATTTTATGCATCCAAATATTGATCTTTCAAATCAAAATCATTTTTAAAATGTTATTAACTGGTGAGCATTAAAGATTACATAATAACCAAAATAACAGTATTACACTTTTTTTTATTGGAAACTTTTTATTTTGTTTTAAATTAGAATTTTCGTTTGCTAATGCTTAATCTGAACTTACAAAGTTGACATTCAAAACCTGTTACATAAATAGATCACTCAGAGGCTGCATTCTCATGAAAACAACTGACTTGATTTACCAGGCTCCTTCAGTTGTCACATATGGCACCTGAGATAGCTACAGTAGGCAGAATATCTCATATCTGAGTTGCTAGGAAACTACCGTAACATTGCAGCACTGTGATGGGTTCAAGCTCTAATACAATTGTCAGCAAGTTATTCTTGAGAAGAAGATACTAATACAACTCCACATGCAAGGGCAGTTTTGTGCAATAATTTTTTTTTATTATTTTTTTTTTATTTTTTTAATTTACGTCCTCCAGCGTTAATATAAAACTAAATAATTTCCAGGGGATGGTGAAATATAAAGTAGGTGCATTTTTTATAAACTTCAATTCATTTAATTATGCTGCTATTATGTGCTCAAATACTTTGATTTTTACATACCCAATTTATCATTAGTGGATTATCTATTACCTTAGTGGATTATCTATTACCTGGATTAATTCAAAGTTCCACATTTTAATTTTTTATTTATTTTTGTAACTTTAAATCGATGAATGTATAGACATATCAGACGGGTTTCAGTTTTAGAAATTAGTTACTTAAATATATATATATATATATATAAGCTGACAGAAATCACAACTGGACAAAGATATTGAAATTCAAAATATATAATTTTCTTCCATTAAAATAATCAAGTTGAATCTTAATAATCAGGTGGTGTGAAAAGGATTGCTTTTAAAATAAGTGGCGTTATTATAACAATGTAATTAATGAAATTATCCTGATTATTTCCATTTATATAGTTCGTATTTGCAAGACTTTAATAAGTGTGTTATATATAGAGCTCAGGTTTGTATGCACTATAAAGTATGAACATATGCATATATGCCCTAAAAATCTGCTCTAAAATGTTATAATATGCATTTAAAATAAAGTACATTACTTCAACTTTCTCACACTTATTAATCATTATATAGAGCCCATTTACCTTATGTTTATTCTCATTATGTTAAGGTGTATGTACATTATGATGTAATCAAATTATAAATTTATTCTTAAATTCCGGCATTAACAAAGTTAGCATTTATTAGTCTTTCTTTCAGTCTGTTTTAGCATTAGTTTTTATTGCAGTAAACAACTACATAAATACTTTTCACAGTTTTCTGGAAGAAACAATTTCCTTCTGTCACTTAAAATGTGAAGAAATTATTTCCACTTAACAAGAAGAGACAGGATAGTATCGGAAAGAAGCTATGTCACAGAATAAGCGTTAAGTTCTTTTTCAGATTCTCCTTGTAGCAAGTTATTTATATCCAAAAGAAGTGTTATATCTGATCCCTTGCTTCAATTTTCTTAATTTTGTTATGAAAACACTTTCCTTTTTCTGTTCTATGGGCTTACAGCTGCTTTGAATATCTGAAGGGCAGAAGGTAAGGACATCCCTATTTCTTCCAACTGTGTGATTGTGACTGGGATTTTACTAAAGTACTAATTTACTCAGGAGACTCTTCTCACTGCAAGCACTTACTGCAGTGGAGATGGTGCTTCATTTTTGTCCATTACAATGAGCACCGTTTTCACATCTTCCAATTGAGCATTGCAATATAGAGTTGCTTCAATCCATGTTCCCCAACTCATGAAGTAAACGAGTATATTGCATCATATCAGTAAATAATTTAACTCTTGATGGTGCCTCTACGAACACTTTTCATAGAGAAAATTAAGGCATTTACTTTTGGAAAATTCACTTGAATTTCCTCTGCTAATCGGCGAAGAACATATGGCAAACAAATCATAGGAACTGCCTTAAAATAAAATATGCACAGTGCTTTTAACAGCCATAAGCACGTCTGCTGCTGCATCTCTATCACCAAGAGAGTTTCTCTTCATTTTCTTTAGCAAAACACAAAATGTATCACAAACAACCCTAGCAATTGCCGAATGATTTGTATTTGCAGCAAGTACTCTGGAAACAGTGAGATGACGTGTTCCTGGTTTAAATTCAATCATTTTTCCCACGACGATGTTGGCAATAATTCTCCCACACAAGTCAGTTGTTTCTCTATAGATAACCACAAGTTTGAGTCTCTTATTTCTTGTTACACCTGAAAAGAATTATTGTATTGAAAATTGGTAAAGATTAGGAGTGGTATTTAGGGTGATATTTGTGGCAAACAAGTTTAAAAATATACGAGGGCCGTTCAGAAAGTAACCTCCGATCGGTCACAGTGCGGGTAGTGGGGGGAGTAGCGACGCCATCTGTGCATTCACGCACTCAGGTCAGTCGGCATCAAGCCGTGGTCGAGTGAACGTCGTATGTGCGCTAGTTTAGTGTTTGTGGCCGTTTGAAATGTGTGCTGTAATAGAAAACCCCGCCAAATGTGAAATGCGCGCTGTTATAAGGTTTTTTTAAAGCCAAAGGATATTCTGCAGCAGCTATTCATCGTGACTTCCGGTATCGTTTTTTTGCACGATAACGCCCGTCCTCACTCTGCTCGCAGAACAACAGCCCTTCTTGAGTCCTTCAAGTGGGACGTTGTCAACCATCCACCTTACAGCCCAGATCTGGCGCCAAGCGATTATCACCTCTTCATGCATATGAAGACATGGCTCGGGTCCCAGCGGTTTGATGACGACGAAGAGCTCAAAGATGTGGTCACAGCCTGGCTCCAGGCACAAGCGGGTGATTTTTATGCAGAAGGAATTTCAAAGCTTGTGAACAGATACGATAAGTGCCTCAATCGTTATGGAGACTATGTAGAAAAATAGTGCAAAGATGTAGTTGTAAGATGTATATATTAAAATATATTTATTTAACTTGGTGAATTTTTTGCAATCAACCGGAGGTTACTTTCTGAACGGCCCTCGTATAAAACATATATTTCTCTATCATAATCTAAATAAATCAAACTCTGTGGCACTACAGGCCTTACATAATTTGGTTAAATTTTTATATTTGTAGAATATATTTAAAAGTTTTAAATGACAAGTTTTTATAAGTCTCAAAATATGGGCATGGGTTGGAGCATTTGATACACAAACTAGTTTCCTTAAAATTAATGTTTAAACTTATCTCTTCATAAACTTTGCCAACATAGCTTTCCCTTATTGTTGATTCCGGAATAGTTTTCCAGAAAAATTTGAAATTCCACATTATTTAACTTATTCAAAGGGACATTGGCTGGAATTAATGCTGTGCATATATATTTGGAAAAAAGATTGTTGCCATCATTTCCACTTCTGCTTGCAGAAAATGCTGCTGGTAAGGTTGTTTGGATATTGGAGACATTTTAATTAATAGCATTTCTATGAGCTGCTACTTATTGATGTTGCTTAATATAAAAGTAACACGAGTTGATATTAGTCAAAACCAACAATTCCTAAGTAGAAAATCACATAGAATTTTAAAATATTCCGAAAGTACAAAAATAAAACTTAAGTGGTTTTCATATATTTTGGGGCAGTATTATATTTTCATCTGTTGTTAGAGTTTACAAATTACAAGGTTTAACTGAAAATGTTACTTTTTATTTCTTGGAAATGTCGTTGCGGCGGGCGGCTTCGTTTGCGATATTAATACAAACCACATCGAGTTTTATGTTGCAAGGGCCGCACCGAACTTGAAAGATTTACCGCATGATTGTTGAAGGCTATTTATGATTATTCACGGGGCTGCACAACTGGCTAAAACATTCAAAAAGCTGTCCAACATATTCTATCTAACTGCATAACATATGTAAAAATTTGTGGAGTGAACCATTTCCCGAACAGTCCATGTTATTTGTTTGAATTCTCTAATACTTATACTTACCTAAAATACAGGAATACGTTAATCTATAATTTTTTTTGTGCCTTGATGTAAAGATAACAATTTCAAAGCCATCATTTAGGACGAGCTCTTGAAGGATTTATGTGTCACTTAAAGCCTACTGTATTCTCTGTTTATTTTGCACCTACAAGAAAATTAGCATAAACACAATTTCTGCGAATTAACATTCTGGATTAACTGAAGCAGATAGAGGAATAAGTGTTTTTAAAAATAGTTTGTACAAGAGTAGAGAAAGTTATGTGAGTGCAACTAAGATTTTTTTACGTACCTATTCCATACACATTCAATGATATTGTGAGAAACAACTGAATAAATTCACTCGTCCGTCCGATGCTGGCAGGCTGTACACAGCCAGGTTTTTTGTTGCGTGCGCACCCATTAACGGGTTTAATTGGAGTTGAGGAATGCTGGGATTTTACAAGATGTTGTTGGGGTATTTGCAGGTAGAAGTTATGAGGTCCTCCAATCAAACCCATAACCCATAACAAACCGGAAAGGGATGATGCCATGAGAATTTTGAAGTAATTGTGCGTTTTAAAGAACTCTAAGTTGTTTTTTTTTTATTTTAGTAATTTACGTGCCCCAACGTCATATCGGACGATGAATGAAATTGGTGATATGATGCTCAAATGCGTTCGGGGTCAATGGAGCTTAGAGCTACCTGACATTCGTCTTTCAGGATAAGGGGAAACCCCGGAAAAACCTTATCCAGGTAACTCTAACTGAGATTCGAACTCGGGACCTATTGAACGTGAGGCAGACATGCTACCATCTACGCTACCGAGGCGGGCACTAAGTTGATTTATATAGTAAGATTTTTGCCAATCTTTTATGGTTGTAACTGCTATACCAAATTCATTCTGAATGTAGAGGAGTTTACAGGGGATTCACAGTAAGATATAACATAGGTAGGTGGCATTTTAATTAAAATGTTAAGAGCCACTGTAACATAATCATTAGAGGGTTTTCTAAGCAAATATTTACCTTGGAAATGAAATGTGCCGTGTTTTATGCCCGCCTTTACTACATACGGCACCGCAGGCGGTGATACTGATGATACATGAGATGGAGCACCGGTGGAATGAGTGGCGGGGGAAACTGGAGTTCCCAGAGAAAACCTTCCCAAGTGCCATGTCCACCACAAATCACACTTTGCAATCGCTGGGGCCGCCTTGGTGAGAATCCCTTGGAGTAGGGTTAGTTTGGAGTACACGTATTTCAAAATAGATGTGTCATTAAGGCAAGTTGGTGTTACCGTTGTGTACTAATCATTTGTTACACGTCGTTAAAACAAATTTCATTTGTTCGTTTCGATTTGGCTGGCATTTCAGTTAGTAGTTCAACCTGTTTTTCGTTAAAATGGAAAAAGGGCATACTCGTTAAGTGATTCTCTTATGACTTCTGGATGGAAGAACTTGCAAGGAGATAAAAGCGAAATTGGGTGGTATTTATGGCGTCTTCTATCATCTGTGACAACCGATATTGGTTTGACTTTAAAGGTGGTCGAATTTTCGCACGGCAAATGTGGTTACCGAGGATGTTATTGAAAAATGTTACGATGTAATTCTTGTTTATAGGCAAACGAAAGTTTACGAAATGGCAGAGACCATAGGTGTCTCTAATTGGAAGTGAAAAAGTGTCGGACTGATTTGCGGGTGTGGCTTACAACTTCGAAGATGTGACAGGAGCTACGTAAGCAAAATCCGAAAGACTTTTGCGTCGAATTGTGTCTTGTCAGTGAGACCTGGGTTCATCACTATACTCCGGAAACAATGTAACTGCTTCGAGAGAATCTGTTTCAAAGAAGGCAAAAACGAAAAGTGATGGGGTCTAGTTTTTGGAATGTGAAAGTTGTTATATTCATTGACTTCTTGGAAAAACGATTACTGGTCAGTACCATAGTAGTTTTTGACCCGATTTGATAATAAGTTGGAGAAACTGCCCTATTTGGCGAAGAAGTTAATGCTTTTTCACTACAACAAGCACTAGCACATTCACCCGGGATTGTCGTCGCCAACTGCATGAACTGCTACCGTCCTCCCTCCCCATATTCGCCAGAATTGGTACTCTGCAATTTCTTCTTGTACCCAAGCATGAAAAAATAGCTCGTGGGGACAAAAAATAATCAACTGAATATGTCTCTGAAGCGTAGGTGGTAGCGTGTTTGCCTCACGTTGAAAAGATCCTGAGTTCAAATCTTGATTTTTTTCGAATAGGGTTTATTCCGGGATTTTCACTTATCCTGAAGGGTGAATGCTCTATGCTGTATTTGAGCATCATTTCATTCTTTCATCCTCCGATTTAACTGTCCTGATGTGTTGCACTATCATGATTGTCTCTACTCTTGTATTAACTATTCTGACAAACTTTATAACTGTATCTACTTCATGCTAATTGAGGTAAACATCTTGTTACTAATTGTCTTGTAGGTACAAAGGATATATTGGAATACAGGTAGCTTTAAGCGCTAGTCAAATCTTTAAAAAGCTGGTTGACTTTGAAATTGCATTCTCTTCACGTAACAAAGACACGAAAAAGTGAATAACGACTTCCCATTTGAGAAAGGCATAAGTGTTGATAAATTCAACCAAATATCGAGTAATATCTTGGAAGTGGTTCGTTTAGAAAAGAAAAATTGTGTGCTTTAACGAGATTACTTTTTTTTCTCTCGGAAAATTAAAGATATACGTTCCGTTATAAAAATATCTTACAAATGCCATTGTAATCATAATCGTAGTCATTTTGTAGGAAATTAAAATTTTCGTAAGATGAACCATGCTAAGGGTAGTCTGGGATGAGAGATTTTCTTGAAAATCGTGTCGCATCCTTGGAAAATGCAGAACTTAAATACCAAGTTTGGTATTTAAACGAACTTTCATTTTATAATTATGTCGTTCAAACACAGAAGGACGTTTTCTAAAAATTAGATTTTATTCAGGGCATCTCAAACGTGTATTTCTGGCGAAATCTCGATTTCGAAATTTTAAATGAAACAGCACTACTACAGGCCGCGCCATGGCTGAGTGGTTAGACCGCTTGGCTCTCACCAAGGCGACCGCAAAGTGAGATTTGGACAACATGGCGCTAGGGCGGGTTTTCTCCGGGTCCTCCGATTTGCCCCGCTAGCACTCCACCGGTTACTCCATCATCTGTCCTATCATCTCATCTGTCTCGTACTTCCACTTCCGGCTTTGGGCTGATCTCTCATCCGGAAACCTCTAATTCTCAACCAGTTGACTACGGGCCTAGAGATTTCGCGGTTCACTAGGCCCTTTGTTACACTTAGGGAACTATGGGAATTCATTAATCCATTAATTCATTCAACAGTACTACTGTCTGCTAAATGCATGTCCCATGTTCATCCAGACATAAAATAGTGTCTATATTTTGAATATGCTTAAATTTAACATGTATTGTTTGGTTCGGAGGTATAAAAACGGGATGGATCGATAGGTACCAGTTTTTCTCGATACGCTATTCTCGATACCGATACACGATATTTTCCACGATACCCGATACTTCGATACTCGATATCATTTCTACTTCTAGTTTCAATATCAAATAGAAATGGGTTGGCCCGTAGTTCAGTTGGTAGAGCACCTGCTTGCAGTGCGAGGATCTCGGGTTCGATTCCCGGCTGGGGATGGGGGATTTTTCTCCAACCATGACGATTCCCCATGTTTCCAGAGTCTGGAACTATGAATGAGAGGGCGAATTTGTGCGTGATCTAATTAATAAAAAGAAATCCAAAGTACCTGCAACCCAACGTTTACGAGTTAAGGACCATCGCTAATAGGTGATATGTTTCAAAGGAGAACGGCCGCCGATATGACCATTGCAGTTATAGGTGGGTTATAAATAAGGGGAACAGAATGTTGGGAGAATTGTGTAATGTCAATAAAATTAAATAGTTGCACATATTTAATGAGACAAAACTTAAAACCATCTGTTCTTGTAAAACCTACACTAGACATTTAAAAGCAAATCAGTCCACTTTTGTAAACGCTTGTTAAAAAAATACTAGCATTTTCACTCTTTTAGGATCAAGTCTGTTTCTTTTTCTGTCACATATGAGTCCTGCTATGCTAAATAGTTTTTCAAAGACTGTTGCAGGTGGAATACACAAATATTTGGCCGCATTTTTTAAGTCTGGAGATTTTGAGTTTGTTTTGCAGCAATCCAGTGCACTAGAAAGAGTTTTGCAATGTTCTACTTGCGGCTATAATATTTTACTATTTTAAAATAAAATAAAAATTGCAGAATTACCTTCGAAGTATCAAAAAAGTACTGAGCTAATTTTCTGATGTATCGTTCGATGCCGATACCACGGAAGTATCGAGGAGCCATCCGTAATAAAAACTAAACGGGCTAACACCGCAGCGAGCAGATATAAACAAAGGTTAATGAAACAGAATGCGATATGAAAGCCTGAGTCAACAAGATCATTCCCCTCTGTGACCTAATGTAGGACTGTGTAGGATCCTATAACGGCAGGGCACACCCACATGTTGGCATCCGATACAAATGTGAAGGAACCTTGACCTTTTACTCCAGTTTTTATCCTCTCCTACTGCTGCTTTGGACGCTACACCAAACCTCAAAGGGGTTCTATCCACTACTGCTTTGAGGGATATTCTGCCTCTAGTTATGTAGTGCAGAAACCAACCAAATAGTATGTACATAGTTACATTCAAAGAATTATACACTGAAGGGCTGAATATGGACAAAACCCTGTTTGATCTCACTCTTAACCACCACTCTCGAGATGAAAACTAAATTTAAATAATTGGTGTAACATCTGATACAGAGTAAATAAAAATATGGAACAGTCCAATAAAACTAAGAGTGATGTAAGAAAACATTTTATTCATGCATAACGAAACCTTACAAGTTACCATTTAAGAAACAGAGATGGAATGTTTAATTTTTTTAAATACTTCTGCACCAACGCCTTATGTCTGCGACTACGCATTTCAAATATTCCCGTTTTTGTGTCACTCTGTATATTTATTACATTCAGATGAATTTGGATTCATATAACTCGAGATAAGCATATAAACAAATGGTTTTGTTACGTATTTCCGGATGTATAAAGTGGGAGATTGTGTTAGTATAAACAACAATGTGCTCTTTAAGACCTGTTTTCTATGTAGTAACTTTGAAATTGGTTTTCTTTGCGTGATCGCAAGGAGAAAAGCAAAGAGACATCACGATTTTCCACTATTTCATAAGTACAAATTCACATCAGTAATAAAAGAAATCTCGGAAAACGTTAACAGCACAAATATTTTTGTGTCTTTTATACGGATGTCACGCCTCTGTACCGAATGTGATAACGCGTGTGCGTTAGGAGGTCCCGAGTTCGAATCTCGGTCATGGTGAGTTATTTGGATTAACGGGGTTTCTGGATCTCCGCTTATCCTGAAAGCTAAATGTTGGGTAACTCTAAGCTCTTATCCATTTGAGCATTGTCCGATATGACTTAATTAGAAGAAAACACACAACACACACTCTCTCTCACTCTCTCTCTCTCTCTCTCTCTCTCTCTCTCTCTCTCTCTCTCTCACACACACACACACACACACACACACACACACACACACACACACACACACACTCATCATACTTCGGGACTCCAACTAGAGAAAAATTCTGCCTCAGCAGCCGAAAATCCAACCCTGTTCTGATCAACAGGATACTGAGCTTATTGGGACCAGTCTCTGACACAAAAGCCATTTAGAACGGTCACTTCACATGGCTGTTCCTAGAACATTAAAGATGTATCTTTCGCCATGAAAATCTTTTAAACACGCGATATTTCGAACAAAATCGCCAGAGCCATGTTTGTGGTAAACAAAAAATAAATAAATAAAAGAAAAAACATTTTCTACGTAAAAGTAACTTTGTATAAAGAGGATTCTCGCTCATAAAAATATATTAGTATCGCATCTGTGGAACATGTTTACTTAAAACGAGGTTTAGCATTTATCGGATCTTTGTTTGGAAGTTGCTCGTGCGAACCTTTTTCTAAGCGATCAGTTGGTGTCCGAACACGTATTTCCGGTTAAATTTGTTATCGAATTTTGGATTTGAATGCAATTCTTCGTTTACTTACTATAAACTGTAGAGAAACAATCTATGCGTATGATAAAGAAAATATTTGTTAATTCACAATGTTTACTCTTGAGTTTTTCAAAGGAAAAATCACTGTTAGGAATTTATGCTATAGAAAGAAATTATTATTACGAGAATCCGCAGCTTAGCTCGTCAGTTTACTCTCTTTCTAGGTCAAGGAAGTATTGTATTTCATCCAAAAAGTCATATCAAGATTTCACCAAAAATACATCCTTGTAGTCCATTAAATAAAAAAAGAAATTCGTGTGTTGTGTGCACGAGAGAGAGGGGGGGGGGGAGAAATTTGGTATTTAATATTAGTATCTTCCAACAGGGTACAGTTGGGTTTACTCTAGCGTTAATGGTTTCCAAAAGATTCGTTCTGGGTTTGAATTGTGCAATACTTTTGTTTTCTTTCTCTTCTTTCTTCTAAGCAAGTAGGGTGAGAATTATTGCATATCGAAATGCAAAGTTGGATATACACTGATCTGTAACCCATTGTACTGATGAGCGATTAATAATAAATTTTTAAAAATCGATATCGAGATTTCATCTCCGAATCCAAAGAAGAAACATATATTTTTAAAAAGTATTTGTGTTTGTGTGTATGTGGGTACGCGCGCGAGTGTCAAACTAACATCCTTAGGAGACATTAAATTACTAATGAAATTTATATCTTGAATTTTCCAGGATTGGCCTATATAGCCCTATTTATTCGTGATAAGTTTGGTATACCTTACCGGTAAATCTTACCTAACCGGTTACAACTCGCCGTTTATTATACTTTTAGCTAACCGTTTTCAAGATTTTGGTTGTTATAAGTTTGTATTCTCAAATAATTTATAATTCTTTCATGCGCTATGCCGTGATCCATTTTCATTTGTTTCTCAACGTGGTTGAGCATTTCAGAGTTAACACAGCCTGCCTGCATTTTAAACATTTGACTATCGCTTCAGCCTCATGTATTCCCCTTGTACTTATACGAAATATTTAATGAAACTATTAACACGAAGAAAATAGAAACAGAAACCTTTTCAACCGTAACTTGTAGCAGAGATACAAAAATAAAAGATTCATTTTTACTTTGCCACTTATGTAGTAGGCAGAGAGTGTACTGTATTCCATCCAAGAGATTCGATATTGAAAATTGTTATCTCCTTGAACAAGAAAAGTTAATTTTAGTCAAATGTATTTCTGGGAAAGGAAGCGACGTAACTCAAAAACGAAAAGCGGATAAATACCAAAGTTGGTACTAAAGCTGACAAGGGATCTATCACTATGCTCACGCCTGTACCCGCTTGAGGGTTTGATGGCATCATCTCTGCTCTATGTGGGGCCTGTGTCAAAAATCGGGTGCGGAGTAAAGCTGGAAGTACCCCAAAATGAGTCTGGAATACGTAGGAACATATAAGCATAATAACACAGCATTGTACGGGAGGGATTGTTTACTCCTGCGGGTAAATGTCTACTACATACAGGCATACGTAAGGAGCGCCGTCTCCCATACGCGAATCAGAGCTGACGAGTGATGTCCAGTAGGTACTTTGGTCAGGTTGAGGCTCTGTTATGTCATAAATTTACTTTATGGGACCACCGGTTTTACTTCCGATCATGCTTTACTTAAAAGGTCATGCTAACAATTTTTATGCCTGACAAAATCCGTGCCCTCGTCAAATTTGAACTCCCGACATGGGGAACCAGAGATTAGCATGTTATCCGTAGGCCAAGGAAGATATTTTTAGAAAAGTCTCTCTCTCTCTCTCTCTCTCTCTCTCTCTCTCTCTCTCTCTCTCTCTCTCTCTCTCTCTCTCTCTCTCTCTCTCTCTCTCTCTCTCTCTCTCTCTCTCTCTCTCTCTCTCTCTCTCTCTCTCTCTCTCTCTCTCTCTGTGTGTGTGTGTGAATATGAAAATAAAAGATATGTTAAATTTCAAAGTTTAAGTTCGTCTTCCAAGAAGTCCGCCTATAGCGTGGTGGTAGCGTGTCTGCCTCACGTTCAAGAGGTCACGACTTCGAATCTCTGTCAGGGTGGGTTATCTGGATGAGGTTTTTTTTCCCAGTACTTTCCTTTATCCTGAAAGATGAATGTCTGGTAACTGTAAGCTCTAAGGACCCTAGGCTCATTTGAACTTAATTATATTTCGAATATGTGAATTTTCTAAAAAATGCCAGATAAAATTTAGCGCACAAAAATATAAGGTCTCGTTACGAGAGCATATATTTATGTCAAATAGATTTTATGTTAAAATACTTTCCTCAAATAGTAGGTCATTTTTAATACTTTGGCGTGCAAGTGAATAGTTATTTATGATGCAAGGGTTAAAAGAAAACATTTATTTTGTTAGTAGGTGTGATTCCGAAACGAAACCACAGGCCGAGTTGAGGAAATCTAACAAAAAAACTCCTTTTAACCTTTGCATCATACACCATGTTTTAGACACTCCTGAATATTTATGTATATATTATAGATTATATGTAAATATATGGTATTGTGTTACCTTCCTCATGGTCATGATAAAATAATGAGTTGCGATGTTAATTTTCCTTGCGTAGCATCTGTGTCGACAACGTGAGTTAAAAAACCAGACCATTCTAAATGAGAGAGGCAGTAGAAATAATAAAGCAACGAAAATAACGTAATAAAATTTAATTAATGGATAACTTTTACCCATCTTTTTAGAAAACTAAAATCTTTATGGTACAATTATTATAATTTGAAATAGTGACTCCCTGGCTGAAGGAATTTGGAATTTAACTATTCGTTACATAATTTTCAACAGGTCGATTGTTTGGTTTTGAAATGGTTGGGAGAATTTGGCTGTCCATATTCACATTCAAATGACCCGCCGTTTTATACAAGTTTTATTTAACGATAATTCATGACCTTCTTCGGAGCGGTATGGCTGAGGCGGTTTCGTCTGTGGCCTGCATTCGGGAGATCCGAGTCGATTCCCGTGGCACGCGTACCTGACCCATGGTTTTTTCAGGGTTTTTTCCCAGGTCGCCAGGTGACATTTCCCGAATTTTCTTCTCTCCATTTCATCTCTATTATTTAACATCTCTCTCATCTGGTGGTCTCTTTCAGGATAGAAGTGTCGGCGGTTGTCGGCATTGTGCATGTCAGGATAATACGCTCTTAGTAAAACTGCCTCCTCCGGTCTCCGAACGCTGTCTGGTGGGGCCGTTTCCGGACCACAATAGGGTGGGATGCCGGTTGTACTGGCCTGCCGGGGAGCTTTCAACTGGGCAAGTGTAGAGACCCTGCCTCCTGCAATATCGTGGCTATTGGGACGACCACCCTTAGTCTCCTCTCGCCTCATCCTTCTCACCGAGGGTGTCCCACTTGGGGAATAGGTACAATAGCCCTAGCTTGGACCTCCGTGCTGAATCCCCTCCTAGTAATCCAATCCACGGCGTTCTTGAATAAGGCGATTGTCACATTCCGCAAGAAACCCCGGGTTCGATCCCAGGCGACCGCATGTGAGGTTTGTGGTGGACATAGTGGTGCAGGGACGGGTTTCCTTCGGGTGCTCCGGTTTCCCCTGTCATCTCATTTAACCAGTGCTCCATCTTCATTTCATGTATTATCAATGTCACCGCCTACGATGCCGCATGTAGTAAAAGCGGACGTTAAATACTACAAACAAAAAATTGTTGGCATTACCGGCGTGTTAAAAGCTTTTGCGCACTGATGCCTGATTTCACCAACAGGTGTTAAAATCGACGTTAACAAATGTAGCGTAACAATTGTCACAGCGCTAACACTATTTTCTGAAAATGTTAATAAACCTGTCATAACGAGAAGAAACTTGTAAATATCACAGCTATAGAAGGCTATGGATGAATCGTATTATTTTCTGAACGTACTGCGATGCTCTTTTTTCATTTTCGTCTGCACAAGCTGAAAAATGGCGGATGGACAAAATCGTAAATAAAGCCGTGAGACACATTTCTCATCGATGGAGAAAGAATTGTTAATTGAATTGGTGTAAGGATATCATGGAAAATAAGAGGACGGATGCGGTGAATGTAAAAGAGAAAGATGTCACGGAGAAAATATTGGAAACGAATTTAATTCAAATGTGTCACTACTACAAGCACCAAACAACTTGCCAGTATTACGTAAATTTGAAACGAGGTGCGAAGGACAAGTGACTAAAACGTTTCAAGACGGGAGGTGAACAGTGTATTATCCACATAATTCAGTGAATTATAAAATCGCAAAGTTATTAATACTTGAAGCTAAGGCGAGATCGGCATATTCCTTTCGATGCATGTTCTAACTCAGTATTACTAAATTTAAAACGAGGTGCGAAGAAAGACAAGTGACTTGAACGTTTCAAGACGGCAGGTGAATAGTATATTATCCACATAATTCAGTGAATTACAAAATCGCAAAGTTATTAATACTTGAAGCTAAGGCGAGATCGGCATATTCCTTTCGATGCATGTTCTAACTCAGTATTACGTAAATTTAAAACGAGGAGCGAAGAAGGGCAAGTGACTTGAACGTTTCAAGACGGGAGGTGGACAGTGTATTATCCACACAATTCAGTGAATTATAAAATCGCAAAGTTATTAATACTTGAAGCTAAGGCGAGATCGCCATATTCCTTTCGATGCATGTTCTAACCTCTCTTGTACTTCCGCAGTAACCTTCATAGCAACTTGTTTCGACAGTAAAAATTTTTCTTCTGATAGCTCCTCAAAATCATTTCTCCTCATAGGCCATGCTCTATTACGAATCCATTTAGACGGTCTTAAATATAGCAAATCGACATCAACAGCTGAGTTCATGCTCGCCATCTTGACTATTTACAATTGTTAAGGACTTAGCATCAGAAGTTTGGGTTGGTGAAATCGGGCATGAGTGAAATACTTTTCTAATTTTAACAGTCGTGAACTAATAAAAAGCCCACTTTAACTAAACTGTTTAAAGTATTCAATCATATTTAAAATATGACCAGGTTTAAAATATTTAAGTATCTTATAAATTTGAGACCTGTTGTGTTCCCTTATTCCCCTTAGGCAATTCCTTCAAATTTTATCTCGATTATCATGAAGCATATAGAAGAATAAGCGTGTGAAGTGTAAGAAGAGTGTGCTGAAGAATTGGCAGAGAAAGCCATGTGAATGTAATACATCAGAAACATTTTTCTTTCTTCTCCACGGTTTCTGCTTTGCTGTTACCTGGAACTCGTCTATTTATAAAAGTATTATTCATTTTGTGTTGGTTCCTGTATACACAAACAGGCCTCTGTTAATACCTTTTACGGCAGTGAGGTATTTAGAAGCGGTTTACCAAAGTAAACATAGCTAACGTTTTAAAGCCAGCCTGTATACGAATGAATGAAGGCTTGCCTTTCATTACCCGATGAGGTGTACTTTTCAATGCGCTGCTGCAGAACAATTAAATGGAAATCCCATTTCCACGCGTAGACTCGAGCATTCTTGTGTTGGAAAATGTGCAGCGCCTGCAGCAAACGATCTCAAGGCTCCGAGATCACATCTAAAGGCAAAGCTATTATTGGGTACGGGGGAATGCAGCTAAATGACGCGTACGCCACTATTCTTTCTTCTGAATCGACACCAACAGAAGGCAAGGAAACGTGGAATTAAAATGGATCGAAAGAACGGATGAATCTGCTACCAGAAGAAAGAAACGGAAAAGAACAAAGACAATGGAGAGGAAGAAGAAAAGGGAGAAAAGGCGGTACAGTAAATCTCGTAATACGAGTGCAAAGAATCGGAGCGTTGGTCCAGTAGTTCAGTCGGCAAACTACCTGGCTATTCTACGAGCGGTCGCGGATTCGACTCTCGGCTGGGATATGAGAATTTTACTAAGATTGTTCACTTCCTCTCATGAATGAGTGTGAAGGTTTCTTGATAATGTTTGTGTCGCATCCTGGGTAGTTAACCCACTTTTTTTTTTTTTTTGAGTTATGCTGTCTATTAACTAACATACGCACCCGGAAGATTTCTAAAAATGCTTATTTTGGACTCAGGAGACCTCAAAATGGGCATTTCACTGAAATATCGTTGAAATATGTACATTACTTCCCCTACTTACTGTAAGCACATAGTATAGAAATTAAAAATGAAAAAGATGACCTCCCATTTGAGAAAAGTATAAGTTTTGGAATATTCAAATATCATTTATAAGTTATATAGAGATAAATAATTATGGCATAAAATGTAATATATCTGGTTATTCAAATAAATATATTTGAGCTCTTTCCTATTATTTATCAGGAACTTCTTTGCCTCACGTGTAAGATCCATTGTAACACTTGCCTGCTGTGCAAGGGGTCCTGGAATCGATTCCCGGTTGGGGGTGGGGATTGTACTCCAATATGATTCCCGATCTTCTCCAGAGTCTGGAAGTATGAATGAGTGTGTGAATGTGTGCGTGATCTAATGATTCAAGTACAAGCAACCCAACGTATACGTAAGTTTTATAGTGCATACAAATACATAGGTATATAAGGGATTAGCGCCCGCCTCGGTAGCGTGGATGGTAGCGTGTCTGCCTCACGTTCAAGTGGTTCCGAGTTCGAATCTCGGTCAGGGTGAGCTACCTGGATACGGGTTTTTCCCGGCTTTTTCCCTTATCCTTAAAGACGAATGTCAGGTAGCTCTAAGCTCCATGTACCCCGGGCTCATTTGAGCATCATTTCACCCATTCCATTCACCGTCCGATATGACAACGTTGGAGGACGTAAAATTACAACAACAACAACAAAAGGATTAGTGGATATTTAATTATTTTGTGCATATGGCTTATATTTTACCTCTTCAGCAATTATTCTTCAGATAAAAATGTTTTACCATAATACTTTAAGAAGAGAAGAATCCGAACAAAGTTCTCTTTTACTGCTCTCTGTTGGACTGCTAAATCCATAAAGGACGTGAAAAATGAGAACATAGCTATCAACAATGAGCACTTCCTCCAACGCCGCTCAACACTTAATATAAATTAAATAGCGCTCAACAATCATGCGACAAATCTTGCAACTTCAGTGCGGCCGTTGCATCATAAAACTGCATACGGTTTGTATTAATGTTGCAACGATAACGTTTGCAAGAATTAAAAAGTACAATCTTCAGTTCACTTTTTCAAACTTGTAACTTGTGTGCTGTTACCCGTAATTTCTGAAGTGTGTCCAGCAGGAAACTGAATATTACAATGACGAAGGAAAAGAGCAGTAAAGGTTACTTGTTTCGCTAGTGGAATGATATAAGTCCTACTCTAACAACGGATGTTAGCCCGCCTCACGTTCAAGAGGTCCCGAGTTCGAATCTCGGTCGACCTGGATAAGGTCTTTTCCGTGGTTTTCCCTTATCCTTCAAGACTAATGTCGGGTAACTCTAAGCTTCATGGACCCTGGACTCATTTGAGCATCATTTCACCCGCTTCATTCACCGTCCGATATGACTTAACGCTGGAGGACGTAAATTACAAAACAAACAAAACAATAACAACGGATGGAAATAATAGTAGCGCAAATGTGTGAGAAACGCGCGTTTTATTTTGTAATTTCAGATTATTTCAACAATCAACCAATTCTCGAGTTAGTGATTGTTGGTTTTATTAAACTAAAATAATTACAGTGTATAACATTCTTATTCATACACTTCATTTTTCTAAGAAAATATTTTAATATCTGTGAGAAAAAACAGTCGAATTAATATTTGTTTCCCCAGCATGTGAAACAACATAACAAACTCTATATTAGGAATTAACTAAATATTAACATATGAAGTTATAAAGTAAATTAAATGAACCTGTAAAAGAAACATGGTCATTTTTGTACGACTTTTCTATTCGTACATTAGAAATATCAGTTCTATAAAAAGACACCATTGACAATCTAATACTTTGTTGGGTACCCCTTGGCTTCAATACAAGGGGCGTCCAGAAAGTAAGTCCTGTTTCAATTTATCCCCGCTACAGTGCTGCGATCGCAGTTCCGCACATGCGCGATAGACGCTCTGTATCAAGGGGAAGAAACGTGCGCCATTGAGATCGCTGTCAGCCACGTATGCTTTGTTGTGCTTGTTTACAATGTTGGTGTTGATTGAAAATCCCGCCGCTTGTAATATCAGATCTGTGATTCGTTTTCTGAATGCTAGGAAAGTGAAACTAACTGAAATTTATCGAAAAAATTGCGATGTTTACGGACAAAATGCGATGAGTGATACAATGGTGAGAAGATGGGCCCGACAGTTCAATGAAGCACGTAGTGAAGTGCACGATGAAGAACGAAGTGGGCGTCCATCTTTGGTTAAGGAAGAACTGGTTCACGCGATTGATGACATGATCCAGGAAAACCGCAAGTTTACAATTAGTGCTCTCGCTATGGAATTTTCCCAAATCTCACGATCACTAGTTCATGAAATTGTTACCGAAAAACTGAAATTTCGTAAACTTTGCTCACGTTGGGTGCCAAAGATTCTTACTGAGCAACTCAAAACAAACCGGAAGGGTAGTGCACTTCAAGTTTTGACCCGTTATGATGAAGGCGGCGAAGAGTTTCTGCCACAGATAGTCACAGGAAATGAAACTTGGATTTCTTACGACACCCCTGAAAGTAAGCGTCAATCAATGGAATGGAGGCACACCTCATCCCCAGCAAAGGTTAAGCCGAAACAAATCTTGACACCTCGAAAAATGATGTGCACAGTGTTCTGGGACAGGAAAGGCATCTTACTCATTGATGTCTTACCGCGTGGTCAAACAATGAAAACAGATGTTTATTGCGAGACAACGCACGACCACACACTGCAAATGCGACGAAAAACATCCTACAGGGATTTGGCTGGGACGTGTTTGACCGGACCCCGTACAGCCCTGACCTCGCTCCTAGCGACTTGCATCTGTTTTTGCATCTCAAATCTTTCCTTGGCGGTCAATACTTCAACAATGACGAAAAGCTGAAAGAAAATGTTTCCAACTGGTTGAAGACACAGGCGGCAAATTTCTATGAAGAAGGTATACAATAACTTGTGCCTCGCTATGACAAAGGCCTGCAAAATTTCGGCAGTTATGTGAAAAAGTAGCTTATGAGTTGTAGAATTTTGTGCAATAAATAATTTTTCTGTGTCTGTACACAATTTAATTTTATTACCAAACAGAACTTACTTTCTGGACGTACCTCGTAACTGCCTCACACCTTCTCTTCATAGAACTAACCAAGTTTCTGCATTCTTCTGGGCTGATTTTACTCCATTCTTCCTCCACAACATGTTTAAGCGCTTGTTTAGTCCTTATTTTGCTTTTACGCACTCGTTTCTTCAGAATTCTCCACTAATGAACTATTGGATTCAGGTCTGGGCTCTGAGGAGGTGTTTGCAGTAGTTTAGGTACATTCCATATTAATCAATTCATGTTCAGTCTTGCCTTGTGTTTACTGTCATCTTGTTGAAATCTATAACCAGGTGCCATGCCCATTTTCTGGGCACTCTGCCTTACATTGTTCTTTAAAATGTGAAAATACACATGCTGGTCCATAGTGCCATCAATAAATTGTATATTACCAACACCTTTGGACGACATGAAGGCCAAAATCATAATGGAACCACCACCATGTTTAACTGTGGGAAGAGTGTTTCAGGGATCATTGTCTGAATTTGCTTTTCTCCAGGCTCTGTTTATCCCATCTTAGTCTCGTCCGACCATATCACGCTGTTCCATAAGTTTTCATCCTTAAGGATATGTTTCTTAGTAAATACAGCTCGTTTTTTCCTGTTTGCTGTACTTACATGGCTTCCTCCTGGATGTTAGGCAATGATACCCGTATTTCCATAAAACACGACAAATATTTTGGTCAGACATATTTTGAGAAACATCTTCAACTAATGGACGTAATTGAGGAACACTTAATTTAGGATTTTCTCGAATTCTGCTCACAATGAAACGTTCCTCTCTTGCATTTAGTCTGCCTTCTTTAGGTTTTCGTGGTAAATTATTTGTAGAACCTCGTTCTTTAAATTTGTTGACTATGTACTGTATGGTAGAATGTGATTTATTTACTGTTTGCGCTATTTTTCTAAGAGAATACCCTCTATGTGCCAAATTTATAATTACTTGTTTCAGATCAGAAATAAGATCTTTTTGCTTACCCATTTCGAATAATATTGACAGAACGTATACAACTGCGACCGCAGGAGCCTAGGCGACCTTTGAAACACATGCACGTTGAAGCTGTTTATGACGCCGTGTTCAATTTTAACAACTGTACGAATAGGAAAGTTGCATAAAATTGGAAGCTACTTCTTTAATATTGCTGCTTCATACAAAAGTACCGGTTTTGAAATGAAATTTGCCATTGGAAGTTCTTGTTTTAGGTTTATCAAGCACATATAAATGACTGAAAGAAAAGCACAAGTTTTTTAAGCAAGTAGAGAATGACTTATTATTAAAAACCTGAGGTGTACGAATAAGAATGTTATACACTGTACATTTTGTTTTTATATCATTATTATAGGTGTCCTGCCAAAATAATCGAAATTACGCAACGTCTATGAATAGCTGCATATAGAAATGCTATTAATAAAAATGTCTCCAGAATCCTTACCAGTAGCATTTCCTACAAACACAAATGGAAGTAATGGCATTGATATTTTTTAAAGTTATCTGCAAAGCATTAGTAAAATCCCAACCGCAATCTCACGTTTGAAAGAAAAAGTGTTGCCTTTATTCTTCTGCCCTGCAGAAATAGCTTCGCCGTAGATATACCAGGAGAAATAGGAATGTACTGTCGTCACAAAATTGAGAAAATTGAAGCAAGAAATCCAGGTTTAGTGTTTCTTCTGGATGTGGCAAAGTGGACACAAGGAAAATCTGAAAAAGAACTTGCTTACTGTTTAAGTGACATAACCTCTCTTCGATACTATCTTGTGGTTAGAAAACTGTGAAAAATATTTGTTTACTGCAATATGCGCAACTAATGCTAAAATAGACTGAAAGTTAGTGTCTGTGGTTTAGAATAAATTTATAATTTTATTTTACCAAGTTTAATAATTAAAAAAAAATTAAAATAATGTACCTTATTTTAAAAGATATAAAATTTTTAGAGCATGCATATCCATACTTTATAGTGCATATAAATCCGAGCTCTACGGATGACATTTCCAGAACATTCAATGTATACATTTTATTTGTCATGAAAATATGTTAAACATATGCTATTTTAATAAAAATGGTTAGTCATTTTTGAGAAAATCGAAATTTTCGAAAGATGTTCCATATAAAGGGTAGTCTGGAAGAGGGAGATTTTATAGGAAAATATTAAATTTTATTATCAAGTTTGTTGTTTAATTAACTTTTTGTTTTTGATTTATGCTTCTCTCTCTCTTTCACTCACCTTTCCATATTTTTTTTTTTTTTTTTTTTTTGAGATTTAGGAGATCCAAAAACGTGTATTTGGGTGGAATACAATACTTTCAGTGCTTATTCTACTTAGTAGACAAAGTAAAATTTGGATGAATATCGTAATTCAAATTTTCTCCAAATCTTTAACTGTGACTTCATACTCGTAGTAAATGTTACGTTTTAACGTTCTCAAAAATATCTTCGACGTTTTCTACTGCCGTATCATAGGTTTGAATTATAGATATATTTAATAGATATACATTCTTCGCGTTGGCTCTTGCTCAAATGTGGGTCACTGACTTAATGGGATTAAGCCTTTTTTCCTTCCCAAAAGTTGGTTGCTACTGCAGAATTTATTCTTCCATTACTCTATAAGTCTTTGAAGGTTGGCTTTTTTAATGCCGCATGTAAGTAATTACTCATTGGTGAATTCAAATAGTTTGTGGGAAAAAATATCGTGGATAAGGTAACCGAAGGGAAGAATTGCGTTTTAATTAAATGGTATAAGTTATGGCGGCATGTGTGAATTTGTAAGGGTAGAAAAGCTTGTGTAAAATATACCACATTATAAGATAGCTTTTGTTTTCCACCCTTAATCCGCTCCCCAATTTCGTTATTGCCCCTGACCATCAAGAAGATATAAAAGAAGTTTAAAGGTGAAACATTTAATGCAAATCAGTTTAATAACAGCTGAGCTAATTGTATTCTGAGCAAGTTTTAAATATGGATGCCTCCCTCCTTTAATTTAGAAACGGAGTTTTATAGAATCCATTAATATTCATAACGGAGGGGAAGGTGATGCTTTGCGTTCACGCATATTTCTCTTCTCTCTATTCTACAAACATTTCTTACAAAAGCTTGTTCTTTTATTTAATACTTATTTATTGAGATAAGCTTTCACGTTCAACTATATTTTTTGCAGTTTTAAAAGGCTGAAGTGACAGTTAAGAGTTTAAAAAAGGAAATGGCTATGTGCTGGCTTTAAAATTCTAAGCCTTTTGCATCACCACAGAGAGGGGGGTAATCTGATACGAAGTACTCACATGACGTTCTGTTTGTGTACAAACTATTCTAACAAACGATCATTCCTCTATTTACTTCTTGTTCAAGATAAAATTTGCAATTTTTTTGTTTTTAATTTTATTTTAGGTGCAAGGGAAATCCAGTAAGCTTACGGTGATCGTAAAATATTTTAAGATAACAGCAGGTTGGCATCTGTTTGCTTTGAAATTCCATTCCAAAAAAAGTGAATGACTTCACATGTGAGAAAAGTATAATTATTGGGAAATACAAAAAAATTAAAACTGAATATCTCTGAAATGCTTCACTTCTCAAAAAATGTCTAGAATGATGACATACAGAATTAATAAGGTACAAAGAAAAATAGAACGTTTTAAATATGAATATTTTATTAAGTTAACGGGTTGTAAATTTGGCAGTATATTATGAGTAGAGTTTAGCTGAGGGTCAAGTGACATTACGCACCGTAATTATCGACGGCTGGATTTTCAGGTCAATCCACATAATTAGCTCGTATGATTACGCGAGTTAAAGGATGTTGGTATGAAGGGTTGTTGGATTAGTTACAACAGCGTAGCTTGGGATTGGAATTAAGGCCGCGCCGTGGCCGATTGGCTAGACCACATGCGTCTCACCAAGGCGGCCCGGATTCGACCCCAGGCGACCACATTTGAGATTTATGGTGGACAGCACGACATAGGGATGGTTTTCTCCGGCATCTCCGGTTTTCCCCGCCATCATTTCACTAATTTCTTTCCTTTTCACTCATTTCGACCTCATTCTGTCATCTACTTCTCTCACCCTTATACCAGGTATTGGGCTGATCACCCATTGTGGGTTCTCTATCAGATCCATAGTTCCTCACACAGGCGTCTAAAGGAAAAGAGAAGCAAGAATCTCCTAACATCACGATAATGGTAAAACTAGGGAAGTTAAACAGCAATGTGAGGTGGAATTTCTTAGCAATTTATAGACCGACTCTGAGTTGAAAAGCAATACATATTAGAAGAGTTGAAATGATGTGGCAACATAGAATTAGAAACTAGGAGAAGAAAATCCTAGAATCATTACTACAGGAGAGGTCATTAGGAGGATTTTAAGCTTAATGGTGAATTTTAGACATAATTTAGAAACTTTTGGTCGATTGCTGATGTGATATTGTGCTATTGCCTGGTAGAGGACTCAGCATCAATATTACCATAAACTGTTTTGATATAAATACAATAAATATTACAGGAATCAAATATTTTAACACCGGACATCTATATCATAGTTTCCATTGGGCTGCAGCTTTTTCGCTAAAGTGTAGATGATTTATTAAATTTCGAAGTCAGAATCAGTGCTATCTTTTTATTGAGAAATATTCACTCAGCATACTCTGAGATAGGTTTGTCATACCTCGGACATATAGCCAGAATTGTCGTCAGGGAAGAACTTCAAGATTTCAAATTGGCATCACATCATGAAGCAAAGAATACTACTAGTTTCAGGACTTCTGAGAACATTCAAGATGTATATTTCATTTGTAAAGAAAATATATTGATCATATGGTATTTTAATCAAAAGGGTTAGAACCATTTATTGAACAAATCGAAACTCTCGAAAAATGTTTCATGTAAAGAGTTGCCTGGGGTTGAGGGGTTCCTTGATAAAGTTTGGGTCCCATTTTTGGAAGATGCTGAACTTAAACATCGTGTTTAGAATTAAATGAACTTTTCCTTTTTAGAGTCATGCTGTTT
This sequence comes from Mantis religiosa, assembly GCA_030765055.1. Classification (NCBI taxonomy): domain Eukaryota; kingdom Metazoa; phylum Arthropoda; class Insecta; order Mantodea; family Mantidae; genus Mantis; species Mantis religiosa. The sequence continues at coordinate 145,830,247 of CM060949.1, forward strand.
ACAAAGATGTTTATTTTGAATTCAGAAGACCTCAAAAGTATATTTCTAGTGACATTTCTGTGATGAATTTTTTAGTGCAATACACTCAAAATAGAGTAAACTTCCGGTATTTTCTATATACATAATAGAAATAAATATTCTGTGTTATATTCATATAGGATTAGGATTAAAATGAGGGGATACGGCACTACGATATATACATATAACTTGCTGTGCACTGTTATTTATTAGGCGGTATGCAAACTGTACGTACTAAAGTGTATTTTTGTATGTATTTTATTTTAATCGAAATAACTTTCGCAAACGTATCTACATTACGTATTGCGTTGAAGTACAGAGGAAAAGAGCGACTTGCAGATATTTTAACAACTGAACGCTGCAATGCCGGCCTCAGAATTCCACAACTTTTCCATGTAGTCCGAGTAAAACATCTGAACGTTGAAAAAACTTAATGCAGAGTACTGAACAAATGAAATTAATAACAGACATCCGGAAAAGGTTTACGGCACAAGGGGGGAAAAAAACAAGATTTGAAATAAATTGTGTGTTTTAGAAAGATTTAGATGTTTTGGACAGTACGTTCATAGATATTTCTTTTTTGCATGTGGTCTTAAACCATTTTTTTTTTTTTTTTTTTTTTTTTTTTTTTGTGAAATGTCAGCGTCTAAGTTTTGGGTGCAATGCAAGGCCTTCTCTGTGTACTATGTGCGTGACAATGAAAGTAAAAAATAGCGACGTACCACCTAAAACTTAAACTAATAAATAATATCTCAGAGTTTAACGCCGGCAAAGAAAGAAAAACAATTACATAAATTGTTTAACGAGATTTTGTGTTGCACCCTATCAGTTATATGAAGTCATTCAAAATGTAACCGAGCGGGATGGCTCAGGCGGGAGGTGCAGGTTCGCCTTCCGTTGTCGGCCTACCTGACCCATTGGTTTTTATCGGGGGGGGGGGGGGCATTCCCGGGTCGCCAGGCGACATCCCCCGAATTTCTTGTACTTCCATTTCATCTCCATTATCATTTCACATCATCTCTCATCTGGTGGTCTCTTTCAGGATTGTCTCGACGTTGCATGGCAGGATGGTATGCCCTTGGTAAAACTTTCTCCTCCGTTAGGACGGTCTCCGAACCCGGCTTTTTTTTTTTTTTTTTTTTTTTTTTTTTAATTTTACGTCCTCCAACGTTAAGTCATATCGGACGATGAATGGAATGGGTGAAATGACGCTCAAATGAGCCCATGGTCCATAGAGCTTAGTTACCCGACATTCGTCTTTCAGGATAAGGGAAAACCCTGGAAAAAAAAACCTTACCAGGTAACGCGAGCTTCTGAGGTCGTTTTCGGATCACAGTAGGGTGGGATGCCGTTGTACTGGTTTGCCGGGGAGTTTCCAATGGGTAAAGTGTAGGGATCCTGCCCTCTGCACTGATGTGGCTCTTTGGGAAATCTGCCCTCTTCTCCTCTCGCCTCACTCTTTCTTCCTCCCGGGGGCATAGGACCAAGTTTGGACCTCCGTGCCGAATTCTCTGTGTAACGTAGTCCAGTCTGGTCCATTCAAAGTGTAGATGACTTCAGTCATCAACAATAGAAAGTTGTTGAATATTATACATTTTATTTGTCGTGTAAATATCTTAAACGCATGTATTTAAAAAAAATCAAGAAGAAACTTTTTGCATGTAAGGAGATTTCGGGGTGGAGGGATATTTTTTTTAATGAAAATCTTCATGTCTCATCATTTGAAGACGGTAAACCCGCTATCATTTGTTTTTATGTAACTTCTACGAATATTCTTACGAAAGCTTATTTTTCTATCTGCTTAAAGTAAAATTATACAAACGTTTACAGAAATATTTCATTACCAGGCATCGGATTGCATACACCTTAGCAATCAATGTACTCACACAGGTACATACTATGCGTCCGATATGACTTAACGTTGGAGGACGTAAATTACAAAAAAAAAAAAAAAAAAAAAAAAAAAAAAAAGCCTAGCGAGACATCAACAAACGTCCGTGTCAACAAGTATACCGATGCACTGTGTGTGTACACTCCGGTACGGATACAAAATGTAACCAACGTTACAATATGCCATCCTCATTGCTTTCAATGCGGGAACTACAGTGAACAACCATGTGCATTCGTAAATTGTCGAATGTAAATTTTCTGCGCCTCTCGCTGAAACAATATAAAATATTGGGAGAAAGTTCGTTCGTCACATGGCGTTAATGGTGCATATAAGTAGTATACAAATTATTTTCATGTGTTTGTCCGAGTGTTTGAATATTTCCTATATTACGCAGCACCGAAAATCCAGTATTTTTGTGTAACATACTGGACAATGTATTTGTTTTATTTATTTATTTACTTGTTTAGTATGTGTTGCATTCCGTATATTGTTAATTTTTGCGGACACCTCGTGTTGTTCCCGGGGCTGACGTCAGCAGTTATATACTGCGAGACTCGTAAACTTCATATCCCATTAAAGGTGTATGGAATCCGATGCCTGTTCATTACGCATTAAGTACAAGGTGGATTGGACAGCTGAACCGAAAGTCATATGTTGAAAAGACGGGTAGCTTTTATTAAGAAGAATACGAATGCTTCATACTCATTAGGCAAACAAATTGTAGCCGCCTCTGTATCGTAGGTGGTAGCGTGTCTACCTCACGTTCAAGAGGTTCCGAGTTCTAATCTCGGTCAGGATGAGCTTTTCTCCGAGTTTTTCCCTTATCCTGAAAGATGAATATTGGGTAACTCTTAAGCTCTATAGACCTTTGACTCAATTGAACATAATTTCATCCATTATTATACATCATCCACTAATGATATATAAAATAATTACGAGAGTAATTTCTGATTGAAAGCTGCTTTATTGTTTTTCAAAATATTCTACTTAATGATCAACACACTTTTGTATTTGTTTGAACCAGGGACGTATTTAAGGGGAGGGGGGTCCAGGGGGTCCGGACCCCTCAATGAATTATCATTTCAAACTTTTAATAAATTGTTTAATATAAATCGAAAAAGGTTTATTCAAGCTTCTCATCTTAACGTCTCTATTCACTGTCAAGCAAACATGAAGTTATTTAAGAGATAAACGAAAAGTTACTGCACAGCAGCTGTAGAACTCGTTAAAATACACAAATAATGTCAATTACAGTAATGTATTGCAAAGTTAATCAATTCCGACGTATTATACTTTGTTAATTAGAATGCCCAGATACTTAAAGGTATGTAATTTTTAACTTCTAAGTTCCTATTCCCTTTTTTTCAATCAAGGAGAACTAATACTTCAAATGCATCAATCAGTGGTTCGCTTTTTAAATATCTGATTACTGCTTATATCACTTTATCCCAGGTATAAGAACAAAAAATGTGCAATGTGCAAGGCCTTTCTACAGACTTTATCCAAAGAAACAAGACAAAAAACATGCTTTTCTAAGAACAATTTGTAGAAGCTTGGGTGGAGAAAGACATGTGAATATTATATATATATATATATATATATATATATATATATATATATATATATATATATATATATATTACATGTGTTTTTATTCGTTATTAACATGATAAAAACACACCCTTGATTAATTATTTATTAAAAGCAAATAATTCAACGTAGATTTTTTTGGACACCCCCGGAAACTGACTTCTAAACACGTGTCTGGTTTGAACTATTTGTCAAAGCATTTATTCCAGTCTTCTGAGACACCTTCAAAACATGGTTTATGAAGGCATCAACGGCTTCTTTTGCCGACGAAAATCGTTGCCCATGCAATTTATTCTTGATATTTGAAAGGAAAAGATGTCATTGGGTGCCATATCTGGACTGTATGGCGGATGACGCATCAATTCGAATGTGTGCGCGTTCGCCTTGTCTTGGTGGAGAACGATACAATGGTTCTAATTGGTTTTCCTTACTTCACCGGTCTCCCGGCAAACAAATGCTTGTGTACCATTCGGCATTGACCGGTTTACGTTGCTTTAAAGGCTCTGTGGTTACTGGCCAGTTTTGGTGAAAAGGCAGGTGACTATTTGCTTCGCAGTGCTTCCAACTTTTGTTGGATTTGCTTTATCTTGAAACACCCGTAGAGTCGTTTACGCTGTTTAGTGCTGTTTACGTTCCGACCCATACACGTAGATCAATGATTTGTCACCTATTACAATCTTGTATACGGCTTTTGAGGCACCGCCATTGCATTTCTTGAGCATTTTTGTACACCGGTCTACACGAGCATCTTTTTGAGATTGCGTCCCACGAGAGCAAACCTTTTTCACGGCGAAATAATCATGCAATATTTTATATACGCTGGTGGAACTAATGCCTAGGGTTGCCTCAGTCTCACAATATGTCGCATAGCGATCTTGTATTATTAGTTTTTGCACAACATCATTGTTTTCTGGCACAACTGATTTTGGACGATTTTTACGAACTTTTACGAACTCCATCATTGAGCCAACGGCGGCCACGGTTAAATTCGTTATATCAGCGTTTCACAGTGGCAAAGGATGGAGCTTCGTCGGCAAATGTGGAAGTTAGTGCTTCGATGCACTTTTGTCTTGATAATCCACTTCGAAAGTCATAATAAATCATCACACGAACATATTTACGAGTTAATTCCATGTCTTTGTTGAGACACAATGTTGAAGTTAATGCAAACAAAACAAATGACGCTCTATTGTCAAAATGTCTGAAGTAGATTGTAGGGAGCAATGTCAAACTTTTCAGTGGAAACGTCAGATGGCACCTACTCATTCAGGGTTGCCAAGGCTCAAAATATAAATAGTGCCCCTCATAGTTATATTAAGTATATGTCAAAATCAAGGTTTATATTAAAAAGCGTATAATGTATGAAATATTACATTATTGAAAACAAATATAATTAATAAGATAATGCCAAAAATAAGGCCAGTAATAGCTTTTTAAAAGAAAATATTCATAAAAGTGTTAAACAAAAGCAAATGTCTCAGTTGAGCTGGTCATGCGACTGTTTTTTGCAATTTATATCCTCCAACCTTAAGTCATATCGGACGGTGAATGAAATGGGTAAAAGGATGCTCAAATGAGTCCGGGGTTCATGGAGCTTAGAATTACCTGACATTCGTCTTCCAGGATAAGGGAAAACCCTGGGGAAAACCTTATCCAGGTAACTCGCCCTGAACGAGATTCGAACTCGGGACCTCTTGAACGTGAGGCAGACACGCTACCGAGGCAAGCTACCCATGCGAATGTGACACTCCTCAAAATAAGAGCCCATTATAGTTTTTCTGTTATTGTTTTCATTATCATTCCTTATTGTTTTTATTAGTTCAACCGGGAAGTTTGTCGTTGCATAAAAGAACTTTTAAAAACGTATGCAAAGATGCCGAAGGAAGGCTATAGACATCGGTTGACAGGAAATCGAATAGAGTTGTAAAATTAACTGTTCTTTAAGCCCACGCAATGAAATAAAATTGATTTGGGGGTAAAGTCTCTCTCTCATTCTCTCTCTCTCTCTCTCTCTCTCTCTCTTTCTCTCTCTCTCTCTCTCTCTCTCTCTCACCTCGTTCACCCACCCATACTTCCAAACTTAGGAATACTCCTTGTTGAAGAAAAATTGCCAGACTCCAACCAGGAATCGAACTCGGGAGCTAATTACTCTAACCGCCAGACTGGGAGGTCTGCTTTTTGTGCCTTCTTCGTATTCAACTGACGCTTCGGATGGCATTTTGATAATTTTAAGTATAGATATTGTGTAACTTTTGGTACTGTCCTCATTAATTCATGAACTCGCATCACGTGCATTTAATGAAGTGTAAAGATTATAACACTATATATAAATAATATCTAAACCGAGCAGGGCTAAGGCTATTTGACCATGACCCCGCCATTTGTACGCAGCTGTCAACAATAGAAGGGACATAAAACCTTGTCCCATCCCCTGCTGTGTATAGAAAGAAGCCATTATCCCTTCATAATATATTTCAGCCCTGCCCATGTACAGGAAAGAGGGTGCTTGTGTATTCCAAATGCCACTTCCAACCCCTCCCATTCTTTCCTTTCTTCTTAGCGATTTAGGCGTCAAGAAGAAGAGTGTCTTGTGACGGTTCGGCTGTCTTCTATCTGCTCTCTATAGTAGAGTTTTAGAAGTGTGCATTCCACAAAATAATCCAGTCACCCAAAATATGTTTTGAGTTTCCTTGTATCAATTAAAAATATTAGTTAAGTCCATTTTTTGGGGAGCAGTTTTTTATGTTTTTGACGTTTTAGTTTCTCTACCACATACAAAAGGTAGTGAAGTTTTAAATTCCTTAAAAAATTCCATATAGCATTTTCACCGCAAATATGCTTTATGCCTTCTAAATAAATATAAAGGATCGTAAAAGATCCACGGAGACAATATTCAAAAACATTATGACGGATAATCAACACACTTGGCATGTAGCATACGAACTCGAAGTCATTAAGTCACGTTGTTGTGAACGGAAGGCTTCGGTTCGTATCCCGGAGGAACCATCCTTTCTGTTAGATTTCTTCTATCATTACACTAGCAAATGTCGGGAAGGTACTCTAAACGTGTCCTTAAACGTTCTATTCCCAAATTTCCTTTTCTAATTAAATTTTTATTTCGTGCTTCATCAGTGTCCGCCGCCTGTGGTGCCGTATGTACTAAGAATGGGGTTAAACACTAGTTAATAATATTTTCAAGAAAATCCCGCCACCCCAAACTAATCCAACATGGCAAATATTTCTTTAATTGTGATTTTCCCAATAATACCTATGAGGTTGCAATTAAAATATATATTTAAGACAGTTACATGAAAAATGCATATCTTGAATTCTCTGGGAAATCCTCATCATTCTGGAGGAATTTTAACAGCTAATTAGCAATTAATCAATGAACTTTAAGAAATATAAAAAAGGCACTGCACTAAAAGTTTACATCTCTAAAATGCACATTTACTTGATATATATATTGTGAAATCAGCCATTTCCGACATATTCGCTGTTATTGATTTGGATTATTCAATAGTTTTGTCACTTTATTTTTTCGCGCTATATTTAAATGTGTATGAAATTTAAAGGCTAGCATATAACAACTCGGCTTTAAACATCTGACTATCGAATCGATTTCCTTTACCTCCCCTCGAACCTGCAACGAAAAGTTGCAATGTAATTGTGTGCAGAGTCCATTATGTCCATTAGTGTGTTAGGAAAAATATCTGTTACTCACATGACTTTGTCGTATAATAATAATAATAATAATAATAATAATAATAATAATAATAATAATAATAATAATAATAATAATAATAATAATAATAATAATAATAATAATAATAATAATAATAATAATAATAATAATAATAATAATAATAATAATAATAATAATAATAATAATAATAATAATAATAATAATAATAATAATAATAATAATAATATCTAATAAAAATTTCGCATCTGAGAAAACTATTAAGTATTGGAAAATTAAAAAATGTAACAAGGAGTACCTCGGAAACGGTTCACTCCCCCCAAAAATTGATTTTGACATAAATTGTTTCATAACGACATCCACATTTTTGGTGTAGTAAGATTTTGTCTTAAAGAACGTAAATTACACACACACACACACACACACGCACGCACGCACACACACACACACACACACACACACACACTGTCACGTACGGTTTACCAGTTATCCGAAATCAAGATTTTACTTTTTAACCGAATTTTCGTTTTTGAGTTAATAACGTACACACACATACACGCATGCAGGAGTATTTCGATGACGTCTAATGCTACAGAAAGTTGACAGTTAATTGTATATTTCAGTGACCTCAATTTTTTGTTTGTCTTTTTGTACCAGTTATATGAAACTGTACATAATTAATTCAGAATAAAGATGGCTACGGAGTCTACTCTCGTAAAATAAACATATTGAGATATATTTTTGTGAGGGGTACCTACGTACTTTGAGCAAACTGTTTAGCCACTTTTGAGGAAATGCACAGTAACTGTATTTTTTCACTTAAAGGATAAATTGTGATGGGCAATTTTTTTGCCCAAAATCTTTGCTTCTTGTGCTTAAAAAGCGTTATGCTGTTATACATTCGCACACACATATTTTTTTCTAAAAGTTCGCTCAACACATGCAAAAAGAGATGCTACGGACACCTAAAGGTCTCAAACTGAGAATTTCGATCTAGTTATGTCCTTCTCTTTCCCTCTGTCTTTCCCTCAATTCTTTGCATGGCTTGTGTTGTTTTAATCATTATATTACATACTTACTTATTGTATTTTTCCTTAATTATTGTAGATATCTTTTTGTTCTCAACATCGACGTATTCCATGTCGTGTACAATAATCGGAGGATGAATAAAATAAATAAATAAATTCTCGGGAAAATGTCAGTGCATTTAATCATTAGAAAAGAATTGCTTTCTAAGCGTAAAGATGCTACCGCCAAACAACTATCATTATTTACAATTTCTTTTGTTTCTACGACGAAATATGGCATATGTTTATCTGGACTGACACGAAGTAGCTAAAAATATGTTTTCACAAGAATAGTTTCGCAGAAAAATAATTTAAACAAGTTTGTAAATGTAACAATTAGAATTTTATTCTAAATGTATAAAGTACCTTACAGCTGACAATGTCTATCGCTTGATAACAATTAAGTAATTTAGAATTAACTGTGTTTACGTTTCTGAACAGTGCGTTCCAATGAGAGACATGAGGTTTTTGAAAAACATATTTTCATAACGTGTTAAAGGAAGTAATGTTTACATTACTATATCATATAGTCCAATTGTGGTATTGCATAATGAACGAAACAAAATTATGAAAGACCCAGTTAAATAGAATTTTCCACACTTTAATGAGAAATGCAAGCACGTCACGGATACCCACGCGGTTTACCTGAGAGTTTTCCTTCCGACTTTGACAGCTCACCGCTAGGTTGCGCTCGTGTTGCAGCTGATTTCCCCCTCTCGCTGTAGAGTCGTCAGACGCGCCAGTCGGTGTTCTGTTGTTCACGTGAGACGAGTGGTTCTGTGGCGCGGGAAAGTGTGAGTAAGGTTTTTCGTAACATGGATAATGGTGACTGTTTTGGGTAGCAATGTTAGTATCCAGAGTACAGGATCCGTCCCCGGCGGCGGTGGTCGGTAAACTAGCAACTCGCCCTTTGCCACCCCCTCCGGTACCCCCTAGACCGAGTAAAGCCCTAGTGGCCGAGGCCCTCGCTAGAACTAGATCTGATCGAACTGCTTTTAATGGCGTTAGTGTAGATCGCGTTAACGCAAAGGCAAAATGTGTAGAAGAGTTGTTTGTGAAGTCATCAAACATCCCTAAACAAAATATCTACGAGTGTGCAAAAGACCTTAAAAGTCATAATGATGCTACAAAGATTAATGATGCATCACAAAGTAGCGGTGTCAATGGCAACGCGGTCAAAGATGGTATAAATGTCAAAAGTAGACACGCAGTTCCAACCCGAAGGGCCCCTCCGCCCCCTGTCCAGAAGCCCTCGGTGCCCAAGGGAAGGTCAGGAGAGGCATCTTATACCTCCCAGGTCACGGTTACACCTGTTGCCAAAGAGAGGACGCAATCACATCACGTGACAGTCGCTCGATCAGTAGAGGCAGAACATGTTGGTAAACAAGTCACGCAGCAGCAGCAACAACAACAACCACCCAGCGGCGACGAAGGACGAGGTGATTCTGAAAGTCATGTACAGGAAAGTGTGGTGCGTGTGGAAATAAGGAACAACAATGAAACCGCCTCGAAAATTGAAACGGATCAACTCGAAGTTGAAACGGAAAAGAATATCATCCCCGTAATGACACAGCGGTTCAAGACGGACGAATTCTTGCATGCAAATGTTGAGAACGCCGCTTCTTCCCACACAAAACCGCAAGAAACGGTGTCGTTCCCACCAAAGAAGAATCCTGTTCCAGAACACGACAGGGCAACCAACTGCAAGAACCTACATCACAGCCAGCAACATAACATTGTGTTTAACGGAAGTGACGAGTACGTCAAGACGACCTATTCCAGCAGGCTTAAAGAGGAAGAAGCTTACGGACGCACCAACAACAAAACTGGAAGGCACATCCATGTCCTAGCCACAGGACAACATAAACACGACACTGCTTTAATCAGCTATTCCGCTGCAGGCAGCAACAGAAATACTGTGCTACATATAGACAACGCTAAACCAAAGTGTCAGGATCACAGAAAAGATCTGATCCACACCGGAAGTTTTGCTGATCGCAAGCCTTTAGTGGAGAATTTAATTGTAGAGCTAAAGGAAAGCGCCCAGCAACGAACTCAGCAAAAAAAGAATAAATCTAACGACACTAACATAGACAGTAATCAAAATGGGTTCATAGAAGCGCTGTATAGTAAAAACGCCAGTCCACCCCGTATCCAACACTCGGATTGGTTTGAGCTGGAAGACAATGGGAAGCCAGTTAGGTATTCCAGTTGTCATATCACGTTAGAGGATAATTCACCCTGTAACAGTTCTCACTACAACGAGCTCAGTGTACAAGTTGACGATGTCCATTACAGGCACCCTCAGAACTTCTCGTCCCCGCCGGCGTTCATCAGGAGCTATAAGAGAACGATGACTTCTCTTCAAGGCCTGCCACCGCTGCCCAAGAGTTTGAGTGGCATCAACCTGTTCGAGAGCAGTGGAGGGCTTCACTTCGGACCCATGGACGTGCAACAACAGAAGCAATTGCAGGCCCCGCAGCAGCCGCCGCCACCGCCTCCGGAAAGAGGCATGACGAAGAGTGGCAGTTACCGGCAGCTGTCGGCCCAGCAGGCTACAGCCGGAGGGAGTAACACCAGTAGAGCAGGTCCTTCTTCATCAGTAGTGCGGGGGTCCACGCCCCCGACCCCTGGAGGAAGTGCGTTACTTCATCATCAGCATCTTCGTGGTCCGCCCAACGGTACTGTCGTAGACCCCTCACCTCCACCTGTGACGCCTCGGGTACGGAAACCGACCGGTCTGGACGCCCAGCTGGCCATCCTGAGGAAGGAGATGGTAAGTACACTTTTCCTTACATTACAGTTATTGTTGTTAATTCGCATTTGTTTACATAAGGCAGCCTAAGTAGCGAATATTTCCTAGACCCAAATTTATGATAAAAAGCTCCAATCACATAGAAAAGTTATCGCAAAGCAACGCGAACACTAAATTGCCAGATTAATAAATAAGGTCATTCATAATGATCTTCATGAACATGAACATCATCGCTTGACGCTGACTTAAACCTTGTAAACTCCAGCTTTCATGTTCGGGTTTGGCGATTAAACAAAGAGAAAGAGAAAAATACACTAACGCATTGAACAGGAACAAAAAAGGAGCGATATGGAGTAAGTTGACGAGAAATCAGTTATTTCCAAATCATCGTCTTTGTAACAAAAACCGTAAATACTACAAAGATAATGTACTGAAGTAAAATATTTGGAAGCAAATTGCGAATGAAGTGAAATGTGAAGTTAGGCATGAGTAGTTCCATTTATATCCCGCCTTCAACTGCAATGGTCATATCGGCGGCCGTTCTCCTAGTTTATATTATTTACTATGGTAGCTGTCGACTTTGCGAGAAATAATAGTAATAGTAATAATAATATTCGTACAGACCAGTCACGCTTCAGAAAATTAGTTTATTACCATATATACTACCTATAATTACAGAAATTATTTAGTACCAAAAGCTTTCTTTTAATGACAGTTTTTTTTAACCAGAAGACTAAAATAATTGATAATCTTTTGGAAAAGGATATTAGTATTTATTATTATTATTATTATTATTATTATTATTATTATTATTATTATTATTATTATTATTATTATTATTATTATTATTATTATTATTATTATTATTATTATTATTATTATTATTATTATTATTATTATTATTATTATTATTATTATTATTATTATTATTATTATTATTATTATTATTATTATTATTATTATTATTATTATTATTATTATTATTATTATTATTATTATTATTATTATTATTATTATTATTATTATTATTATTATTATTATTATTATTATTATTATTATTATTATTGTTGTTGTTTTCACGTAGTTGGGAAAGTACTGTTCTATATGAATATTTTTAAGTGTTAAATTATTCTGAAGGTTTCGAAAAAGAGTAGTTTCGTGAAATGTTAATAGTGTAGTATAAATTTAACTCACAAATGCCCGCCTCGGTTTGTAGATGGTAGCGTGTCTGCCTCACGTTCAAGAGGTCCCGAGTTCGAATCTCGGTCAGGACGAGTTACCTGGATAAGGTTTTTTCCGGGATTTCCCCTTATCCTGATAGACGAATGTCGGGTAACTCAGCTTAATAAACCCCGGACTCATTTGAGCATCATTTCACCCATTTCATCCATCGTCCGATATGACTTAACGTTGGAGGACACCAATTGGAGAAACAACAAACTCACAAACACCCCACTACCAGTATTTTAAAACTATTTTATGCTCGACCATGCCAAACTTTAGTATTTATACGACTGATAGCAGTACTTTTAATGGGCCTCATTAAAATACACTTGTTCATTAAAGTGTGAGTAATCGACCAATCAGAAGTGGCCACGTAACATTGTGAAAGCGCAAGTATCGATTATTTTCGTTTCGATCACAACTGTACTAGCGCCAGTTTAGAAAAAAGTCAATGTCTGACACTGGTAACAGTGACATTGAACTTACACCCCTGGAAATTACGGCAAAAGCAGTCAATGTTACCAATAACTTGTTGCCATAAAAGCCAAGAAAGATGTGCAAAAAATTCTATTCACAATTGATGGATTGGAGAATATCAAAAGGTATAAATTCGTTCTCAGAAACTGTATTCCTAGTGTATTTCGAAGAATTGTCTCAAAATATGAAATCATTGACCTTGTGGACACACTATTCTTTTTTAAAATCAACCCTCAATTCACCTTCAACTATTCGACAAAGCTCATTTCCGCAAATTCATTTCACTAATTGTACAATAAATAATCTGTATTTGAAATAAACTCAGTTCTGTTCATATTTTCATTGGCATTAATTGCAAATGATATTTCAGTAAATTCTATTTCTTTCAGTTTGTCTAAACTTTCTTTTAGGATAAACTGTGTCACACCTTAGTAGCTGTTTATAGGGAAGTAATCAATATTTCTGCGCCTGCGTACTACGTAGTACGTCTCACTTTAGATAAAGGAATAACGATTGCAACTTGTGACTCAAACCAGAAATTAATAGTTTGAAATAAAACCTTTAATTTAGACACATGATCGAACCTAAACGGTCGTATGAAACTTCACTATAATGGTAATTACTGAATTTTCTGCTCCGCTCACATCTTTGTTAATGAAGCCACAACAGTATAAGTACTTCATGATGTTTATAAACTCAGTGTTTAAACGTCTGAAATAGTTTAAATTAATATGCATCAGATTAAAACATATTTTCTTCCTTCTAGTATTTAAAATATTTTTGTTAAAATTGTATATTTTTATGTATCAACTCTAACCCTAATATACCACTGTGTAAAATAGGGTTCAATAAATCTGGATAAATAAAAAAAATTGCAATGCTCGTTGCATAATATACTATAATAAGATTGATAAGTTAGTCATTTTATTTTGATGTTGACGTTGTGAATGGCAAATCGAATTTCATGTTCATGACATACGTTCAAGTCCTCGCGTTAATGCTAAGGTTTCTGTTTGAATGGTGCTTAGGGATTAAAAAGAAGATTTTATTTTATATGTGGGTGTAATTCCGAGGTCGCTGGCCGAGTTGAGGAAATCTGCGAACAAAATAAAGTCCTTACTACCCATGCATCATACACTATTTTGTAGACACTCCTGAGTATATATGTATATATAGATATAGATTATAATATATAAATATATGGTATTGTTTACTTTTCTCAATGTCATGATATCCATCGGGTAGCGGTGTTCATTTGCTTCCGTAGCATCAATGTCAGTAACATGACTTTTAAAAGAACACAATATTCTACATACTGTCCTCCAACGCAAAGTAAGTCCCCGAAAGGAATGTGCCACCCTTATACAGTGGGACAAGGACAGCGAATGTGTGTGACAGCTATACAAGGAGAAGAATCGTTTAAAAAAAAAAAAAAAAAAAAAAAAAAAAAAAAAAAAAAAAAAAAAAAAAAAAAAAAAACATGCACTCTTTACACTAAAACCGAGTTCATTCACAAAAGTAGAAGCCGTCAGAATGTTTTTGAATTGTCTGTAACTGAACTGACATAGGGTGTCATAAACTACCGAGGGAGGGTGTAGGAACCTTCTGCAACCACTCTGCGTCTCATTTCCCGGAGACTTTCTTTCCTATGGTATACTATAAGGGAGGCGGTGGAAATAATAAAACGATGAAAATAACTAACAAAAGTTAATTAACTAATAGATTACAACTTTTCCAAACTTGCTTAGTTTTTGAACAAATTGAAATCACGTCCTTCTTGAATGAAGCGATTGTCACATTTCCAAGAAACCAAAGTTGGCATTACCGGCGTGTTACAAAGAGGTTTCTACTTTTAACAGTCGTGAACTATTAAAAGGCCCACTTTTGGTATCAACCGTCTAAAACAGTACTTTATTCAACTAGTTCAATTGTCCATAATCATAATTTATATAATGTACAATTTAAGTTTACAAAATTGCCAATGGCAGATGCGTGTGACGTCATTATTTCCAAGATTGCTTCTCCAAGGTGATCTGTTGACTTATTAGGAATGAAAACTGCGCTTTTGAATGAACTGGAGAGCAAGCGAAGGTTAAGGAAAATTTTTTAAATCCGCAGAAGTCGAAGGAAGTACATGAGAAAGAGTATAAGCTTGTTGAAGTTTAAAAAAATGTTGATATATCAAAAGTAAACTTAAAGCATATTTTAAATTTTGCATGGAATAAGAGATGTAATTTGTATCATGGCGTGTACTGTTCTGAATGAATTATTTCTTTAGCTGAATATGTGTTTATTTTGTTTAGATGACCGTCATTTCCTTGACAACCTTTATGTCATGTGTGCCAACATTAAGTCATATCGGACGGTGAATGAATTGGGTAAAATGATGCTCAAATGAGTCCAGGGTCCATGGAGCTCACAGTTGCCCGACATTCGGCTTTCAGGATAAGACAAACCCTCCGGAAAAAAACCTTATCCAGGTAACTCACCATGACCGAGATTCGAACTCGGGACCTTGTGAACGTGATGCAGACACGCTACCATCTACGCTACCGAGGCGGGACCATGTGTGCCATGATTAGGTTTTTTGCCTTTGTAGCGCAGAAGTATCTTCTGTGCCTCATATTCAAGAGGTCATGAGTTCGAATCCCAAATAGGGTGACTTACCGGGGTTCAATTTTTAGGAGGTTTCCTTATCCTGAAAAGATGAATACTGTGTAACTCTCAGCACTGTGGACTCCCGGCTCATTTGATTATCATTTCGACAGTTACATTCATCGTCCGATATTTTATTTGAAACCACCATATTTCCCTTGCGAAGGAGTAGTGTTAATTTTTACGTTCGGATGCTATTCCTAGACCACGGACGTAGATATGATCTGCCGATTAACGGACTTTTAAACAACTCCTCCCCCTCGCAAAAGACCGTATTAATTGCAAAGTGATTAGCAGTGAAATTAAGACATTTATTTGCTAAACGCAGTAACTCTTTTGTAAATGAGAATGATGTACAGTAACAATCTGCTTTGCTCTTCAAAATTGCGCTAAAACTTATAGGAATATGACAATGCCTGTTAATTTTTTTTTCCTTTTCCATATATAATATCCCTTTCCTGTTATTTATCTGCCTGCTGTGCAAGGGGTCCCGGGTTCGATTCCCAGCTGGGGGTGGGGCTTTTACTCCAGTATTATTCCCCATCTTCGCCAGAGTCTGGAAGTATGAATGGGAATGTGAATGTGTGCGTGATCTAATGATTGAAGTACAAGCAACCCAACGTATACGAGTTAACACCTTCGCCAATAGGCAATATGTTCAAAAGGAGAACGGGCGCCGATATGATCACTGCAGCTAAAGGCAGGATATAAAATGGGGGGGGGGGGGGGGAAGTTCCATAGGTTCATCAGAATGCCTGTCACCTTCATTTGTTTCTCATGATACTGCACAAAGAGTATGGAATTTAAATCCGGCAAGTACAGCCCGCTTTTAGAGTGACTTCCTGGAGCATCCTCTAGCGTGTTTATTTCTGCAAACGTTTATCTCGATTGATATGAGATAAATTATAAAGTAAGCATTTGTAAGAATATTGTGTATAAACAGGTGTAAAACTTCGATAGCACTACTGTAGTTGGTGACTGACATTTTATTTCACAGCATCCGTAGCTTTACTGAAGTGTTTTCGGCATACTTTAAATAAATATAAATTAGTTTAGTTGAAAAAAAAGTTTAAACTGTGGATATATTAAATTAAAATAAGTTCGTGCAACAAATGATTAAATTCTTATGCATTGGAGCTTTCCAGAAAAATAGTAATACATGCAGCATATTTTACTTCTAAAAATGAGTCGGGAATTAAATTAGTAATATATACAAAACCAAAACTATGATTGTTGTCTTTCGAGTTATTCCATTTTCAAATAATATTTACTGAAAATTTGATAGAACAATTTTTTGTAATCAGAATAGTTTAAATTGCCCCCCCCCCAAAAAAAATTCATTTATATTGTAGCCAAAATGCTACCTAAAGGACATATACCTAAGGAACATATACATACATGGAAATAAAAATATTAAGTAGTACAGGAAGGTGACCACGCAACTAAGGCCATTTGTTCAGCATCACAATGACTACGGGTGCATTCAAAGAACAGCCATGAGTTCCGAAGTCCACTCAACAGCAAAATAAGTGGTACAGAAATGAAGTACAGCAAGTTCCTCAAGCATGTGATATAGGGAGGCGACTATGCAACTAAGGTCATTTTTCCAGCAAACACTGACGAGTGACCCAACGAACGTCGCGATCTAACCCAGAGAAAGTGGCGTGAAAATAACTACAAAAATAGATCGGGTAAATCAGTTTATAAAATATAAGGTGCTATGTACAAGCATGCAAGTTTATAAAATATGAGGTGCTATGTACAAGCATGCAGTCTTTTCAGACGGTACCTTTGGACATTTAAATGATCAAAAGACCCAAATAGCAGCTTTACTCAAGTTCCGTAATGTATGAAATTAGAAAAAGTTTTACTTCGAAATGTGAAAAACTCAGTAGATGTACCCTTAAGATTGTCTACTTTGATGTATTTCTAAGCTTTCAGTTTATTCAACATTTGCAAATATGAGAAGAACTTACCAAAGGGGACAGAACAGTTCGAACTTTCCAATTGGAAGGTTTGGAAACCTTTGATTTACAAACATTTGCACAACGTAATTTAGTAAATAGTGCTGACGTTTACCGAAATTTTAATGATATGTATGTGTATGTTCCATTTTTTAAATACAATTCTGTTAATTATAATCGAGGTTATATTTTGATATCCACGATAACATGTCAATATTTTTCTCCATTATTTCACTTAATTGTATTCTTGTAGTTCAAATAAATATCGACTTATCACTTTATTTTGTATAGGTGTAAGTTCAAACGAATAAGAAGGAATCTCTCGGAAATGCTAAACGCTACAAAAAGTTGACTTAAATTGCACATTTAGTTTTAATATCTGCATTTTTTATTACCTTTTTGAATTATACAATAGTAATTGACAAGAACAAGGCTTAAGAAAAAGTTCCGGAAGATTTAGGATATATATTTTATTTGTAATCAAAATATCTTAAATGGGCATATGACATTTTAATCAAAATGATCAAGTTTTTCATCTAAGAAGTAGTATGATGGGAGAGGAACTTCTCTTGAAAATCTTTGTGTCGCATCCTTGCGAGATGCAAAACTTAAATTCCAAGAGTACTTAACCAACTTCTTGTTTGTGAGATAAAGACCTAATTATTTTCTTTGCTGTTTGCCCATACTAAGGTAGGGGAATATTATTTTTCATCCAAAAGTTTGAGATCTCATAGAAAATCCACGTTTTGAAACTCTCTAAATTAAAAAAGCGGTCTTTTAGAAATACGTACTATATTCTTGTATATTTGTGACATTCTGTATTTTTGCAAAGGTTTGTCTGGATTAACATGAAGTAGATTGAAAAGTAAGCTTTGTAAAAGTGCCTGTGGAAATTAACATGTCACATGGATGTAGGGCCTTGTTACTTCTCATTGGAACGCTCTGTATATAGGGACGAGTTTTGTAACCGCATGTATACACTATACAGACTGGTTTAGCCACGCGCTTGAATGAGGCAGTGAGTCAGGGAAAACCTAGTCATGCATAACAATATAGACGATTATTCCTGGAAGACTCTCGTCATCCGCAACGTGATGACGAAGTAATCTCTTTCCCTGTGACCTTCGACCGTGATACTTGTAATCAGCATTTCCGCAAACATTAGGGCATTTAATTCTATAACCAACGTGGTATCAGCTGTTAGCGGTGTTTACTTTACTGCTGCAAATGGTATTGTATGCATTTACATCGACCCTAGCTCCATGATTCTGTGACCTTGAACGGCGTAAAATCAATCCTTGTGCAAATCTTTATCTCGATTAACATGAAGAGGATAAAAGTTTGTACAAGAATAGAAAATGTTAATGAGTGCAACACCAGTTTTTCAAAACTGGCTCTAACACTGGTTAATTTTTAAGTTATTTGCCTAGCAAATAAAGCAATATATCTTGAATTTTCTGTTTTTAGCCGTGAAATTCTCTTTAATATGAGATTGATACAAAAACTTAAATCTTATTAAATCTCAGCTTATATCTAAATGTATATAATTGTATTAACCATCTCCAATAAATTTGTTCCTCTGGTTTGTATGGTGCAATATTTTATTCGTTTTTTTAAGTTCTAGGTCATAAATTCGTTTGTTTCTGGTCATGCAAATAGTAAGAAATTTAAAGACACATAGCGACCGTTTTTTTTTTTAAAAGGATTCTATTATCTCGTTGGCTTTCGTAACAGGTAAATGCATAATTAACCATTTTTTATCATATTTATGGCTGCCTACTTCAGTAGCGTAGGTGGGAGCGTGTCTGCCTCACGTTTAGGAGGTCCCGAGTTCGAATTTGCACCAGGATGAGTTACGGTCTGGTTACGGTTTGTTCAGGGTTTTTTCTCTATTCTGAAAGACGAATTGTCGGGTAACTTAAGCTCTATGGACTCCGGGCTCATTTTAGCATCATTTCACCAATTTCATTCATCGGCCGATGTGTTGGAGGGTGTTACTTTAATAAAAAATATTATTTATACCTTGTAGAAGATAGAAAAGACATTCAAATGTTATTCACATTATTTTCTCTTATATTTATTGAATTAAAGGGACGGGTCCGTATCGAATAGTATTTTTTTTTTTTCTGATATCGAAGTTAACGACTTCTAGCAGTGAAAAGGAGAAGCAAACTGTATTCAGAATACATATAATAATATTCCGTTTAAAAAAACTACTACTGTAAACAGTATTAAAATATGCATTACTTCACGAAGTCTGTAATTTTTCGTCTGAGCTTTCTTCTCACAACGATTGCAAGCAGTTATACTAGTCAGCATTTACTCTGTATTAATTGATAGTACCAAGATTTCAATACGAAATTGCAGGCTTCTTACCTCTAATACTTTCCTGAATCCCACGTTCGCTTTCACTGGCAGCAGTGGGTAAAGTTTCTTTCAATGTTAACAGTATAAACCACAATGACTAACACCAACAGCAAAATAATACTGAATGTGTGTGCAAGCAGTTAATATTCGTTATAATGGTTCATGATTATGTTTAATCCTCGTTAATTTTACGCAATACCAAGTGCATGTATTGGAGTTTCTAGTTGGGCAAAAAAACATTTCCAATTGTTATAACATCGCTGCCAGCGGGAAAAAAATAAGAGATTTTTTTTTTCAATCATTCATATTTCTCGTTCTTTTTCTTTCTCTTAGCCTGTTCTGCCGTTTCGTTTAAGTCCAGTTCTGCTTACGAGGCTTTACTGCAATATAGTAGTAAAATTTTGTCCGTATGTTCAGAAGACAATAAAAGAAACATCAATATTTTTTGGATTTAAGTACAACTATACACATAAGTAGGTCCATTTCTTTTGTTTCTCGAGAGCTCACGTGTTTGGCGATACCCTATCGCACATTGAGATGCAAACACGCGCCTGTGTACCACAAAGCCCAGCCTATTTCCACTAAATTGCTAGCTTTAGAAGGTCGCCGTATATTTAACTGTAATTATGGTCTCCTTTTGCTACAGGCTATACTCTCCTCTGCATCTCAGAAGTGTCAGTAACAAATGCCTAACGATTAGGTAACCTTGATTTTGTCACCTATTCTTTGAAGCTTCAAACCAGCCATAGATTATTCTATTTAGGTTAAATATTTCGCTTTTGCTTTTACTAAATGCCCTGTAGGTAATTTGCTGGTATAAAGGTGTTAGCCATCTGGAAAATGAGGTGACTATCACATGACTTTCACTCATCATTGTCGTTCAATTTCCTTTTCTTCTATAAATTATTCTTACAAAAACGTATTTTTCTCTCCATTATTTTGTAATATGGATTAACATTTATCCAAATTACACATTTCGTTTTAGAGGAAGCTAAAGAAATGGTGGAATATTTAAAAAGAAAGTCATTACAGTTGGCTATGAAATTCCACTTCAAAAAAAAAAATGTACCAGTATTGGAAAATTTAATACAATCACAATGAATATCTGAGAGATTACCACTAAACAATTTTTATATTAGATGCATTATGTGCTTTAATGATGCCGTTTTTTATAGAATTAACAATCTAATTCCCAGAAAATTAAAAATACATGTGCATTCTTAATGTTCCCAAAAGTTAAAGACATATGGAGGCGGGCCGTACTGTAGACTCCAGCCAAACCTATTTAGCTTGCCTCTCCTACCAGCGCTGCCGAATGTGGTACGCGCATCTCGCGCGCCTGAACTGAAAACATTAATTACGCTCGGATAAATGTTTGAAAAGTGACAGATGCCAGTCTTATAATAAGAAAGAATTTTACTTTCTGATCATGACCGTGCAACAATCCTGTCTCTACGATACTTATAACGCGAGTGATGCACGTTTTATCTTCACATGTTATGGTTAAATGTTACGGATAAATATTTGAAAATTCTTCTTCTTCTTCTTTTTCTTCTTCTTCTTCATCACTCCATGGTTTGGGCATATCGCTCGTTCCGGCTTCATAGATCTCTCCAGCGTTTCCTGGGTCGTCCTCTTGTCTCTTCTTCCTTTTGGTTTATAGTTTAGTACTGCATTTGGATATCTTCCATCCTCCATTCTTAATATATGTTCATGCCATTTTTGCCTTCGTTCTGATATTTTGTCATGGATTGTTTCGATTTCTAATTCCTTTCTAATATCCCCATTTCTTATTTTGTCCAATATTGTACAAGCTTTAACACTTCTTAAAAATTTAATTTCTGCAGCCTGTATTTTATTTAAATCCTTTAGTGTTGGGGCACCCAGGTTTCGCTTCCATATAGTAAAGTTGGAATAGCCATTACCTTTTACATTTTCATTTTTGTATCCCTTCTCACTCTGTTTTTAAAAGTTCTTTGGATTGTCCCACATATTGCTCGGAATTTGTTTACTTTTTCTTCTATATCAGCGTTGTTTCTAAAACTTATGTTACATCCTAAATATTTAAAACTCGATATTTGTTCTAAAATCCTATTTCCTAAAACAATTTTTATCTTAAATTATAATTTCCTTTAAAAGCCATAATTTTTGTTTTTTCTTCTGATATTTTAAAATTATACTTTTGTAATATATTATTTAGAATATACATTGATTTTTGCAGTTGATTTTCATTCTGATGAATCGATATTTGGTCATCCGCAAACAGCAGGGTATTAATAGAAATATTTTCTTTTATTTTGATTCCTGGGTCTACTAAAATCTTCCATTCATTTAGAATATCATATATATATATATATATATATATATATATATATATATATATATATATATATATATATCAGGGGCGACTTCTCAATGGGGTAGCATGTTTGCGCTACAACCAAAATGCTGGGTTTCCCTTCAATGCAAGGACATGTTCCATTTGGCGTTCAGTTCGACCTTGTCTAGTGCAGTGGCCATCAGCGCGCTGTATTGTTTGCAGGTGCCAAGTAGTTCACTCTCAGTTGCAAACCACTGGTATACAATGGGGAGGTATAGGGCAGGATGAACCTAGGGCGTGCCGAGGCAAGTAGGGGGGAAGGGCGGGGCTTATGGCTGCATAAAGTTGGTTAACCTAGCAGCCAGAGAATAGTGAATGCCAATCCTCCTTCTGTTTTCAGCGCCACCTATTATTCTCATATTAAATGTTTGCATCGGTCAAATATTACCACAGATTACTACTACCTACCAGAGCATAGCCACATCTTTGGTGCCGTGTTTTGTTAGTTGTGTCGTGCTTTGAGTAGTGAATAAGAGTGATTTATTTAAATACAAGTATATTGTGTTATATATGGAGAAACAATGAATTCCATAAAGGGTCTGTTAGCACATCCTTTTTAAAAATGAACTTAGAGGAAAAAACCGAAAATAAGTGACTTGGAAGTCCCACGCCAAATATAAAAATCACATAGGTAATCAAAACAAAAACAAGATATTTGAACAGGAACTTTAACAACAATGTATATGAGAAATATAATTTGATGTGTGGTTGTAATATTAAAAATAACCTGTTTTGCTTTCCTTGCGTTCTCTTTGGCGGTGAAGATCCGTGGACAAAACATGGCGTGAATGCTTTGCAGCATCTTCATGATCGCGCTAGAAACACGTAACTTAAAAACTGCACATGAAAAACACCGTTTTGCTATGCTTGGCAATGTAAATATAGCAAAGCAGATGAAATGTGTAGTGTTTAACGCCCGCTTTTACTACATACGGCACCGCAGGCGATGGCACTGATGATACATGAGATGAAGATGGAGCACCGGTGGAATGAGATGGCGGGGAAACCGGAGATCCCGGAGAAAACCCGCCCCAGTGCCGTGTTGTCCACCACAAATCTCACTTTGCAAAGCAGATGGACAGTGCATATCGGAGAACAATTGAAGAACACAGACAGAAAGTGGCTCAAAATAGGTGTGTTTTAAACATTATTATTAACTGCATTAGGTTTTGTGGAACCTTTGAGTTAGCTCTACGAGGACACAATGATTCAGCTACGTCAAGCAATCCTTGTATTTTTCGAGGACTGATACACTTCAGTGCAGAGCTAGACTTTGTTCTGAAAAACTTATCTGGAGAATGCTACAGTGCTTAAGGGGACCTCCAAGACAATCCAGAACGAAATCTTGCAATGTACACTTGAAGACTGTCATGAAGGGATATCAAGTCCATTTTTAGCTGCATAAATAGAAGAGTGTTATGCTCTAGAGTGTTTCTGAAATACGCATGTTGTGTTATACGCTGTGAATTACCGTTAACTTGTGTATACAGCAGTCTATAGTGGTAGGCTTAAACAACCGTTTTTTACTTTAAAAAAGTTAAATTGCATGAATAAATTTGTGAACCACCGATTTTCAGAGCCACCAGCCGCCCCTGATATATATACTAAAAAGAGTAGGTGATAAGCTACACCCTTGTCTTAGTCCAGTTAGTTTGAAAATTACAAATGCCAATCTTATAATAAGAACGAATTTTACTTTTTGATCATGAGTACAACAATCCTGTCTCTACGATACTTAGAACACGAGTGATGCACGTTTTATCTTCACATGATATGGTTAAATGTTACAGATAAATATTTGAAAATTACAGATGCCAATCTTATAATAAGAAAGAATTTTCCTTTCTGATCATAACCGTACAAAAATCCTGTCTGCGATATTTATAACGCTCGCGTTACACGTATTATCTTCTTTGGTTATGGTTATCCAACATCCATCCATTCAACACAGATAAGACTGAGAAACAACATTCCTTCCTCACAATATCTCAAGCACAGATAAATAATGCACCTACTATGAAAACAGAAGTCACGCAGTTTGAATCAGAGTTAATTTTCGGTTCTTTTTCAAAGTAGAGGTGTTTTGTTAAAATGAATGACATCGTTAAGTCGTGCATTGAACTCGGGCTGAAATATTGTTAATATTACATTAAATTGTTAGTATACACATATCTTTCTTCCAGTGTTTGTGATCCGAGTGCGTGAACATGTTCCTCGAATCTGGGACAAATGATTTTTGTATCAACAAACGTAAAGTGATTCATTCTCAGGACAGAAAAATTATATTTATTGTGAACAACTTTTTACGAAAGCTCTTCAATCCAGGATATAGGGCAACTGTAAATGTTTAAAAATCCCTGCAATTAACTCTGTAGCCTTGTGGTGTAGGTAGTGTGCACCCACTGTCACGAATTTGTAGTGAAGCAGGTTCATTCTTAAAAAAAGGGAGTGTGCCCGTATTTCAATCTCCGGGAAAGATCCATGAAGTCGGAAAGCGAGTTACTGGATTGGAAGCCGTGCTTGCTGTTTACACTGCTATGACGTGTGTCAAGGCAAGATTTTAATGTTTTAGGAATATGTGTTGTTTAATTACGGGAAGAATAGCCAGAACCTTTGCTAGCTGGTAAAACTGCTCTTATGTACAGAACCTCTGCGGTACACATACTACGCTTGGCAACAGCGCTCCGCGTGAGCATTGGCCAGCGTTCATATGCCTTTAACCAGGGCGGCTTCTGAGGTAGTGCCGCTGTGCCATGGCACCATCTGTATGAAAACGAAATAAAGAGAAGTGTATAGGAATTGCGCAAAAAAGATTGTTTTTGGGTATCTGTTCCCTCGTGTGAATAGGCGCTCTAAACGCAAGCGCTCTGTCCTGGTTGTTTTCCGAGGCTTGGTGCCGATTCTAGGACGGCACCGTCTACGCTCATAAGCGCCTGTGTTAAGGGCTAGGATGTCTGCTTATACACGGCTTCTTATAGGAGAAGGTAGTGCCAAGGTTTCTCTGGCGCAAAACTTGCGCTTTATCCGCTAGAGTGCAGTAAAGCACGGGACTTAAGATAACCGTCTCTCTGTCGCGAAATCGTACACGAACACTTCGTATCACATTCTCCATGAATTTTATTATCAAACTTCTACTGTACTCGTTACACCTATGCGTAACAAGAGTACGGATGTAATAAATATCTATTTCCGTTTCCCTGTACGTTCTTTTTGGTACAGTATATTATAAAATAGAATGGATTATTGATAAGATTACCTAAATCGTTCGAAATTGGCACACATATTTTAACAACGCTTATTTATTTATTTTGTTATTTATTCATTCATTCCTTTATTATTTATTTATTTATTCATTATTTATTTATTCATTCATTTGTTTATTTATTTAGTCATTCGTTCGTTCATTCGTTCATTTATTTATTTATAGCACCGCCAATACAATGCCTCACCGGCCGCCCCTGCCTTTACCTTTTGCGAGCGGTATAGTTTGTTAAGCAAGCATTCTAAGCATATGCTGTTTTAATCTACAACCCGATTGAAGAATGAATGCAGACGGCCGACGGAAGCTTGCGTAAACACAAACACATAAGCTGTATTACGTTACCATTCCCTGTACCATTCGGCAATACTGCATTTGAGTCTCTTACAGTAGACGGGTTCGAATCAAGTCAAAATGTGAACACCGCCATACGCTCACAAAGTAGAAAATGAATTCACTGTTATAGTTTTGTTAAGAGAAAGTAACGGACTGATTATTCCGTTAAATAATGCTATAAAAAGGACAGTAACAACAGTAGGAAAAAGTGAATGAACTATGCATAGGAATTTAGTGAAAGAGGAGATTGAAAGCTAGCGTAGAGGAGAAAAACTTTAAATACCTGGTGAATATCGACCACATCCAGAAAGATTCGAATTCATGAGTTGGAAAAATTTGTTGCGCGCAGAACTTTTCTGGAGCTCTACGAACAGAGAAGAGAAATTCCTATAGCACGTCAAGTCACGATGTGTTAAAAGATTCCTAAATCTTCACTGATTCTGTACAAATCTCTGGTTGGACCTCGTATTACTTATGCCTGCCAGGTCTGGGGGGCTGCCAGTACTTGTCACCTAAGGCGTCTACAGGTCATCCAGAGTCGATTCCTACGAATCGCCACCAATGCTCCTTGGTTTGTCCCAGCTGCATCACGAGCTGGGACTTCCTCTCCACCATTTCATCCAAAAGATTGCTCGACGCTTCTTTTACAATCTACGCCACGTTCCAGGAGCTGTGACGTATAACGTCGGCGTCCGATGTCGCCGGCCAAAGCGACTGAAGCGACGACTACCACAGGAGCTGCTTTACAGTGATGTCACTTCTACTTCTGAATAATCTACTGTTCCACATTTGCTTTTCTATTCTTCATTTCTGCTGTATAAATTCTCATTATTGAAGATGTATACCATTTTATTAGTTCAGTATCACATTCGTATTAGTGCAGTAGCACATTTGTATTAGTTCAGAGGAGGCACACTGTCCTACCTCTACAATGTTATTACTCTATGATTATTTTGTACCTGTTCTCCCAGATCTGCAAAACATGTGTTATTGCTGACCGATCTAATAAATAAAACGATTCCTTTTGAAGGTAGGACACATTCTGGAGAATACTTAAAGAAAAAAATATTTGGGTCAAGTTATGTATGCTGTACTGAAGCTTTGAAGGTTAGACTGTACTGCACAATATTCCCGCCTTCTCTGACCTCTCTAAACCGAGCCATGCTACACCAGCGATCTTCCGAAACGACTGCACTCATTCCTCAGACAGGTAATACTCGTATGTAGTTAAAGCCGCTTAAGTGAAAACAAAAAATAAGGAAATATTTTTCATGTAAAGGATAGTTCAGGTGTGCGACGAGTTCCTCAAAATCTTCCTGTAGGACCCTTGGAAAATGCATAATTTTAACATATTTATGTATTTGTATTTAAGGGATTATCCTCTTTTATCCTGCTCTTCACACACTTGCATGCGTGTATTTTATCAGATCTGCATTTCTTTGTATTGTAAACTTTTGTCTCATATTTTACGGTTTACCAATTTCAAAAAAAAAAAAAAAAAAAAAAAAATCTATTCAAAATAAACAGCACTTCACAGGGTATACACAGAAATATATATATATATATATATATATATATATATATATATTATTATTATTATTATTATTATTATTATTATTATTATTATTATTATTATTATTATTATTATTATTATTATTATTATTAAACACTAAAAACCTTTTACATTGCACATGAGCAATGTTTCTAGGTTAAAGAAACCAGATATTAGTTAGATGTTTAAGAAACATGAAAACAAATTTGATGTGACTTCGGGCACTTAAGCCAGTTCCCCTGGTCACAGAAGATCCCAAGTTGTCACGCTGTATACGTTTAAAATACGCAGCCGTACAATGAACGACTCTCTGTTATCTGTAAAGATCGAAGCATCCTTTTCCTTTACGGCGGAACAAATGCTTGACATGTATAGATACGACTTACCGGATAAGTGAATGCAGGGAAATCCGTTGTTGAAGGCTACGTGGAGTTTTAATAGCCGTGTGCCCAATTTCTACGGTACCCAGCTGGGGATTCTTTGTGTATACAAAGAAAACAAAAACCTAACGTTATTATAATCCAGACTCAGGAAAAGAAATTACTTAGCTTATAAAGTGAAACGTTACTGAACTCTGTGCTCTGGTGGTTAGCCAGCTTTTAAAGCAGAGGTCTCGGATTCGATTCCCGGCTGGAGAGTACGACTTTTTTTCTTTAGAAAGGATTATTCGCTTCTGAAACTAATAATTGAAGTTATAAAAAGCATTTATACTGATACAAAAATAAGTAAAAGAGAATCAGTGATAGTTAATGGTTTTGTAAGACGAGGTCGCCGTTTATCAACTGCACTTTTTAATTTCTATATTGACGAACTAGTAAGAATTTGGTTAAATAAAGTTAATGGAGGTATTAATGTATGAGGAGTTAAACTGAAAACTGTGTTATACACAGTTGATCAATATAGTCACAAATGAGAATGACCTGCAATAAATGCTACTCTGTTTAAATAAAAGTTCTATTGAATGTGGAATGAAAATATCAGAAAATGGAGAATTTAATGTCAAGACGGCATGTTGGCCATGGTAGCTCAAAGGTTAAGAGCGACTGGACGGAAACCAGGAGATCCGTGGTTCAAATCTCGGCCATCGCATTGAATTTTTCATGTTGACTCTATCAGCAAATAATTTCAAAATCATGGCCTTTAGAAGAATGAACCCGGTTAGATCAAATAGTGTTTGACAAGATAATAATAGATCATATATCACATTTCAAGTATTTAGGATGTAATGCCTCATACCATGGAGAAATTGATTAATAGAAAAAATAAATTTAACTGCATAAAAGGCACATTTCAAAGAACATTAAAAAAATAAAGCCCGTAAAGACTCCCAGTAAAATTGTACAAATCAATGCCAGTGCCAACACTGGTATACGAAACGGAAACATGGACACTAACAAAAAGAAATACTACTAGAATACAGGCATCAGTAACGAAATTTGTAGGAGCAATAGCAGGGTACATTAAAATAATTCAGAAAACGCAGTCAAGATGTCAGGAAAGAATTAAAAGCAGAAGGAATAAATCATGTTATTGCTAACGGTAGAAATCAGTAGAAAAAAACATGCTCAAAAGATGAATAACAAAATACCTAAAATAGCCGTAAACTATGAACCCAAAGGTACAAGAAACCGGGGAATACCGAAGAAAAGATGGGCAGACCAGATTGGAGCAGGAACGGATTGAAAAGTCCAAAGCCGTGAAATAGAAAAAGGATTATTCCCCATCCTCCTAGAGTATAAAATTGTGAGTGAGAGTTTAGAAGGGTGTGTTTATAAATGTTTATAAAGAAAACCCAACGTTACACAAATAGTAAACGAGTGAACTTCATTGCCACGAGCAATAATTCTATTTCTCATTTGAAAAAAAAAAAAAAAAATTATTTAAGGCAGCACATACATTGTGACAAAGCGCGAAAGTTCGCTTCAAACTGCTTTGTTACTAAATCGTTAATGTAACGCTAGCTTAACATCAGCCTCTCTTTTACGCGTATTACATGGCAAAGCGAGAAGGCGTACCGGAAAAAAATTCGCAACACAGATGTTTACCTCAGCTTATCGCACACACACGGCGAGTCCAGTGAATGTATAGTCTGTTCAGATATAATCATGTCTTCTGGACAGCAATGTGTCATACATCGGCAGGCGCGAAAAAACATCATATAGACACACGCAGCTTCCATTCCCTCTATTTGTGTTTCGTAACTTATAGTTGAGCTGTTCGAACAGTTACCATGGATTTAACTTTTGGTAACAGATACCTCTCAGATAATGCACTGATTACTCCACGTGGAGTGAACATATATCTGTCATTTGTGATTCCAGCGAATTCCATTGGCTGAAGTGATACGTTCATTGGTGTTTAGCACACGAACGAGGGACGCGTCAGTACCCCTCTCACTCTTACAAGAATAATCAGTGCGTTATCTGAGAGGTTTCTATTAACAAAGATAAATCCAAGGTAAACGTTCCACCAGCGCGACTTTACTGTACGTCAACTTACTACTATTTCACTCTTCTAATCGACCAGATAAGACCCGATAAGGAACGATCGCAGCGCTGGTCACCAGAAGGTCAATACGCCTCAACGCTAACACTTTGACACGTTTCTACAATGTTTGTTTACGTCTCTGTAGCACGCTTCCTTTGTTCTGCTATAATCTTTTCTGGCATACACATAGGTCAACCTCTTACACGTAGCTACACGCTGGTTCTTAAAACTCCGATCTTCGCACAAAAACCGCATCGCTGAGTGTACCACAGCCCATCGATTGACCCTGAACTGCTTCCCTGCCGACTCCTCGCTTATGGAACCGCACTCAGTTCGAAGCGGCACACTGCTCTCACTACTATTCGCTACTATTACAGATGTGTTATTTTATCTTGACAGGAATCCTGCGCATTAGGGATGAGTAGCAACTGTGGTGGGGATAGTGCACCTATCGCCACAATGCGTCACATGCGTAAGATTACGAGAATGGAGGGCGGTGCAGTAAGGTGTCTAAAAACAAATTCATTCGCGAAGCCAGTTTTGCAGCTCGTATAAACTAAGTTGTAATTCTTACTATGGTAGTAATCTCCACGCGTTTGTTGGATCTTAAATAGTACATAGGCATTTGGAACAAAACCCTGTTCTCCTCCAGCAGGCATGATAAGCTGTCGGCCTTTCAATACCGCTGCAGAGTCCCTGTAACGTATTTCACTCCAGGCATATGGTCCAGTATGTGCTGTATTTATATAAGCTTCATCTATATAAACTTCACTTCGATATCTCCGAATATTTCGTAAATACTTAAGCCTTTTAGCACGTATGGTGCGATGTTCGATTAAAATTTGTCTGTCACTCAGTGTTTTTTTTTTTTTTTTTTTTTTTTTTTTCAAATAATCCTAGCTTCAAAAGAACTCTTCTTAATGTTCAGACATTGTCTTCAGACACTGTCAGTAGAATTTTTAGCTTCATAAGCACTTTCTTCAAAGTTGGTCTTTGTTTTTCTGTGTTTTAAAAATTATTCATAGTTCGCCTAACTACTTCTGAATTAAAGCATCCAAATTAGATTTTGTGCATGTTCTTCATCTTTGTTTACTGGCCATAGAGAAGGACGTTGTTACACTAGCACCAATGGCTTTTCTTTCCTTAATAACTCTCTTAAACTGCTTTCAGACACAACTGTTGCCTCAGGTACCATTGTTCCTTTTTTATAAATCTATGGATATTGGTTATTACTTCTCGTGTTTTTAAATGTAGCACTTTATTTCCTAATGTGCTGCTAGGAGGCGTCATTTATAAATGTTCTCTTGGAACCAGGAGACAAGCACATTTTGAAACAAGCTGTAGTGTTACCGAGTAGCTCTGCACGTGTTTAGTTGCTCGCAACTGGTACGCAACTGACCTGCCCTCCCCTCCAGTTGCAACCGTTATGAGGTGGACTCGTCCAGATACCACTGAGCATCGCTCTGCTCTTTTCAAGATAAAAAGATGCATCTGTACTATATTACTGTCTCACTACTACTTGCTCCAGGCCTTACATTTGGCTTTTGCATACTCCTGCCGGGTGCGGTAGATCGTTCCAGAAGTCGAATGTTCTTGTCCTGCATTCTGGAAGAGTATCGAACGGTATTTGAGCAGTAACAACACAGGCCCCGGCCTCGCGACGTTTTTGTGACGTCAACCACCGGGTAGTTGAAGGCTTGTCACTCCCGTTCCAAAAGCCAATAGGCAACAAAGCGAAACCACTCTCATACTCCCGCTTCTTCGCGATTGTGGCCAAGTTGCCCGAGCTCGACTCTTTCCTTCCAAAACAACTTCACCTTCACTAGTCTGACATTTATATATAATAATCATAATTATATTAAACATTATTTAAAAAATAAATGCAAAAAAATAGTCTGATTAATATATATTACTGTTCAGAGCAATAAATATAGAAGTTTAAAAACTCGATACGTCAATCTCCCTCAAGTTTTGTTAATTTCAAATGGGTCCCCTGTCGGATAAAAATCAGGCTATGTCGATTGTTGCAGTGGATCTGAAATAGGATAATGGGTCGTGAATCACAATGGGGCTTACACATCGCCAAGCAAACAAAACACACACGCACGATGATGAGCCCATAATTAATTTCCGGATTCATCTCTAAACAAAGGCTGCAGGATTTTCTTTTCAATGTCAAGGCTTCCACCATTATGTTTGCAGCAGACAGATCTCACGAAACCAACCATGAAACATCAGTCAGTCCAAAGCTATATTTAAATGTTAGGGTGAAGAAGAAGAAGGGAGTCATTTATTTTAAGTGGGTGATTTCTGTAGCCCAGATTGGGGTTGGTATCTATTTTTAGATGGCATTGGGAGTAAACTAGCCGTGCGTGAAGTTACGCTGAGTGATTCAAGGCGTAAAGAATTCCGAGATTGGTTCGAAAGAATTCTCTCCGAGAAGTTTCAAATATCTTAATATCTTATCGACATTTAAAATTTCTTCCTGAAGCAAGTTCGTTATAACGGAATAAATTTTAAATATATTACCAGGCTGTGTACTCAAAATTGAACACGTGAATTAAAACTGGTTTGTGGCATCTCGCGAATTTACAGATTGCAGTTTTCTTTTGGACCCTACGCTAGAAAAGGTTTAAAATTAGAAGCAAGGTTTGATTATCCCTACATGGGTCAGCTGTTTGTATAACGTCTGTTTTCGACAGTAAAAGGGTTCAAGTAGGTAGAAAACAATTAAAAAATTTAATCCGTTATTACATTCAGCATCAGATTTTTGGGGGGAGGGGGTTAGAATACCAAACTTCCTGTTTGCTAAAGGCAAAAATAAACATTTTCCTTTGTTAACAACGCTGTCAGTTGCCAGGATCATATCAGCGCTGCCATTACTTTAGGCAGATGGTAGAGAAAGGATATTAGCCGATCTGAAATTTAGAATTTTAACTGTCAGGAAAATACATACAGGCCCATTAATAAGAAACCAGTTGTGTAACTGCCGCTATCGGAGCACCTTTTTGTAACACAGCTAGATAAACACTATCACGGAAACTAGACCGGAAGTCTTAGGGTTCTCAGCCAAGTAATATGAGCTTTCTCTTGGTATCTGCCTTCATATATGTTTATCGTTGTTATTTACTGACGGCAGTTGCTTTGTGTTTTTATCTAAATCCATTACAGTTCTTTGCTATATTAATACAAAACTGTCTTCAAATGTTCTAAAGCAACTTGCACGTTATAAACACATTATTGAAACTTAATATTCTCCCTGCTTCATGTTCAGCCATCAATACACGACGTATTTTATCATACGTTGCGCGTTTGTTATTTTATACTGTTACCACTAGATGGAATGGTGTAGGTTGGCTGCAGTTGTTTCTGTGGACAGTCAGTTGGAATGGTGTAGGTTGGCTGCAGTTGTTTCTGTCGACAGTCAGTTGATGCCGCACCATAACGATGGTTTTGTTGAACAAATTTAAGATATATATATATATATATATATATATATATATATATATATTTGGATGTGATTATTTATCATGTGGTTTAGTTATATTAAGATTTTGAATTCACATCTGAAGATGTAATTCATTCATAAACAATGAACAATTCTTAGAATTGGTGTTAAAGCTGATGCAACACTAGGACGATTAAATCGTCCTGGTGTATTCTACGGACAATGATCAGTGGCTTGAAGTACTATTATAGTGCAATAAGCCTTTTTTCTTAATGTTTACTTTGAACTGGCAGTATAATATATGATAGGTAAGGATTTTGATCTACGCTGAAGCCGTTTGTATAGGTGTATGTTTAGCTTTTGGTTTTAGCATTTACATAGCATATCCATTGAGCACTACATTGTTTCTGGTTGTAAACTCTGTACCTAGGCTTAAGTGATACAGCAATACACTTGCCCGCCTCGGTAGCGTAGATGGTAGCGTGTCTGCCTCACGTTCAAGAGGTCCCAAGAGCGAATCTCGGTTAGGGTGAGTTACCTGGATAAGGTTTTTCCGAGGTTTTCCATTATCCTGAAGGGCGAATGTTGGGTAACTCTAAGATCTATGGACGCTGGGCTCATTTGAGTATCATTTCACCCATCCCATTCATCGTCCGATATGACAACGTTGGAGGACGTATATTACAAAAACAAAAAATCAAAAAATACTATCATATGATATATCGTACAGCGGTAAACTATCACTCCTTTTATGTCGAATTCATTTAACATTCCTTTTTTACTATATTTAAAGTAAAATAACATACGCAGTTGTTTACAGAGGTCATTTTATTCGATTTTTATGCAGTATATTCATCGGCTAGTTAAATACTGTTGTAATCCAGACGATTCTGGTGATGTAAAAGATATTCAAAATTACAATCTCAGTGATGAAGGTAGTAGGTATCTGTATTGAAATAGAACAGGCAGAAGAGTTGTAATTAGTCCTTCTTCCACCACCTGATGATAATTATTCGGATTATGATGATGCTCCCATTGACTACATAGTTTCACTGGCAAAGGAGTTCATTTGCTGCCATGGAGGTATAAATCATTTCAGAAGGAAACAGAATGTTCTTGTGCAGCCTGTGATAGAAAACCAACGGTGGAGATAACACAGCAGAGCAATCCAAGAAACCTATAACAGTACTACAAAAGAGGACTTTTTGAAAAATATATTGGGAAACGGGCAGATACAATTGTGTTCTGATTCACTCAGTAGAAATTCAGTGAACAAATTCATCGCTTTCTGCGTTTCAATGATAACACAACCGTAGGTCCAATTAATAAAATTAACAAAATTATCTTTTTAAACATCTCAATACCGTATTTCTGCAACTCGTTCAGCCAGTGTGACGTTTGTTCTCTTTAGATGACGCCATGGAGCCCTACTATGGTGCTGGTGACAACGAAGAACAAACATTGAGGACTTAAATTACAAACGAATACTTGGGGTTTTCTTCCTCGCTGTATTGTCTTTGTTGAAACTATTTCAGTTATCTGCCACTCTTGGAATCACAAAGCAAAAGCGAATTATACTGCATTGCCACTATTCGAAGAAGTAGGATTATAAAACACAACATTGAAGGACTTTAAAAAGGTACTTCTTGATTCTTATCAAGTTCTTCAAGATAAACACTTTATCCTGCTAAAGTGACATGACAGTAACAGCCATTTATCAAGCACTTACATTCTGACAGCTCACCACAACTGCTATGCAATATGCTCTGACTCATTGAGTACCTTGCAGAGCACGAATAACTATACTACAGACAACAAATTAGTACAGGACACACAGACACTAATCAGTAACATCACCGACACTGGTAAAGAGGTGGTTTTCATTTGGATTCCTTCAAGGAATAACAGGGAATTAGCGGGCGGACGAAGCTGCTATAAAGATGCCACATCACTACACCAACAAAGGAACGTTCAAATTCCATACTCAGATGTTATAAATTGTCTCCAAAATACCAGTACAAAAGTGGAAAACGGAATGGAATCAACAACACCCAGGAAAATTACATCAAGAACGAAAAGGATCCACGGCTCTCCACCCAACCAAGTCGCTCGCTAGAAGGGAACAAGTAATCCTCACCCATCTAAGAATTGGTCTCTCCAGCTTCAGTCATTCATATCTCCTCTCAGGACAGTCACAGCCTACGTGTAACGTATGTCTTAAAGACCTTACCATCTACCACCTTCTCATAGAATGCAATAAATACGAAAGAAAAAACAACATGGAAACCCACAGGACATCTCCACACTGCTAAACAGCTTCAAACTACGCTGCAAGCTTTTTACTTACCTAAAGGATATTGACATTTGGAAATTAATACATTCAATTGTAACCCATGATCAACTCAATGGTGTAAAAGTAATGGTAAATCTTCTTCCAAAATACTGTTGTTAATCTACGAGTATGTTCTTGTCTTGTTTTTAGTAATCTGTATTTAATGTAAATTGCTTTTCCTAATTAATCTAAATTAATGTGTCATTTTATATGTTTGATTGTAAACTTGTGTATTTTAATTAAATTTTTTATACATTTTACTAATTGTACCATATTATTAAGATGGTCGCGATATGACCTAGGAAGTTGAAGCGACCTTAAGTAAATTTAATTTTTAAAAAAGTTACACTAGCAGTATATCTGCAAATGATAAATGGTCTCACCAAAAGGATCTGCAAGAGATAAGTAAAGCAAAACGAAAGCATGCAACCGTGCCTCAACCAAGGGATGGCAGGATGGGAGGTGATCCTCTCTACAAACCGCGAGGTCTTTGTAGAACCATGAACCACTCCAAAAAATGGTATTGACCTCTTGTTAGATTCTGGCTTGAAGGTAGCCTCGCCAATATGTGGATGCTATATAGAGCGCAAAACATAAGTTTGTTGGAATTCCGACGAAATATCGTACTGACATCGCCTGAAATCGATAAACCTCGAGGGCCCATGTCAGAATCCAGGAAAGGTGTCCAAATGATATCCGCAGAGACAATGCTGGACACTTGATGAACAAAATTCATACTCTTAGCATGACCACAAGTAAAAAACATAGTGACTTAGTGGTTTAAAAAGTAAAAGATATTTGACAAAATTCGAACCGATAATAAACAGTGTTTTGAAAATGGTTAACGCATAAAACATATCTATTGTATGTTTTAGCAACATCTACGTTTGTTGTGTAATCAGGTTTTCTGTTGTGCAGAATTAATTGAGAATAATAAAACTTTACAGGCTACTTCCAGAATTTTTCGGGATTCAGGAGGTCTGAAAACTTGTATTTTGCGTATAATCTCGAGATCGAATTTTCGTGGTATACAATACTTTCTCCTATCTAGATGGCAAAGAAGATAAATTATGGTAATTGAATAAACAGTATGAAAGTTTGCAGCCGTAGCACTTTAACTTGAATGCTTGTGGAAAATTAAGCTGCTTTGGAAGTCATATACCTAATTTATTATTTTAACTTCACTAGTAATATAAAATGGGTTGTATGGAAATGCACTTCATACATTGTAGCCCTTTTCATAAATGGAAGCAGTAACATAACTTTTTCGTTACCCAAGATGTTTGCGTAATATTTACACTGCTGCTAAAAAATGGTCGATGAATAATTCATTTCGCAGCGAGATAGCCGTGACATTGTAACTAGTAACAAAAATAACTGCGGTGTGCATTCAGAAAGGCAAATCATTATCCAGGTAGTACTATAGAGTGCAGAAGATGACGTCAATGCACAGCAAGTCTCGTTAAAACCGCAGCATGTATCATATCCGACACAGGTCGACTGCACTTGGCGCCGCGTGGTGTCCGATTTCCATCTCCATTACGAA
This sequence comes from Mantis religiosa, assembly GCA_030765055.1. Taxonomy (NCBI): domain Eukaryota; kingdom Metazoa; phylum Arthropoda; class Insecta; order Mantodea; family Mantidae; genus Mantis; species Mantis religiosa. The sequence continues at coordinate 145,867,298 of CM060949.1, forward strand.
ACATGTTCATGGGCAAAATGACGTCCTTTCTTTCATCGCAAGTACTTCATCATTTCCTTCCGCATGCACATTTTAATTTACATACTGCTTCTAATTTACCTCACACTGTCCATCCTTTCCTTTTTTTCTCTCTCTTTCTTTTCCTTTTTGTTATTTTTTTTTTTTTTTTTTTCTTTTTCACTTTGAAACAACCCTGCAGATTTGTTTCTCACATTTCACGTTAAGTATACCAGAGATACAAGAGGCTGAAATTCTTTTTCTTCTTCTCCTTCATCTTTCATAAGTGGCCTGTTCCTGCATCATCGCATCCCTACCTTGGTCGTCCCCTTGGTTTATATGACAGGATTATTTTTACTATTCTCCTATCCATTCTATTCAGATGTTTCTTCCATTTATACCTGTATTCGCCTATTTTGTTCATTTATTGCTTATATATTTAATCTATTTATAATTTCTTCATTTTTATTTTATCCAGTTTTGTATACCCTAACAATGATCTAAGGAGTCTCATTTCTGACGCCTGAATACTAGTATAATCATTTTTCTTTAATACCCAGGACCGCTGCCTATATGTCAGGGCCATTACTCTAGAGAACTTCATCTTAGTGTCTATTCCAGTTGGTTTTAATGTTTTTTAATTGTTACACACATCATTTCATATGTATTAAATTTGTTTGAAATATCATGATCAATATACGAGTGGCGTTATTTATATTTTGAGCCTAATAATTAAAGTAATTTCTTATTGAAATCTGCTTTATTGATTTTCAAAATATTCTCCTTTATGATCAATATCTTTTGCATCCGTTTGAACCATTTGTCAAAGCATTTATTCCATTCTTCTTGAAACAACTCCAAAACATGGCTTTTGAAGGCATCAACGGCTTCTTCTGCCGACTAAAATCGTTGTCCACACAATTTATTCTTGATGTTCGGGAACAAAAAGAAGTCGCTGGGTGCCAAATCAGGACTGTATGGTGGATGACTCATCAATTCGATATTTTGAGCCTTCAAAGACTCTGTTGTTAGACGAGATGTGTGTGCGCTGACATTGTCTTGATGAACGATTCTACGGTTCTTGTTGGATTTCCTTACTTCGCCGAAAACTTCCGGCAAACAAATGGTTGTGAACCATTTGGCATTGACGGTTTTGCGTTCCTCTAAAGACATTGTTGCTACATGGCCAGTTTTGCTGAAAAAGCAGGTGACCATTTGCTTTGAAGTACTTCGAGTGCAAACAACTTGTGTTGGATTTGCTTAATCTTGAAACACCCATACAGCCGACTGCTGTTTACGTTCCGGCTCATACGTATAGAATTCGTCACCGATTACAATCTTGTGCACTTGTTTTGAGGCACCGCCATTGTATTTTTTGAGCATTTTTGTACACCAGTCTACACGAGCATTTTTTTGGGATTGCGTCAAATTATGAGATCCAACGAGAGCAAACCTTTTTCAGGGCTAAATAATGATGCAATATTTTATATATGCTGGTGCAACTAATGCCTAGGGTTGCCTCACTCACATTATGTCGCAAGACGATCTTGTATTAGTTTTTGCACAGTATTAATGTTTTCTGGCATAGCAACTGATTTTGGACGACTTTCACGAACTTCATCATTGAACGAACGGCGGCCATGATTAAATTCATTATACTCGTAACACCGTTTCGCAGTGGCAAAGGCTGGAACTACGTCGCCAGTTAATGTGGAAGTTAGTTGATCGTTGCACTGTCTTCATACTCCACGTCGAAAGTCTTAAATCATCACACGAACATATTCACGAGTTAATCCAAGTATTTGTTGAGACACAATGTTAAGTTAATGTAAACAAAACAAGTGATATACTATTGGCAAAATGTCTGAAGTAGATTATGGTCGACAATATCAAACTTTCCATTGGAAACATCAGATGGCAGCTACAACATTCAGGGTTGCCAAGGCTCAGAATATAAATAGTACTCCTCGTGTCATGTCGCAGCCTAAGTAACCAAAACGCTGAACTTGTTCCAGACATTTATCTTCTAAAACATATAATTTTTGCTCTTGCTGAATAGTTACCCTGGAATGCCATGATTTTAGTTTTAGAAAATGTAAGTTTAAAGTGGTACTCATTTAGAATTAGATTATATAAGTTTACAGGTTTTTCAACTTTTTTTTACTACGAATCTTGTATAATTACGAGGTCTTCTGCATACGAATGCCAGGTGGTGCTTCCGCTTTGCATTTAAGATGTCCAAACAAAAGGAGTCTGAAACAATGGCCAAATTTTTACGTGCACTCTTTAATATCCCGCATTCTTTCCATAAATTTAAATGACAAACAGAATAATGGTGACTTATTTCTTCAAAAACTGAAGTATTGGAAAATTGAAACCAATGTCAATTCATATCTCGGAAAGATTAATATCAAAAATGTTTATTTAATTAATTCTACCCTTATATAAATTGCAGTTTTTTTTAGCTGAGCCACATTTTTTGTGTGACGCATTTATATCAATATCTAATTATTTACAAGTCAAACAAAATTCATTTCGCAGAAAAGTTTAACATTAGTAAAAACCCGCTTAACCGAAACACGACAACCAAAACGATGGAGGTGAACAAGAAAGAAAAACAAAGGAATAGGAAGAAATAAAGAATAAACAAAAAACACGCGATATGCCCAAATTCGCACTGGCAGCGTGTTGCGGTAATTTGTAATGTTCTTTTAGCCCATCTCTATAAAAACATTCAAGGATCGTTTAAAGCGAAGTTTCACTGTTATTTTACTTTTAGTGTTGGTTAGTGTGGTTTATTTGTGTTTAACATACCAGTGTTTATTTTTCGCAAATACGTTATAGCGCGAAATGCCCTTAATGGCGTGTAATATTGTATTTATTATTATTATTATTATTATTATTATTATTATTATTATTATTATTATTATTATTATTATTATTATTATTATTATTATTATTATTATTATTATTATTATTATTATTATTATTATTATTATTATTATTATTGCTGTTATTGTTTGTCTAAGCCACCGTCCAGTGTGTTTTGAAAATTCGACAAATGCGAAATTTGTCTTAAATGCGATATAAAGCGAAACATGTAGCAATTAACATGAAAAAGGACAAAAGAAGATTTTGTGAGAATCATTTATTGAAGAGTGAGTAGAGAAAGTCATGCAAATGTGACTCATACAATTCAGTATCGCCACCGCAACATGAATTATTTATAAGTAATGCTGCGCCAAAAAAAAAAAAAAAAAAAGTTTTGCAAACGGATTCTTATTCCTTTATCGATTAACCGACGACATGGAGAACATAAAAATATGAATGTGATTAGCATTAACGCTGTTCATTTGTTTTGGTTGTTACGGTTGAATGACTGGGGTCTGCAGGTAAAGTTTATTTTAGCGTGAAATGGTTGTTCTCAGGATTACAGAATTCCCAGGTGCTGTCCCACGATTCTCGTTCTCAAACCGGTATTATTTTATATTGCATGGGGTGGTAAGTGCTACAGGGAGTATTATAATAGCATTCGTTACACCTCAAGGAATAGCTGTTAGGGGATGCCCTTAGTGAGGGCATTGCGACTTGCATTCAAATGTATACAATGCAAATGAATTTGCTTTTTGCCACGTATGTTCCTGATAAGTAGAGGAAGTACTTCATTACATATTAAGATTTTGTATGAAATACGTGTTTGGAAGCCTCCAAATAATTAAACAGTTTCGTTAAAAGATCCCTGTTTGTCTGTAACAGCATTACTGAAAAACCTATGCCGATTTTGTTATTTAACTGACTTCACCTTTTTGAGTATTGCAAACACAGTAATACTTGCACAGGTTATCTTGAGTTAGATGAGTTTTTGTCAAGATTATCGTGTCCTTTATGCAGTTACACTTCAAGTTACGTACAATATCGTAAAAGGCTGAAGTAAACGGCTATTGTGAGATTATGTTGATTTTTCTGAATCTAGTTGAGCCACTTGGTACTTTAAATACAAAAGTAAAATGCAGAGGTAAACAGGTATGATAACAGTAACAACAAAGATAAAGACGATATAGTGAAATGAACCACTGTTAGCACTGGATCACCATTCATTTGTCCACTGGAGTATGTATAACGATGTCCAGCTGTTAATTTCATACAAGCCTTCCTAACTCTGGCGCTGCAGCACTGGATCGCAGGGCTCAAGATAATGTGCGAATAGTACCCACGCGTGCGAGCGAGTGTTTTTCTACAAAAAGTCTTACACATACATTCACAGCTTTCTCCACTCACGCTTGTTCGAAATATTATTACGTACTTCCTTATAGTTACAATAGCAATAGAAGAATACATGACGCTTAAGCGATAGTCAAATCTTTTTAAGAGATGTTTGCTATAAAATGGCTTGGCATTTCCTTCTGTTTATATGTCCAGGACATAAAAATGAACCCAAAGAATTCCAATGTGAGAAAAGGTATAGCAAATAACAAGGAATATCTTGTAAAATATTATTTCTACAAAAACAAAACTTTATTCGAAATAAATTGTATGTTTTGATGAGATCTACATTTGTTGAGTGGTTAAGATTTGTTTTCCTTATGGTTTATTAGCTATGCAAAAGCCACCTAAAGCTGGCTATGCCCAGAAAATTCGAGATATATGTAGATTTTATTTGTCTTGAAAATAGCTAAAGAATTTAATATAGATATTAATCAAAATTTTAAGAGATAACTTTGAGAAAATGTTTTTACAGTAAAACGGGAGTTTGGGGTGGGAAAATTTTATTGAAAAATCTTTATCACGTCCTTAAATGTAAATTTTGGTGTTTAAATGACTTTTTGTTTTTGAGTTGCAGTTCTTTTCCTAAAATGTTGTTGTTGGTTTTTTTTTTTTTTTTTTTTTTTTTTTTTTAAGAGGATCTAAAACATGTATTTTCAGTAAAATTTGTTGGTAGAATGCAGTAGCTTTTCTACCTATTTTGTTGTACGTGATAGAGAACTGAGAAAGTTATATTAAAAATAAATGCTGCAGTATTCCCGCTTAACGTTTCTTATAAAATATCTCGTAGGACTCGAACCCGGACGTGGTCATGTCGAATGCATGAAACACACCAGTTGTATAATTACACCAGGCTTGGTCCGCTATTGCTTGCGGTGTATTTGCCAACAGCAGAATGTTTTTTTTTCCTTGTTTCTTTTTTCGCACTCCGTGGATTTTTCGACAGGTCGAGAAATTGCTTCATGCTTTCAAGGGCAATGAACCGGCTTACGACAGAAAAATTCACGAAGGTTAGCGAATTGCATTTTTTTTTCTGATGAGAGATGTGGTTTTGTGTCCAAGCATGCCGTTCTGAAGAATTAAACTGCAACTATAGTAGCATTCATAAAGACGTTTTCTCCTTAATATTCAAATGTTTTACGTTAACAGTCTTACCTCTGGTGTTTTAATATCTCTACTGCTTATATATAGTAAGTAGAGGAGGTACTGCATTCCACCCAAAAGTTCAATATCAAACTTTAGCCGAAAATACATTTTTTGAGCTTTCCTGAACCAAAGAAAGGGAAAAAAATGCTTTTTAGAAAAAGGTTTGTGACTGAGAACTGGCGTGCGCGTGTTTAAATAGCCTAACTTAATTTAAAGTTGATTAAATACCAAATTTGGTATTTAAATTCAATATTTCCCAAGTATGCAACAGGAATGTTTTCAAGGAAATCGCCCCCCCCCCCCAAGGTTAAACTACTGTTTAAATGGATACTTTTTGGAAAATTTATATTTTCTCAAAAATGTCTAACAATTTGATTAAAATATTACATGTTTAAAGTACTTTTATGATCAATGAAATGTATGTCTTGAATTTTCTTTTTATATTGAATGACTTACGTAAGTGGGGAATGTGGTAACCAAACAAATGAACAAAGTTTTATCTAATATATTAAAACTCATTAAAGTCAAATAAATCAAATTTATGTCAAATAACGCCGGTCTCTGTAGCAGTACTGCTACCGTGTCTGCCTCACGTTCAAGAGTTGCCAAGTTTAACTCTCGCCTAGTGTGAGTTATCTGGATAAGGTCTTTTTCCGAGGGTTTCCCTTGTCCTGAAAGATGAATGTCGAATAACTATAAGTTCTGTTGATCTTGGACCCATTTGAACATAATTTCGTTCATCGTCGGTACGTCAATTTAAAAGGAAAAGAAGGGCCAACATTGTGTTATTAACCATTTCCTAGTAGTTTGTTATTGGTTTTGAGATTTCAAATAATATATTTTTTTTTCAAGTGGTAAGTTGCTATTTGTTTTTTCTCGTCGTGCAAGGAATATGAATTTCAAAGCCACCAGCTTTTTTTTTTAATCGATGCATTTAGCTTACAGTATTGTTAAACCCACAACAAAATGCAAAGAGTAGTGAAAATTTATCTTGATTAGCATAACTGGTTAGAATGTGACTACATCACATCACATCATTTATCTAGATGGCGATGGTTGTTATTGCATACATTATGTAACATCTCAGCACAACATTGTCTCTGTATTGGATTTTGCTCTTCACGTTTGATGCTTTAAATGTAAAACATGAAAGGATATTTCCACTTTAAGTTTGAGATTCCCATAGATTTCCTTTAAACGTAAATGCTTGGTTTACCAAGCCTGAACGCGATTGGTTTTTGTTTTCGTTTTGCTATATCTTTAGAATACGATCTCTGCTGATTGAATTTTTTGTTTCATTTCCCGCAAAGGTCAGAGTACAGGTCGATCCAAAAACAACTGATGTATGCTTAATAACATGGACGTTTTTAATGAGCTGGGCTGCTGGTGGTCGTTATATGACCCAAAACTGCCTTCCTGGGTGTATTGCAAAGATTGAAATTAAGCGAAACCCATAAATCAATAAAAATGTGAAAATTGGACTGAAAGTCTCTTCTAAAAGAACAGTAATCAAGGATATAACGCACATGTGTGCCTATTTTTTATTATTCAAACTGCTCTACAAGCTTTCTTTCCATACTGCTACTGGTAGGCCATCGAATGCTAGGGCCGCGCCGTGGCTGAGTGGTTAGACTGCTCAACTCTCACCAAGGCGGCCTGGATTCGATCCCAGACGACCGCAAAGTGAGATTTGTAGTGGACAACACGGCGCTGGGGCGGGTTTTCTCAATCCCAACCGGATTGAGCGGGTTTTCAGATCCCAACCGAGATCTCCGGTTTCCCCCGCCATCTCATACCACCGGTGCTCCATCTTCATCTCATGTATCATCTGTGTCACCGCCTTCGAGCGTTAAACACTAGACACGCCTCGAATGCTATAATGATGTACAGTAATGGCGAAACGGTGCAGGTTTTTCTACCGTAATTTTTAACAATGTGCATATTTTACGCTTACCATTAATTATTTAATATGATAGCTCTCTGCGTCCAACAAGCCTGGCGCCTGCTGAATACATTATTGAACACTCCTACAGCGGAAATATTGGAAAGCACATGCCGAATACTATCTTCTAATTCGTCCACAGTGTGAATATTGTTGCATGATCTTTTATTAGCATTCTCACAGATGATGATGATAATGATATGCTTTACATCTGGAGAATGAGCCAATTATTCTGCCATCAAAAACAGATTGATTCTTTTTATCTAACATTTGACCAGCCTGTCTAGTTTTCCCCCCTAAAAAATCCATTAATAATGGATTTGTTAGAAGCAGTAACAAAATGGAGTTTCGGTGAACAAATCAGGCTGACAACTCGCTGACTCCGTTCAAGCAAAATGACACAATAAACACAATCACTGACAGCTTTATGCAAATTTGGTTTTCACGACTATACAGCATGGCAAACAAAGACTGTACTGCTGTTAACCTCTTTAGGTACGTGAGCTAAGATACCGCAGAAGGGCATTCAACCCGATATCAGCTACAAGTCAGGCCCGGGGGCCGCCAGTTTCGTTGTTCTTGATAAACCCGGTACCTGCTGACAACACACGCGCGATACCAATTACACTTGTGTATCATGTACAATATATTCACTGCGCACCACTGTATTATCCAGGAAAATTGTGGCATGTTTGCTGGTAAAAGCCTAACATTGAAATTCATCGTTATAAATATTTGTGCTGGTTCAAGTAAATTTAAGAACGGACCGTTTTCAAAGAGAAGTGACATTGCTGTATGAAAGCTGAAGGTCATGACGCAGTTTGACGAGTTGACGGAAGTGCATATACCATGTCGAACGTTTTCTGACCGCCGCTTGGACCTCCATGTTTTCGTCATGCAATGTGCCGCGCTCACGGAAAATTACAACCTCCCGTTTCCTGTTTCTAGAGTTCGTCAGCCGCTTTGTGTTTGTGCGATATATACCGACTCGGAAAGTAAACAAGAATGGTTACGGTTATTTTTTTTCCTGTGCAGTCTTGTTTCTTAGTACTGCAAGTGTAGACACAAAAGACCCTAGCTCTATTGTGACCAAATGTGGCACACTCATTCTTTAGAACATGAGCTAAAATATTGCCAGGGTGGTGACCACCCCGACAGAAGAGTGGATGGAACATGTTCACTGGGAACACAATTGGATCCTATTTTCTCAATGATTTTACTAATTAGAGAAACAAAATTTTTCCTTATTCTGTTAGGGGTGGTAACACTTTGGAATTGTCAGCACGCAGGAGAAATTTGCACACGTGTTCTTTAGGACTAAAAATATTGCGAGGTTCTTATCAGGGCCAAGAAGTAGTTTAAGCCTTTTTTTTAAAAAAAAAAAAACCGTTTTCCCAGTACTTGAGTTAAAAATATAAATAACGTTTTTTCATTCTTTTAGAAGCAGTATAGTAAAAACCACAGGCAACAAAAAGGTGATGAAATGTTTAAGTTTGATTTATGAGTCACTATGTTTACACTCAAACTTCACTTACTTGTTGTATAATTGAAACGTTTTCAAGATCATTCGATCTCATCCTCAGCTGTTTGGTGACTGAGGATGAGATCGAATGATCTTGAAAACGTTTCAATTATACAAGTAAGTGAAGTTTGAGTGTTAACATAGTGACTCATAAATCAAACTTAAATATGAAGAATACTTCACTGTTAATAATGCTTCTGTTTTTAATATTTGTGATGAAATGTGTTTGGCGGGGCGAAATTAGAACATTGAGCAACAGTTGGTCTGTTTTCCCAATATTAAAAGAGTATTTTTTTTTTAATTTTACGTCCTCCAACGTTAAGTCATATCGGACGGTGAATGAAACGGGTGAAATGATGCTCAAATGTACCCAGGGTCCATGGAGCTTAGAGCTACCCGACATTCGTCTTTGATAAAGGAACACCCCGGAAAAAGCCTTTTCTAGGTAACTCGGGGGGGGCGTATGCAAATATTCAGGGTCTTACATAAATAGCCATAACATCCACAGTTTTCAAGTTAGAGAAGTGAACCTTAGTATACTCATTTAAGATAATACAGTTAATATGCACAATTTTTTTCATAATTTTCCATTGTTTATAACTAATGCTACATATTTTTTCTATATGCCGAGATATTAACAAACTTAAGCCCCCCCCTTTTTTTTTCAAAATTTACATATGCTATATTTCTAAACTTTGGTATGTTATTTTAAAACATACTAAAAATGAATTTGTTGGATTTAGATTTCTTATTGAAGCTGTGTAGAATTTAAAAAAAAAAAATGTTAATCATATGCATCCTTTAAAAATTAAAATAATTTCATATATTTTGCATCATCACATTCCATGTAGAGCTTAATCTTAAATTCTAGAACCAACAAAATATTCATTGTGGCATAAGAAAGCTGTGTGCTAAATTGCATCACTGTAGATGAAGTAGTTTGAGAGAAAAATGGGTTGAAGTTGTAGAAAATGCAAGTTACGGGGAAAGGCAATTAAAAATATAATAAGTATTATTCAGTTTGCCTTTTAATTTTAAGTCAGAGATTCCCGAATCCATAGTCTGTATTCTCATTCTGGTCTTCTTCAGCCTTTCTTTTTAAATTCCCCTTCTGTCTTGCTTCTTTCTACATTAATTTCATAGCTCTTTCTGCACCAGCGATGCGAATGTTGTCGATACTCTGCAAAATTGTTTCCATAATCACACCAGGTTGATACCTTAACTGGTGCATAACTTTCTGCCAACATTCCCATCATTAAACACTATTGCAGCATCAAATGTAGCAATTTTCACCACTATGGAAGACACAAATGATGTTTTGGGACACCTTTTCCATATCAGACTGTTGAGGCTTTCATTTGGGTTTTGTGTCTCTCCATAGAGATATTTTTAGCAAGTCTGGGTGTGCTAAGAATTGGTAGGTGGGCTTTATAGATTCCAAGACAGCTGATGGCAGACTATGTGTTGCTACTATGCTACTATGTAACATTAGGGCATTTAATTTTTTAAAGTTACATACAGACCACGTAGAGTCATAATATTTTGGTGTTTGATAGCTAACACTATATACTATTTTACAAAACAATAAAAAAATTAGATTTTTTTAACAATTTCTCGTACGTCCCCCCTTAAGCATAAAGAAACACCCCGGAAAAAGCCTTATCTAGGTAACTCACCCTGACCGAGATTCGAACTCGGGATCCCTTGAACGTGATGTAGACACGCTACGATCTACGCTACCGAGGTAACCAGAGTAAATCTTGCTCTCTCAATTGTGTTTATGGCTGTAATTGAGGATTTAGTTGAAAAAAGTTAGATGGAAAGGAATTTGTAGGATTTTCAATGCAATTTTGGTGCAGGGAAATTTATTAAATTAAAAGAATTGAATAGCAATAATATTGTAATTGTTTTAAGTGTAAATAAACAGCTATTCGGAAAATTGATATTTTACCTAAATTCCTCGAAGGCTGGTCAAGTCTGGTATTTCTGTTAGTGTGAGAATAATGGCAAAAAATACTAATAAGTTAACAGTCACACGAATTGCTCTACCTATGCAATTGTCACTTTTATTGTAATTAATTGAATTTACCATCGCTTTACACAACCTCTACTGTCACTTCGTCAGTGTGATATAGTTCAACTTCTCAGTGTCGAACTTTCTTAGCAACGACATATTTTCTTCTAGAAGTTTTAACTCGTTGGGAGTTAAACACAAGACGTCGCTAAGCTTCCGTAGAGACAACACTCAGTGCACATAATAGCAATCGTTACATTCACTTGTTGAACAGCATCTGATATCGCAACACAAACTCGCATGCGAACCCGATGGCTTACATAGCCGCCGAATGTTTCCCCCTGGGGGAAGGGAAATTACTAACAGATTCTGGTATACATATTCATATAACATGTATTCTCTCCTATCTATAATGTTGTTAGAAATTCTGCCATCAGGCAAAAGTTGCATTGCACGATGTGAAAACAAAACATAATTTTGTATAAGAAATTAATTTTTTAAGGTTTCGATTGAATAACTATCCCTCGCATGGTGCTTTTTTGCGGTTTCGGACAACAGATATCGTGACACATTTTGTGGATGGAGAAGAGCAAAATAGGAATACTGCAATAAATAGATTGTTTAGCGACCACCATAATAAACAGGAAGTCAAGATATTTTAAGTCAATCAGTGGATTAGAATTTTACTACGCAGGGAATTCGGTACGTAGGCCACCGTGCTGGACCCACTGTACTTATACCTCCCCAAGTGGGGCACCCCTGGGAGGAAGGATGAGGCGAGAGGAGACAGGGCGGCCGTCCCAAGGTACACAGGGCAGGGTCCCTACAGTTTACTTAGAGACCTCCCCGGCAGGCCAGGATAATGGACATGTCCCCCTACAGTGGTAGGGAAACGGGCCTAGCAGCCGGTCCCGGAATGGTCTCAGCAGCAGGTTCGGAAACCAGCAATTGACCTAGCGGAGGAGGAAATAGTTTTCCTTGGAACATATAGTATAGCAACGCAAAGAAAATCCCTGTAAGGAATGTGCTGTGAGACAAGGACAGCGAATGTGTGTGGCAGAGAACGCTTGCTATACAAGGAGCAGACCGTTAAAAAACATGCGCCTTATTCACTCTGTACATTAAAGCCGAGAAGATTCATTCACAAAAGTAGAAGCAGTCAGAATGTTTTTGAATGGTCTGTAACCGTACTGACATGGGGTGTCATAAACCTGTCCAGGGAGGGTATGGGGACCTTCGGCCAACCCCCTGCGTCTCGCCCCTCGGAGACTTTCTCTCCTGTGGAGGAGTATATCATCCTGCCATGCACCGCCGAGACACCCGCCGACACTTCTTACTCTGAAAGAGATGATGTGAAATGATAATGGAGATGAAATGGAGGGACAGGACATTCAGGGGATATAATTAACCTACTCCGCATTCGCCTAGCGACCCGGGAAAACCCATGGGTCAGGTAGATCGGCCACGGGAATCGAATCCGGAACTCCCGTATGCGAGCTACAGACGAAACCGCCTGAGCCATACCGCTCGATAATCAATCAGTGATTTTCATTTGTTTTTCCATATTTGCACATTATGGCCCAGTTTCCATGGAATGAATATTAAATTTATAGTAACCCATTTTGGTCTATTGATTAAAAGATTTCAATTGTTTTTTGTATATTATGCAATGTCTGCTGGATACAATAAGGGAAATGTTTGATCTTTGGGACAAAATGATTTACAACTGGCACAAAAAGGACTCCAAGGGCTATACTGAAGAAGGGTTTAGAATTTTGTAGGTTAGGATCCGGTTCTATGCAGGCACTTTCTTTATAGCATGCTTCGAGAGCCAAGCAATGGAAGACAATACGTTAGAAACGTGATATGATAAATACGACGACAATAAATTGTCGGTGAGATTACAACTGAATAGGTACTACCTCCACAATACATAGTTTGCATACAAAATGACCTATACACAGCACTTTAAAAAACGGTATATTTTACCATTGACAAAGATTTCTGTATACAACTTATTGTAATTCCGAATTTATACAAACTTTTAATTATTAAATATAGAAGTTGCCCTCGACCAATGTGTTTTTAAATGTTAAAATGTAATACTGTGTAATTCTCTGTTTTGCAAACTTTGGTATTTAATGCGGTCGAAAATAACGAAGGAGCTGTATGTTTATTTTCTACCACGTACTTATGCTTTTGAGGAATAAGGATACGTGCTTATGAGCACTCAATTCTATCACAGTACAAGTAATAGTTAAAATAATAAACCAGATGATTGTGAAAACAGATGTAGAAATTTACCCAAGATTAAGCAAATCCAGAGCTTCAAACAGTTCGTGAGAGCATTCCAAGTTGGCCGTGAATGTCTCATAATACCGCTAACATTAGTTTTAAACCAACACAGAGGTACAGAGCCTTCGCTTGGACGCGTGGCCGGCCTAAGGGGAATTTTGCTGGCGCCTGGAAACACGCTGTTTGCCTTGGGAGTTACGATATTCGGGGCACCTTAGATTCAAGCCCACATGCGTCTCAGTCAGATGTACCTTCCTTACACATAAATAAAATCTGAATATCTGAAAAATCTGAACATTTTTAATTTATAGATAATTTTTCAGATAAAACTTCTACTACTGCAATAGCTAAAAAAGTTAATAAAATATGCCATCGTGTTATAATATTTTGAAAATATGTCCTCGCACCAGTACACGTTTCCACGCCTTTTTAGAAACTTTGCATTAACACATATATTTTTACATGGCCATGTAAATGAAACCATGCTTCGTCCGTTAAAAATGGATTAACAGAGCGATCATTAACATAATAACGAATTGTAGGAACTAACTCTACTCTCAGTATCGCGTCGTTGGAATTCTTCAATTGCAGTTATATTATAGAATTTATTTTAAAAGTTCAGTTATAATTTTCCTTAGTTATTTTTTTAATATTTCCTCGGGAAGAATTCGACGATTTAATTTCTGAATGTTATCAAGAATAGCATTCGCTTTCCTAAATCTGTACTAGAGATTACAAATCATTCTCTTTGAGACGTACAAATATTTGGAATCTTAACTATAAATCACTATCTCACTTCTGCACGAGATTCTGTGTGCTAAAGTATACAGACTTTTTGACATAACAGTACTCACATATTGTAATAGTGAAACATGTGATCTGATAGCGAGGGAAAACACAACCGGTTAGATCAGTTGCAGTGCAGGGTAAGCAGTTCCCCGTAATACAGCCACGCGTCGATGCGTCCATAATTCTCGCTTCGTTTATACTCAAGTTTGGGTATTCCAAGTTCAACTATTCCAAAATTTACTCTATGCTTGTACACCGCTCGTATGAGCAGAATTGAATGGAATCAGTGATATAAGAATAAAGGTCAAAATATTTTATACGTAATAGATGAACAACTATTAACTCCCGTGACAGAAATATTGATGCAAATAAGTTGGCGAGCAAAGATTACCACTTTAACGGGACCGTTTGTAACAAATAATATGGGTAGCTCAGGGTTGAGCAATGAGGTTTCTCTCAGGGTATGCGTGAGTATGTATGAGAAGGATAGTTTTAATGACACTGGAATGCCCGTTTCCAACTGGTTTAATGACTGCTTCTTTTATCATTACATTAAACTCGAAGTTGCCGACCAAGGGTTACCAATATATCACTGTTCAGAGAGACTGAAGGTGGAATACTTATTACTCGATAAACTTAATTCGTTCTTCACGTACATATGAACCGACAAATATCTTCTCATCGCTTCTGGTCTGCCTTCGACCAAGACAGAAGAAGAGCACTGCCCTAATCGGCTCCACGCACAGGACTGAATGACCACAGCTGCGCGTGGGTGTATGTGTGAGTTTTACTTTCTCGAAGCCCTTTATTCAACCAAAGATACCCTTTGTGACTATTTTGTCATGCCATTATTAAGGGTCCGAAGAATACCCTATTCAAACAAAGTCAAGTGCTATCCTTTAGAACTCTGCTAAGGACACTGTTTCTTACGTTTCTTTTGTTAAAACAACTATTCACCCTAACTGCTATTCGACTCAACTGCACCTGCACGCGTTGTAACAATAAACCAACATTCCTTTGAAATCCATCATGATTCTTTACTTATTTCAATCCTTTAATTTCGGTATCAACATGCACATCAACACATGATTTTGACGATCACAAGAAGGTGCATATAAATGCTAGGATTGCATAAACTAACTTTTTGGAGCCCCTGTAGTGGATGTTCCATATTATCATCAAACACACGTGTTCGCGAAATTATAGTGTACACGCTTGAGAGACCTCGGTTGTTAGATCTGCGAGTTATATGAACTTTTCCTTTGTTTTCTGTTACGGCTGAATAATTTTCTTCAAACTGTAGTCTGCTGTATAAGAACACGTAGCTTTAAAGATTACATAGAAGTGATAACCAAACACAAAAACTTCGGTAGTTGTATTTATGTGTTATCTAATAGCAATTTTCTCAATTTAGGCATTCCTTCACCTTCACCACCAGCGATATATCAATCAGCAAGGCAGTAAGCTCATTAAAGCTCGTGTAATTACAGAAATTCATTCAAGGATTCGCTGGCCCGTAATGTAATTTCACGACGTCGCTGTTTCACAGTTGAATATTGATTAAACTTCTTGAAGGGAAGATACATGTCACAGATGACTGCGTTGCAGGTGTTGAGTGACGTCACGGTTGCCACTTGCTGCGCTGCAAATAATAATCATACATCTTTCTGAACTTTGCACGTGTTTAAATACTGTTAAGTACTTTTGAGTAATTTGTTAAGTTTTCTACAGCTTAGTACAAGGAGATATTGCACTTAGAAATTGTAGAACTCTTGAAAGTTGATCTGAAGTACATATGTATTGATGTCTCCTGCAGTCTATCCTCCTGCAGTCTGTCACCCTCAACCTGTACAAAAAAGCATTTCATATGACTTCTTCAGCTCGTTCACTATTTTCTTATTATGTATCTATATAAGAAGAAGATATATTACGTTTCACCCCAAAATTGTATGTGGAAATTTAATTAATCTGCGAATAGCGTCGTTCAAAAACAGGATGTTTGATACGTGGTGTACGTGTAATTTCAGTATCTTTCAAAGGTGTGACAAGGATTTTCAAGGCTGGCCTTTGATCTGCCGTGCTAGGGGTCCCGGGTTCGATTGTCGGCGTTGGGGTGGGGATTTTTCTCCGACCAAGTTAATTCCCCATCTTCCCCAGTGTCTGGAAGTATGAATGAGAGTGTGAATGTGTGCGTGATCTAGTGATTAAAACCCAATGAATACGAGTTAACACCTTCGATATGTTCCAAAGGAGAACGGCCGCCGATATGACCATAGCAGTTAAAGGTGGAGTAGCAAATAAATTGTGATCAGTTTCGACCTGATAGAAAGGTATTAAATATAACCTTATTTATAAAATTTAATTGCAACAAAATGGAACAAAAACAAAATGGTTTTCAAGACACGAACGTCTTCAACTTGTTCACCAATTAGAATCGGACGTAGGATAGTTTTAAAACCGATGATCCAAAAACTAAAGTAAAAGCTGCCTAATACGGACCCCTTTATATGCCGCAAACCTGAAAAACTGGAACCTGATTAAACCCTGATTAAAACGGATTACTTTACGTGTGATGGGTTACAACGCACGCTTTTAAAAAGTGCAATAATTTCTAGGGCGACTCCATGAACAATAAAGTCATGCACTGGAAACGTAGAGTCAGACTGCCATAGCCGGGATTTGAACCACGGATCTTCTGATTTCCGTCCAGCCGCACTACCATTGTGCTACTATGGCCAACGTGCCAATATGACATTAAATTCTCCAACTGACTCGTATTTTCCCGGTAAACCACTTAGGAGTTCTCATAAACATCATGAGACAGCTACCTTAATGGCGACCTACAAAGTGTAAG
This sequence comes from Mantis religiosa, assembly GCA_030765055.1. Classification (NCBI taxonomy): domain Eukaryota; kingdom Metazoa; phylum Arthropoda; class Insecta; order Mantodea; family Mantidae; genus Mantis; species Mantis religiosa. Next base: position 145,884,120 of record CM060949.1, read on the forward strand.
TACTTTAAGGCCTGGGCTTTATATTAACCACTATTAGGTCCAGCTGGACGGAGACCAGAAGATCCGTGGTTCAAATCCCGGCTATGGCATTGAATTTTTCAGCCTGACTCTACGTTTCCACAATTTAGCCTACACACGGCCAGTGTGAAAGGACAATTAATTGTGTTTTATTTGACTAGGGGTCTAGAAAACCTATTCTTTTGCATTTTTTCTGTTCATTATTGGCATATGGAGATGTAACAATTGTACCAAAGGTACAAAAATGGCGTCTTTCTCTATTTGTGGTTACTTCACTGATTATACTAAAAGTATTTACATTACGATTGCACATAACTACCTCAACGAATGCAAGTCTTGCTTATAATTTGTCTTAAATAATTTATTGAGATTTGATGGAAGTTCTCGAAGTAGTTGCTTAATGCAATTATTTGTTAACCTTAATTAACAAACTGTCAGCCCCTGAGAAAATACACGCAAAACTACCCTCTAATCGGATTTTGTTCATTACGTTTGATTTTCTGACAGCTGCCCGTAATTGTTATTAAAATATCTGTTAAAGTTATTTGCATCAGAAGTAAAGTGTGTATCTTTAGTTTTATGCGAATGGGATGTGAAATCATCGTTAGGTAATAATTTTGTTTAATCAGTAAACCGTAAGATACATTTTACTGCATAATTCATTGCATAAAATTGTTGGAATCGTAAAAGAAACAAATTAATGTGAAACTAATTTTCTAGTATCCAGCTATATGTATTCTTTCTTGTTAGTTTGAATTTTAAAATATATCTTTACAGAAAGTTTCATTACAAATTTCGTTGTGTGTATATGAGAGTACGAAACGCTTAAGAAATTTTCAAGTGTTTAATATTTAAATATATAGTAAATTATTTGCGTAAAGTCTAGAAATAAATAATTTCTTCCCCACCACAGAAAAAAAAAATGTTTAAACGAGGTTCACGAGGTTAGTGCAAGAAGCACATCTATCTCTTAAGGTTTACCAATTATATAAAATTACCTATACTAAATTAATTCAGAATGAAAAGGACTTCATAGCCATATCAAGAAAACTCAAAATATACGCTTTAGTAAATATCTTAAACCTATGTTTTCATTAAACTTATTAGAACTATTTTTGAGAAAATAGAACAAGGAGAATTTTTGCATGGCAAGCGAGACTAGCTTAGGTTTTCTTTTTTAATTTACGTCCTCCTACATTAAGTCATAACGGATGAATGAAATGGGTGAAGTGATTCTCATATGAGCCCATGGTACATAGAGTTTAGTTACCCGAATTCATCTTTCAGGATAAGGAAAAAACCCAGAAAAACCCTTATCCAGATTACTCACCCTGACCGAGATTCGAACTCAGGATCTCTGGCAGGCATACATGTGCAGCATCCTTGAAATATGCTGAATTTAAATATCAGAAGTCTGTATCTACCCGAGTTTTTTTTAATTATGCAAAAAAAAGCTAGAAGTCGTTATGTTCAGGTGATATCTATAGGGTATATCAAACTTTTGGGTGAAATATCACTTTTTGCTCTACCTTAGTTAAGTGGTGGAGAAGAAATAAACTTCCTTGTGGGTAATTTGTAGAATGGCTGTGGAAATAAATGAAAGCTAACAAAACCATGCGATTGTCAGTATGATACATTATCCATAAGTCTTTTCAAATTTGTGTTGTTTAAATATCTACCTGCAAGCAAGTGAAGGGGCTAATACCGAATTCTTAACGACATCCCATAACATTAGGAAGACCAACAAATATTTGACCATTGATGTTGACAAAGTGGAAAGGTAGAGAGATAACATCAGTAAGTCATTTAGTTCTCAAATCTTTAGTTAAAATCTCAGCAGAGTCGATAGTCTCTTTTTTTTTTTTTTTTTTTTTTTTCATTTCTCTTTGTTTGTTCCCTGCTGTGCTGATAAGGTCATTTGTCGAAGCATGATATTAATGCACTACGATTTTGCACGTCTCAGAGAAGAAAATGTAATTTACGATGTCATACATAGGAGTCCCTCTCATCTGCATATTAATTTGAAAGGGTTTGTCCACCATGATGCAGTAGACGAGACATGGCGCCGAGATCAACTTTCCCTGTACGGGCACGTTAACATTTCGCCGTTACGTTTTGCTCATTAGTCATCCATTTGGTATCTCCTCCATCAGTGACATAAAGCAAGTTTACAGTGAAGAAGCCTAAACGAGCTCTTCCTGTTGTAAATAGCCACGGATGGCAGAGATCCTTCATTATAATTACGTACGGTAAGTCTGAATGCTACCGTGAGGAAACAAAAGCAGGTAGTTTTTCTTTACCATCATCCCCTTCAGATGTTTTGCTGAATTGGGAAAGAGGGAGCATCTTGTGTGCTGGACAATTAATTAGACAGCGAAAGAACTGTCAAAATAGTTCGTAATAGTTCGTGATATAATGGATAATGTAGAGTGAAAAAATTAACACTGCCGGGATGAGGTTTTTAATTTCCCACATTGAGATTATTGCTAGTCAAAATTATTTTTAACGTCCTTTAACCCATTAGGTTTTTTCGGACGACGGATGACCGAGAGTCAAACTCGGCACTTCTCTAATGTGAGGCAGACTCGCTACCCTTATCCCATAGAGGCGGGTACACATAGGACATAAGTGTGTGCGTATATTTGAGATTATAAGTAGAAAACATCATGTGAGAGTGAGCACTTCAGATGTATGCTTTACGTTTCGATTTTGGATATCTGAAGCAAACAGTATCGATATCAAATGGTACTTTTATCATTGTTTAAATAGAGACTTTTGGTTGAATTACCTGTTAAGTTTGGTGCGCGGAAGTTTATTCAGTGGTGTTTGACTGGCTTTAGGTAAATAGAAATATTAACAAAACTTGTCCCTGCTGGAGATAAGAATCTGGAACGAAGAGAGGAAAGTTATTACCGTGTGCCAGGGGAAACCTTTCACGGAGAGAATTTCCCTCTGCTAGCGGTCCTTGTGGGTAAAGGTATCAGGACTATTACCAAAGGGTGTGTAAGAAGAACTATCCCTAATTTTCTGATGTGATAGAGAGCGCAAAATTAAACTTGTTTTGTTAATAAAACAATGCCTTAATATGCTTTGTTTGTAAGTTAGTTTCTCCGAATATTCTTTAGACAGCTCTGAAACTATTTTCGCGGGAGAAATGCTGTAAACTTGTTCATTCAATTTGAATATAGAACATATGGACCCACTGTCTAGTTATAAAGAAATGCAACCCAGTTATTTTCAGAAAGGTTTCATTGATAGCAGAGATTCTTCACATCTTTAGCATTCGTGTCGTACCATACGTGACTTCTGCGTGTATTTAAAAAGCCACCTCTTGCAAAACATGCTTTGTCTTCCATAACATGCATCTAGCAAAATCAGGCTCATTGTTAGCAGTATGTAAATTTATTATCTGTTAGGATAAATATACGGATTTGTTTGTACTTTCTGTTTATGAAATAGATGCTTTTCGTGCTCACTTTGAGAATCTCGGTTGATGCATGTGACTGGCACCCATCAAGTGGGCAACAGCTCATTAGTTCGTGGATTATTTTCGAACTTCTGCAGAACTTCATCTTCAGACGGTAGCGGCTCGTGAATGTATACCTATCGTGATAGTATCTGCCTAATTATTATTATTATTATTATTATTATTATTATTATTATTATTATTATTATTATTATTATTATTATTATTATTATTATTATTATTATTATTATTATTATTATTATTATTATTATTATTATTATTATTATTATTATTATTATAATAATACCTGAAGTACATAAAGAAGGTTGAAATATTTTAACATTCAGATATTGAAGGGGAAAGTTGCATATCGCCACATTTTCCTTTAATTTCGCTGGTTTAACAAGCGATATTTTTTACCCGCTTTAGTAGCATAGTTCTGCCTCACGTTCAAGAGGACCCGGGTTGAATCTTGGTCAAGGTGAGTTGTCTGGATACTTTTTTGGGGTGTCTTTTATCCTGAAAGATGTCTAGCAACTTTAAGCTCTATGGACCCTGGACTCATTTGAACCTTATTTCACCCATTTCATTCATCGTCCGATGTGATTTAACGTATCGAACGGGATGACTTATACGGTTTCGTCTGTGGCCCACATTCGATACCCGTGGCCGACCTACCTAACCGATAGGCTTTTACGGGGTTTTCCCGATTTGCCAGGCGAGTGCTTTATAAGTTAATTACATCCTCCGAATTTCCTGCCCCTCCATTTGATTTCCATTATCATTTCACATCATCTCTCATCTGGTGGTCTCTTTCAGTGCAGAAGTGTCGGCGCTGCATGGCAGATGATGTGCAAACTGCTTAACACTTCCTCTCCGGTAGGATGGTCTCCGCGCCAACCTGGTGGGCCGTTTCTGGACACGACGGGTGGGATGCCAGTTGTGCTGGTCTGCCGGGGAGTTTCCAACTGGTAAATTGTAAGGAACCTGCCCTCTGCGCTGCCGTGACTCATTGGATCGGCCGCCCTTTGTCTCCTCGCCTCATGCTTCCTCCCGGGGATGCCCCACTTGGGAGAGGATTTCGGTGCCGAATCCCCTCCGTAGTAATCCAAATCCTAACAACGTTGGAGGACGTTAATTAAAGAAGTAGAACTAGTTTTGCTATGGATTTTGCAAAACTTGGCGTACTTAAGGTTTAGATTTAGGGAAAAGGATAAGCTACCTGACAATTTTCGGTAACTTATGCTTCTCTTGCTTTCAATCGCTATTTGTAACACCAAGCATTAAATAAACACAACACTTATAGAAGGTGCGGAAAAACAATGCTTAAAATTGTAGAGCAAAAGAGCAGTGCCAAAATATGTATTTTAAGGTTAGGAAACAGAAGGTGATATCTGCGCCACATACGTGAACACAACGTGAGTCCAATGATCAAATGTTCAAAAAAGAGAAAAGCACATGTCATTGCCTCTACGTGTGTCTGCTGTAAAGGCCACTGGATAGTATGGTAATACGAGTACCATTTTGTACGCATGTGTACTGTTCGCCATAGCAAAGAAAGTTCCAAGGGAATGCGGTGCCTGGGGGGGGGGTTAGACACGGTTCCGAAACCCTGCCTGGTAGTTTTATGAGACTCGGGTAAGTTTAGTTATAGCCCATTCAAAAACATTCTGACTTCTTCTACTTTTATGAGCAAACTTTCTCCTTTTTAGTATACTGAGTGAATAGGACGCAGGTTTTTTTATTATTATTTTTAACGTTCTACTCCTTGTATATGTAGCATGCGTTCTCTATCACACACATTCGCTGTCCTTGTCGCATTGTGTAAAGGTAGCACATTCCTGTCAGGGACTGTATTTGCGTTGGCGAACAGTAATAGCTACCGCTCCGTGGTCTAGGGGTAACATACTATAGGTCTACACGTTGGAAAAGAACCTGCGCGGAAACATGTTTGGTTTGCTGCGCATGGTATTGGTGGTATGGGTGGTGGTGCTTTGGGAACTTCACGATGCGATTCAGCTCCCTACAAGTACATGTTACACTTTAGATTTTGTGATCGCGATTCGTGAGTGAGTAATTTATCTTTCTTTCTTCGTGAAAACATAATTTTAAATGTCTAGTAAATCAAGTGTTTCTGACCGGTCGTTGAAAACTGATGCTCGTAAAATCGCTTGCATTGCAGCTTCGGACTTGGATTCACTGTCAGAAATGGAAGAGGTTTAGTGTAAGCGGTCTTGCGAACCTACCTGGTGCTGCCTACCCCTTCCACCACAGTCACGCGAATACCCAAAACAACCAGGGTTCTTTTCTAACTTGTAGACCTTATAGCCTAAGTCGGTGATCCCCTTTCGTAGATTTGCGACACATAAGAGAAAGAGGTTAAGACCAGTTTGGGCACAATCGTTGATATATGCTGATGACATCATATTGATAGCAAATAGTAATAATAATTTACAATTAGGGCTAAATGAATGGAAAGAAGAATTAACTAGAAAAGATTTAGAATTAAACATACCAAAAAGTAAAACCATGTATATAAAAGGGAAAGAAGAAGAACTTAAAATTAAATGTAATGATGAAATCTTAGAACAGGTAGACAGTTATAAATAAGGATGGAAAAATAGAGCAGGAAATTTTAAACAGAATAAGAAAAGCCAATTCGGTCTACTATCAGATTAATGATACTATTGTGGGGAAAAAGGAAATAACAAAAGATACAAAAATTATAGTATTTAAAACAATAATGCTACCAATTCTATTATATGGAGCAGAGAACTGGACTCTCCTACAGAAACAAGAAAGCAAAATAACAGCTATGGAAATGAGATATTTAAGACGAGTTGTGGGGAAGACAAGAAGAGATATGATTAGAAATGTAACAATAAGGGAAGAGTTGGATACACACTCCGTTAAAGAAATATTGGAAAAACGACAACTTAAATGGTATGGACATGTACTCCACATGTCAGAAGAAAGAAAACCCAAACAATATTTAGAAGCAAGACCAGAAGGTAAAAGAATTAGGGGAAGACCGCGCATGTTGTATCAGGAATACATTGAGAAGTTGGGGAAGGATAGAGGGAAAACCATGACAAAAATGAAGAGAATGATAATGGACCGAGAAAAGTTGAGGAAATGGGTAGAAGAGGCTTGTACTCCACACTTAACAGCACAAAGGAGTTAGAGAAAGAAGAAGAAGAGAAAGAGGCATCTGAAAAATTAAGCGGTCTTTTATACCCTATATAGAATGAACGTTGAGAACCACAGCAGTTATTCTGCTGTACAGTTTTCTGCGCGTGGTTTTTCTACACCCTGTAGAGCCCAAGAAAATGATATGCTAACTTAAACTGTCAAAAAATACCTTACTATATTTTTAAACCGTTATACACAAACAGCGCAGTTCAAAAGTGTACTACTTTGCTAATCAAGGTATACTATACCTTATAATTAAAAAAAAAAAAAAAAAAAAAAAAAAGAAAGAAAGAAAAGAAAAGCTATGCTTACTTATACTTACAACTCCTTATATATAAATTGGTACAATTTGGCCATCCTGGACAAACGAGTAAATATTGAGAACCACTAATCCTTATTCTCAACCCCTTAGTGCTCACTAACACAACTACACAGTCTCTAGTATTGCATTATGCATCTACAATGTAATCATCTTGAACATGCCCTGTGGCCTGTTGTCTTCGATCCGACATGTGTACTACATTACCATTAACACCTCCTTTGCCCTTGTCCTGTTAAAAGCCTAAATAACCTTTCAATGCAACAGATGGCATGCGCGAAATAGAAAGTCATGTTGCCTTTATTATCGGCTATTTAATGCTGTCACGATTTACACCTTAATTGGCTTCTATTAGGTCTCAAAAGATCGTTCACATGAAATGAACTAGTATCAACAGGTCGACTGCACAAGAGCGGCACAAATATGTAGCTTTGTGATGTATCCCGTTTATTTAGTATTAAATACTTTTTACTCCGGCGAAGAAAGTATGGTTACCTTTCGTGACCTTAGTTGATCTAATGCATGTTTTCTAACAAAATACAAATATTTGTTGACTTTGAAATTCCGTAACTACTTTTCACGGCCACGAGAGAGAGAGAGAGAGAGAGAGAGAGAGAGAGAGAGAGAGAGAGAGAGAGAGAGAGAGAGAGAGAGAGAGAGAGAGAGAGAGAGAGAGAGAGAGAGAGAGAGAGAGAGAGAGAGAGAGAGAGAGAGAGAGAGAGAGGTGGAATAGCTACTTATCTCTTTCAAAAAGCATATTTTAAATTCAGACCAATAACAGATAAAATATAGGAAATGGCTTATGCTACAAAATTGTTTTAGTTGTTTACTTTAACAATATTTACGTCTTTATGTAGGTTTTGATGTATTTCTTATGATTGAACAGTTGTACAGATTACCTGTTATTCATTTAGAATGAGGAGGGTTTCACAATACATTCCCAGACAATTTAAATTGTCATGAAAATATCTTAAACATTTATTTTAATATACTCGTTAGGGGCATTTTTAAGAAAAGCAAACATAATGAAATATTTACTACATAAAAGGTGGCCTAAGATAGGATTTTCATAAAAATCTTTGTCTCGCATTCTTGGTAAATACTGAAATTAAATAACAACTCCTTTATAATTGGTTTGTTCAGGGGCCTTCAAAGCTGTATTTTGGAGAAATCTCTACATCGAAATTTTGAGTGGAACAGAATATTTTCTTTGTGCACTGTGAGTGAGCAGCAAGAAAAGTCATTGTATTTAAAAATTTAAACTAATTAGCAATGAATATCTCGGAAATGATGATTGCTACAAAAAATGGCGAAAATAACTGTTTAGAACTACTTTTGTTAATACCAAAATGTAATACTATTTTGCTTGTAAAGGGTTGGTGGTATGTTGGTAGATGGGAACTTAAATGCCTTTTTCAGTGTTTATTCTACATATCTTTTTCGAATTATGCCACATGCACAAACATTCCATTTGTAGTTGTAATATTATATAGTACTTCTATTTACTAAACAATGAGGTTCATTTTACCACAGTTTGCAGCAATATTTACGAAATATTTTTGTATCGTAACGAATCATATTTCATGTTAATATTTGTGCAATAATAGAGATTGTTCAAGAATCATAATAGGCATTGCTGTGTATTAAAGTACAGACGTTTATGCACGGGAAACATGGCAAATATCGAACATTATGCGTTTTGTAAAGTACTTTGTAAGGGAGGGTATGCATGCAGCTGAAATTCCCCTCGATATGAAAAATATTTTCTGGGATTGTGTACCATCATTTTCTAATCATTTCAAAATGGAGCAAGGAGTTAAAACACGGCCGTGAAAGCTTGGAAGATATTACAGCTAGTGGAATATCGAAATCCATGACAAAAGTAGCCAGTAGTAAAATACGCCACATAGATCTGCAGGATAACAAATGATAGTGTTTGAAATTACTTAAGGGAGTTGTGTTTTCTTATTTTGAGAGAAGAGTTGAACATGAAAAAAATATCTTCAAAAAGGATCAAAAGCGAATCAGAGTGCAAATCTCTGAGTACAGTTTGGCTCGTTTTCTGAGAGATCCCACCGACCTTGTAACAAATGATGAAACGTGGGTGCCCACTTGAAACAAAACGAATATAAACATTGGAAGCAGCAAGATTCTCCATTACCAAAGAAGGCAAAGTGTATGAAATCGGTAATGTCGATCACGAAGATCACGGGGTCGATTTTCTGGAACGTCAAGGCTGAATAATATATAAATGGAGATGTTATGTCAAGCTTCTAACCTAATTGATGATCAGCTTACGAGGAAAAGCTGGTCATGGCAAAGAAGAAAGTTATCTGTTCGTCCTCACACACTTGTTGCACTGGCAAAAATCAAAGAATCTGTCGCGTGCCCCGTACTACCCTAACGAGGCTTCATCGGGCCTTCTTCACGTTTTCTAGCCGGATTGATACCACACGTATATCAACAACAGGCTCTTTCAAAACATATAAAACAGAGAGGACATCTCCCTCCCCCTGTTTGACAGTACTTGTAAATTATTGGAGTGTTTATGCTTCAGTTTTTCAGTTGTTTTGTGGTGAACACTACATATCGTTTTTGTCTGGTTCAACAACTGAATGTCAATTATATCAGCCTTTTTTATTCTTCTGATACACGTACTGAGATTGATTTAATTCATCCAGCAATCGTAGAGTTAATATGTTCATTCAAATGCTTTCGTTCTTTGGTGAATCTCACAGAAAATATCAAGAACTGTAGGAGCATTGTATTATCAAGTGTAAGGTTAGTGCAGGTGATGGATCACTTCTGCAGGTATTATTTAGTATATTATTAAATATATAAGGTATTATTTAATTTTATAACACTGAGGAAGTTCTCTGGTGTAAACACATTTCCATCTGATGATTAAGTTTGTCATTTGTTGAAAGTATATTGCAATCCTATAGGAAATTTACTTCTGTGAAGATATGATAATATTTAAGTACTGTATTAGGCTACCCAGTAAAATATACCCCGCCCACTTTTGTAGAATAGGGGTGGTTTGAACACTTCAAACACTTCACATTCAGAAGGTCCCTAGTTCAAATCTCGGTTGGGGAATATTATCTGGATAGTTTTTCTCCTTATTATGAAATATGAAAGTTAGGTAAGTCTAAGCTCTATGGAGTCTGGGCTCATTTGAACATCATTTTATCCATTTCATTCATTCTCTAAAAGTCCGAACAGGATAAACAGCGTTAAACCTTTTTTAAAATGACCCTGTTCAGATGAGCAGTGTAGTATCTAAAAGAAATTTAAATATATTTATCTATTTTTTAATTTTTTTTCTACTGGTCTGTATTTTTTATTTTACAATCTACTTTTTTGCATTCTTTGTATGCTCACAAAGGACTGTTCCTTTTCTCGCTCTTTTCAATATTGTCTTTTTTACTTTTTGCCCAACGTTTTATTTATGTAAATTCTCTATTCAATACAATTTCTTATCTTCGCGTCCCAGTTTCCCTGCATTCAAATACTATGTGTTGTACTTCTTTTCCCCACACAATGGACAATCACCTTGTGGATAACCATTTCGTTGACCTTTTAACCTCCACGTTCCTAGTCATGCTATCCCGGTCGTCTCTTGTTTTACACATCTCTCCTTCCTAACTGCGTTTTCTTTGAAACATGGAATACTAATGGGCTATTTTCAGTCAGTTGACTGGGCAATTTTTTATCTCAATATCTTCCAAAAGCCTTTATTATTTGTTTTATTTTCCCCATATATTCCCTAAGCCATTATTTTCTAAGTTATTTCTGAAAACTTTTATCCAACTTCTACTTTGTTGAGCAACGCTGGACCAAGAGTATTGATGTCAACGAAAGTTGTTGAATAACTTAACGTTTTAAGCTTCATTCCGAGTACTGTTCAAATGTTTCTCGTTTGTTGCAAAGAAAGTAAACGCTTGGTTTCGTTGAATCGCCCTGTATCAGTCTGCGAATAAAAGACTATGCAGAGATTTGTGAAACCATTTAAATGCAGTAATGTATTTGTGAAAGGAAAGTGTTAATTTGTTTGTATAGCCAGTGATGTTGGTGTAATTTGGTACAGGGTAGGTAGTTTTGTCCGTGTGACAGTTTCAACTGTTCATCAAACCGTTTTCTAGAAGCTGCTGGAAGAAATTTGCATTATTATCATAAACAGCTGTTTTATTTTACGTAGAAACAAAATAAGTTCAGGAATCTGAAGCAGCAGGGCGAGACGGGTTACAGGTGCTGCTTCTGTTGAATTCTTTTCGCCTAGAAGGGCGTGTTAGCTATGCGAACACTAGCAGTTCTATACTCTGTGGACAGACTTCCAAGTAGGTGGCATTCCTTGGCAATACGTTCACCTGAGTCCTGTTGTATACAAATGTATCTTTCATTAAGGTAATGTGAAGTAAATGTAGGCGAAGTTGTTTTCCTCTCCATCCGTTTTCTTAATTGCTTTTACTCACAATTATTAATTGTTGCATTTTAAAAGCGTCATCTGCTTTGGCAACAGCATACCATATTTCAAGCATGTGTTACAAATGGACGTATACTGAAGATAATAGAATTCCATGTAACATTCCACTTTTCATAATTATAAGATCAATTAGTAGATCAATCTTATGTACACTCACACAACTTTCTGTAACCATTACAAAGTCACTAATACCGGTTTATCTCAAATGAGACCTCTAGTGGTGGCTACCCGGTCTGAGTTACAGCAGGTACATACATGGCTGGATGTCCTTGCGCTGCTGTAGCCTAGCTCATGCTTCTATAGGCATTTTCATTGTGCATATTACCAAACACCGTCAGTCAATCATTCAATTTATTAATGAAATGTGTAGCGTTTAACGCCCGCTTTTACTTCATACGGCACCGCAGGCGATGACACTGATGATACATGAGATGAAGATGGGGCACCGGTGGAATGGGATGGCGGGGGAAACCGGAGGTCCCGGAGAAAACCCGCCCCAACGCCGTGTTGTCCATCACAAATCTCACTTTGCGGTCGCCTGGGATCGAACCCGGGCCGCCTTGGTGAGAGCCAAGTGGTCTAAGGTCCCGGAGAAAACCCGCCCCAACGCCGTGTTGTCCACCACAAATCTCACTTTGCGGTCGCCTGGGATCGAACCCGGGCCGCCTTGGTGAGAGCCAAGTGGTCTAACCACTGAGCCACGTTCACTATAACATAATACAGACCATATATATTATGGAAATTAACTGTTCTTTCACACTAGCCGTGTGTAGGACGCACTATGAAAGAGCAGATCCAGACTGAAAAATTCAATGCCGTAGCCGGGATTTGAAACGTTACCAACGTTGGCAATAGTAGCTCAATGGTTTAGAGCGGCTGGACGAACAGAAGGTCCGTGGTTCAAATCCCGGCTATGGCATTGAATTTTTTCAGTCTGGCTCGGCTCTTTCAGTATATATTATGTTTAACAAACATTGTCAAAAACTGTAATTCATCCTCTCTCTCTCTCCCCGTAGGGAAGGGGATCCGTCCCCTTCAGCTGCCGTGGTGCGGGCGCTGTGGACCCCTAGCACTCGTGGTACCTCTGACGTTACTAGAGAAACCTCGGGCCGAACATTCGAGCCCCTCCCTGATAGGAAGTTGTTCGGATTGGGTTGGACTCGAGGGGGCAGTGGTTCCCGATACCCGTGGGAGATCGGGTACGTCTCCGGACGGGGTTGAGGAAAGCCATTAATATTCCCGCGTACTAGCCAGCATAGCTGGTAGAAGGTGTGCTAGATCACCAGGTGGCCCTACCGAGGTCATATCGGTAGCCTTCCCATTTTGGAGTTGGCGCGCGTAAGTGGCGTATCCACTTCTATCCCGTCTTGAGTCCACAGGAGCAGATGGGGGGGGGGGCCTTGTTAGTCTCTAGGTCTTGTCCTATGGAAACCCCACGGAAGCGCCGGGCGCCCTTTTGGGACGGCTCGGTAACTCTCTGGTCGAAGGAGGCCCGGGTCCTTGGTCCTACGGATCCAGGACTAATGGTAGTAGAACCTCTGGCATTAACTCTCTCGCTCGCTCGCTCGCTCTCTCTCTCTCTCTCTCTCTCTCTCTCTCTCTCTCTCTCTCTCTCTCACATAAACATCTATTCAAAATCATTGCAGTTATCCTCAAAATATTCATCCATACTATAATAGGCTCTGCTTAACAAGAGCTTAGTTTAGATTTAAACTTTGCAGCTGACACAGTATTTTTTAGGCTTTCCGAAAGCTTGTTAATTAGTTTTGGACCAAAGTATTGGGGCTTATGTTCCAAAAGTTTTAGTCTGTGACCTTTATCCGTGTGTTTATTGTGTTAAGTCTTGCTAGAACGGAGTCACATGTAACTGTTCCCAGCAATTCTCTGGTGCCACAGTTTCTAGCAATTGCACAATTTATTGGTCATTAGAATAATTAATACATACTGGATCCGTGTTAGACTAAAAGAAACATTGACAACCAATACTTCTAACCGAAGAAAAATTATAATAGGGGTGACAATAATCGACTCGTTTTCCAGATATAAACCCATATGATTATTATTTCTGTGGAATGCTTAAAAATATTACATCAAATCCCAATAGGCTTGCCGAATTAGAAGGGAGTATCCGTTGTGCGTTTTACAATATTTCGGCTACAGAAATTCGTTGAGTGTTCAATAGATGTCAGAGCTAAATAGAAGCAACGGGGCATAATTTCGAATACGTTTTATAACTAAAGGTAGGCATAAGCTACACGGTTTCAAATCGTAGCATTAGCTAGGGGACAAATTATGGATCGATGTGTTCCTATTGTACACTTGTTTCCATTTATGCCTTCAACACAGGTGCGAGAGACATTTTATGGAACTTCACAGTTAGAGTATGTATAGCAAGGAGGGGGTGTGGGTATCTGTTTACATTTTAGGGACAGTTCTAGATTATTTACCTAAGAGCATTGTTTTCATCTGGAAATTCATCGGGCTTCCCAAATACCCGCAATTTTATTCTTCTCTGAAGCACCTCTGCATCAGCAACAGCTATTGAATAGTGGGAGTGAATTTTCCAAACTTTTTTATTTTTATTTTAAAGCTATTTTCTTAAAAATTTGCACACTTAATATGGGTAAACAAAATAAATAAATAAATAAATAAATTACTGTGCAAAAGCTGAAATCTGCATTTCAAATAGTTTCTCAGATAATACAATCATTTTATTTTTGCAAAAATATGCATTTTTTTAAAATGTACAATGTGCACTTACATTTTTCAGAGAAGTGTGGTAGTGACTTTCTGATACTTTAGTAAGGTGAAGTAAATTGAAGTATTTGACTGAAGTTTATGTTATTACTTGCAGTGAACTATTTTTTTCGTAGTTGTTAGTGGTGAAATTCCATGTTTCATTAAACATTTATTTTTTGTGAGCCAATGAATGAAGTAAAGCCAAGAACCAAATTTGAAACTTTAGATAGTTCATTTAAGATTATGTAAATTTACATGAAAATCGGAGTAAAACTGGAATGTAGGGTGTAAATTTACAAGAAGAATGCAAAACCGAGGAAGGAGCCCACATAGAGAATTCGGAAGTAGGTTCCTGTGGGATTAAAAGGAAGCTTACGGATAATTTAAACACGTCCTTGGCTTTTAAAATGGCCGACTGAGGAAAATCTTTGCCCGAAATTATTATTATTGGAACGTGTCTATAGAATTATTTATGTAATATGTAAATTCAAGAACCAAAAATACTATTTTCACCTAAAATCTCAGTTCCCTAACATACGCCACTGCTTGGTGAAACAAAAGCGCGCGCACACACACACACACACACACACACACACACACACACACACATACACACACACACACACACACACACACACACACACACACACACACACACACACACACACACACACACACACACACACACACACACCGTTGGCAGCTCTAACTACAGGACGTGGAAAAACCAATTCGTACAAACAGATTCTACATCGCAGATAACTTTACATGTTCACGCAACAAAGGACACAAAACATCACATAATATATGAATGCCCAGAAGTACTACAAAAAAAAAAACAAATTAAGATAAGAAATCAGGAAAAAAGGAGGAAGCTGGCCAGTTAAAGTTGTGACAGTGAGAGTGATATCAACAATGATTATAAGGATGATAATAGGAATTATAAGGATATAAAATATGACCAAACCAAGAAATAACTTGAATACCAATGAATGCAAAGCATGTAATCTTATTTGTAATGGGGCGTGCGCGCGCGCGCGCACACACACACACACACACACACACACACACACACACACACACACACATACACACAATCTCTCTGCTATGTGCATACATGCTTGCTGAGAATGTAGGTAAAATACACCTGAAACTATAGGGACAGCATATATGAAACAAAGTGTATTGACGTATTGATACAGCATTGCCGTGGGAGCTGTAGGCTGTTAAAATTCGTTTATCCTTGTGTTGAGTAAGCGAAAACAAACCTGAGCACATCAACCCGGAGGGTTCTTGTCTGTTACGCTTGCAGAAATATTCCGCTGGTACATATATACACAATTTGTAAGAATTATATAACAACAGAAACATTAGCAAAATATGGATTTTGATTGGAAAAAGATTGCATTAACAGAGATGAGTGGGTATATTTGCATTTCGTGCACGAGATTTAAGACATCCTCCCTTCATTTCCGACCGCTGGACCAGCTATGTTGTAATCTTACGTCACACAAACTCTGAGACGTTACATGCCGATACAAACCTATGCAATCGTGAAGGCACTGTGCAGTTTAGGTTAGACATTTGGTTTCTGAGTCATTGTTTCAAGTATCGGTAAACGTCGCCCATGCAGGAGAACAGGTTGTAGTTGATTTTGTCTACTCATGAAATGCATTTAAATGTAAATGTGACCCTCTTGGGGTATGTTATTGTGCCAAGCGAGGATCTTTGACAGATGTCTTTTCACAGGTTTGAAATATATCAAGAAAATAGCTTTATTCAGAGACTACGTTATTTCGGATTATTTCTGAACAGACGTCGTTTTTACCTAGGAGGAGGCAAATGATCTTTCCCTTCCTTTCGTAAATAAAAGTTGTTTTGGTGCCAAATAACACCAGACTTCACCAAGCGTGGCTGTCAGATCCAGCAATTTGACAGTATTTTATCATTTCTCGGTTCTATCACCTGTCTACGAATGAGTGCAGTTGTTTGGGGAGGTCGCTGGTGTAGCATGGTTCGGTTTAGAGAGGTTAGAGAAGGCGAGAATATAGTACGGTACAGTCTGGCCATCAAAACATCAGCACACAATACCTAACTCGACCCATATTTTTACCTTGCGAAATCAATACACCATGCCTTTAAGTATTCTCCAGAATGTACCCCTCACCTTCAAAAGGGATCTTTTCTTTAACAGCATTCGTGAGTTTACGTACTGTAGGAATGTTTCTTCTCTGTTCGTAAAACTCGATAAAAGTTCTGCGCACAGCAAATTTTTCAAACTCATTGAGTTCGAACCTTTTTAGATGTTGGCGATGTTTACCAGGTGTTGAAAGTTTTTCTTCCGTACGCTTTGAATTTGGAACCTCTTTCGCTATATCATACACAGTTCGTTCACTTTTCCCCACTGCTGTTGCTATGGTTTTTAAAGCATTATTTAACAGAATAATTACACCTTTACGTTTTTCTTCTTTACAAAACTGTCACACATTGAATGTTCATTTTCTATGTACTTTGAGAGCGTGTGACTTCGAGCGGCGGTGTTTGCATTTTAACTTGATTCGAACCCTTCCTTTGTAAGAGATTCAATTGCTGCACTTCAGTATTGTCAAACGTACAAGGAATGGTGACGTAATATGGCTTATCTGTTGGTGTTTACGCAAGCTTCCACGTTGGCGTCTGAATTCATTCTTCAGACAGGTTGTATGTATGTGGATGTGTATACAGAAGTGAAGTATTGAGAATCTCCCGAACATATTAAGGAGGCCCAAAATCACGGCACTTCATCGTAAAGGACTCTTTCTCAGTGATGTTATTCATTAAATACTCATCTTTAAATTGCAAACCTATCCAGAAAAAATGCATGCTTATAAATTTTTGTTAGGTATCTAATCGAGATGCTATATTTAGGCCCATTTATCACAATTTTCGGTATATAATTCAGATTCAGTGTTGAATCATTTTGTAAATTTTGTGTAGAAATTTTCGAAGTAAAGGGTTCAATTATTAATGTGTTACTTGCTGTTACTGATTGACAACAATAACAATCTCTCACATAAATTCAAATGTACTAAATATATAGGTACCTATTTTAACTAAAAAAGCTAAAATGATTCTTAAATATAAATAAAAGCGCATAAAATGACATATATTAGAGAAAAAAATTAGATAATTTAAAATAAAATATATTAAATATTATCCCAATTCCTATTAAATGCTCAAAAACTCGATTTTGGTTTGCACGTCACCAGGTAGTATAGGAATTTTCTGAGTATTTAAGCCAGGACGGAAGGAAAAGAAGTTACTGAAGTTTCGGTCAAAAATAAACCATCCTCTTTTGTCTGTTGGTGTTTACACACACCATTCACTTAACCTTGTTTACCTTTCCGTTAGTACCTCATGGCCGCTGTTATTTAGATTCTTTGTTGAATGATGGACTGAATATACAGATGTATTTTTTAGACGTGGCGCATGACCTTGTTCGGATGTGTGCGAGTGACGTCATGCGAATCAATGGTAAGGGTAAGATATCTGCGTTCACCAGCAGATTGCTGATAAAGCTAGTGCGTTAGATGGTAGATGACTAACGTGACACCCCGTTTTGTTCCAAATTGTGGACTCGACCATAAACTACTGCGCAACATTACCTCATACGCCAACTGAATTCAGCTGCTTAAAAATTCCAATGCTCGATGCCTAATCAAAAATTATCAGAACGGTTTTAATAGAAGTGAAGTTGATAATTACTTATTTGTTGCTTTATTATGTCCCCGACTCTTTAAATGGATATTAAAATGCAAATGTGCTACATTAAGTTGTAGTAGAAGAAAATTTGCGAAACATCTTAAGCAGTAGAGAGTAGAAAAAGAGTTGGCAACTGTAAAGTCACACGACCCATGTATGTAGCCAAAGGCTAAGGGATGGTTAGACCACTGAGAATTTTATACAAAAGTCTTATTTGCAGAAATTTAAGACACTCTTTATTGCAGTAAAACAGCAACTTTGTATATAATTTACGTCCTCGCAACATTGTCATATCAGACGATGAATGAATTGGTGAAATGATGCTCACATGATCCCTGGGTCCATATAGCTTAGAGTTACCAGATATTCATCTTTCAGCTTAAGGGAAAACCCCGAAAAACCTTATCAAAAGAACTTACCCTGACCGAGATTCGAACTCGGGACTCTTTAACGTGAGGCAAACACGCTACCATTTAAGCTACCGAGGCGGACTCACTGAGAAATGCAACTATGCTCTATCCACAACTATAGACAACAGACTTTTCCATTCGTACATTCTTCCTATAGGTATGACATGAATTTCTCTTAACGAAGTTAGAATGTTTTACAGATTGCGACGGTAAAGTTGCAGCTTCTTAAATATTGGTTAAGGAAAAGTGGAGGCGAAGAGCACGATGTCCATAATAACTCTTACGTAATTTTTGAATGACCCTCGAAGCTAAACACAAAGTGAATAGTCGGCAATTTTGCTTCGCGTAGGATTAAGAATGCAGTAGTAGATGACTTAACAAGTTAGGTGTATTTGCCCCAGAGGATCTCCTCTTTGACCCCCACGCATGTAGATGTTGTAACGTTAAGGGCCTGCCCAACACTTTCTCATGCTTCCTACCCGTCCAACCTTTCACATTAGATCCCTCGACAATGTCTGCAAATTATATGCTTCTCTTCGTATATCCATAGCATAACAAATACTCTCAATTGTTTCCACTAGAAAACAAATGCACCCGGAATTTGACGTTCTTCATACTTTCAGCTGCTTCTTCGATGTTGTGGAAAAAAGTATAGAATTTCAAAGCAATCTTTTAAATATTTCCCTATTGATTCAGCCTTCAGTAAACCCCTTATAGTTATCTATTACGAAATATTAAGGTAGCCACTTCTGCTCATATTAAATTGGAGCAGATTTAAAAATAAAGCTTTGTAAGAATTATTTGGAGAAATAAGCGATAGTGGCTGAGAAGGTAAGTGCAAGATATTAGGATTTGTTTTCTAGAGATTACATTTATTTATAAATGTATTGATAGGTTAGGATAGATTAGATTCTTACGAAGGCGATGTGGCAGTACGACCAGTCGTGGTCTATTATGCCTAGGCCCCAAGTGGGTCATGCCCAGAAGGAAGGATAAGGCGCGAGGAGACAGGACGGCCGACCCAAGGAGCCACGACAGTGCAGATGGCAGGGTCCCTACAACTGACTAGTTAGAAACTCCCCGGCAGGCCAGTACAGCTGGCTTTCCACCCCTTTCAGCTGCCAAAGTGCGGGCGCTGCGGACCCCTAGCACTCGTGGTACCTCTGACGTTACTAGAGGAACCTCGGGCCGAACATGACGAGCCCCTCCCGAATGGGAGCTGTTCGGATTGGGTTGGACTCGAGGGGGCAGTGTGTTCCCGTCACCCACGGGCAATTGGGTACCTCTGGCCAGGCTACCTTCCGCCCGGAGGGGTTAGAGGGTTGCCTCATAAGTCCCGGGGACTAGCCTGCAGAGCTAGTAGCTGGTGAGCTAGACACTGGCGGCCCTACCAAGGTTATTTGGTAGCTGGTTCATCAAGGACCGGCGCGTAAGTGGCGTATCCACTTCCGTCCTGTCTGCCGTGTGCAGCGGCGGGGGGGGGGGGCAGCTTATAAAATAGGTGCTGTCCTATGGTAAATAACAGAAGGGGCCCGGGTTCAGGTCCTACGTGGCCGGGAATAATGGGAGTAGATCCTCGGAGTATTTCCACCCACCGTGGTCCTGAAACGGCCTACTAGGCCGGCCCGAAGACCGTTCTACCGGAAATGGAGGTATTTACCAGAAGTATATAAACCTGCCATTCAGCGCCCAGACATCCGCCGACACTTCTACCCAGGAAGAGACCACCAGATGAGAGATGATGTGAAATGATAATAGAAATGATATGGAGGGACAGGGAATTCGGGGGAAACATTTAATCTACACGGGAGAAACCCCCGAAAAAACTATGGGCCAGTCACGGGAATCAAACCCGGACTTCCCGAACGCGGGCGACTGACGAAACCGCTTGAGCTATCCCGCTCGATCTGTTTATAGTTTCAAAATACCTAGTGAGATTATTATAGATAACATACATGTAAATTTGAAGTAGCGTGCTCATTAAATGACATTTAATTTTGTTTTGTAAGATTGTCCCTTGAGCAAACGCTTTTAAGCGCCTTAAAAATGATGCTAAACACCGTAAAACCGAATCCACTCGAAGTCCAAAGGCTTTTTCCAGTGTGGACTTTGTGTTCTCTTGTCTATCACATTTTTAAATCTTCTGTTTGTGATGGGCTTAGCCAGAACAAACATTTCAAACGTGCTTATTAAGATAACATTATTTTCACTTCCAGTCGAATAAGGATAATGAATACACACTTTTATCAAAGCTGAGTATCCTATTTACGTCAGCTGGTAACGCGATAATTAGAATTTTAGCTATAGATGTGTATATTTTCATTATTAATTTATATTTTCATTTATAATTTGGTATTTTTCACTATGCTACTCTCTCTCACTCTTTCACTATTCTTTTTCTCCATCTTCTCCTCTTACCCTCCCGGCCGTTGGTTTGCATTTTCATTATTAATTTATACTTCCATTTAAATATTTCCCCCTCAATTAACTACTCCTCTGTTTCTCTCCATCTGCTTCCTGCTCTCATCCTCCCACCCGTAGTCCTCTGCTCCTCTTCCATGAGCGAGAACAAGCCGTCTGGGTGCTCCCGGGCGGTGGACAGAGCGCCACTGTACCTATCCGTATGAGCGGATTTACCCGTGCGGTCTTACAGATTTTGTAATTTCTTTGTAAGATGGTGGACCTGATTTGACCTCTGCTAGTGCTCCTGGTTGCGGGATGAGCGTCCAGAAAGGAAGCCAGTGCCCGATGCCGCCACGCCAGGGACGGCCTGCTTGCAGGGTCCGTCCAGTGTGGCGGGGCTAGAAGCGACAGGTCGGGGGGCTGGGGAACATTAGGTTCAGGTCGTGTTCCGGTCTCATGCGACGGACTCGACTGGCGGTGGTCAGCCGACAAATCAAATCCAGCCCCGGTATGGTCGGGACAGACGGAGCTTGGCAGTGAAGGGACGAGAGGCTGAACTCACCACCCAAGGGCATCCTTAGGGAGGCGATAGCTCTTTCTCCTTCTTGATGCATGGTGATCACATTGACCTAGCGTATTAACTAGTTGGTTGGGGTGAGGTATGATTCTGGCATACAATGTGTGCGAGCGTTCACGCACAACGTCCTCAACGTAAGGTATGGCAGAATGGGGGTGTAGGATGTGTGATGGAATCATACGTTCGGTATCGTAGATCATCCTGAGTGCCCTGTTCTGCACGGTTTGCAGTCTACGGATGGTGGTACGAGCCACCGAACCCCAGACCTCGCATCCATACAGGATCAGTGGCGGGATGATCGCACGATACCCCGTAGTTTGAGGCGATTGGGCATGGTTGACCGGAATATGGGGTACAACTGCCTGAGCGCAGCGTGGCCGAGGCTGATTTTCCCACGGACATGTGGAGTGAAGGTGAGGCCGCGGTTCAGTCGGACACCCAGGTATTTGGCGGATCGAACCCAAGGGATCCTTCTCCGCCTCAACCGCAGGTCTCCTTCCGGACGCCAGCGGAGGACCTTGCCCAGCAGAAGGGCAGAGCTCTTCGGTGGGCTAATGGCCATCCTCCACTTTTCACTTCACGTGCCGATGGCCCAGAGTGATCGCTGCAGCGACGGAGGCAGTAACGCACGTTTTTGTTCTGTGCCAAGATGAGGACGTCGTCAGCATATTGGCACGGGACAGTGCGAGGTTCTATTGGGAAGTCAGATATGTAGGCAGCAAAGAGCAACGGCGACAGTACACTGCCTTCCGGAACTCCAGCCTCTATGGGTCTGACGGAGGAGAGTTTACCTTCGATCCACACCCTGAAGGTTCGATCCCGGAGGAAACTACTAATCAGGGTGAGGTATGGGGAGGGGAGGTGCGCTTCCTTGAGCTTGTATAGCAAGTCCTGGTGCCACGTTGTGGCGAAGGCCTTGTCCACGTCCAGGAGTACCGCTATGGTTTTCTGTATAGCATAGCTTTTATACGGTATTTCGGAAGATAATACATCTGACTTTCTAAGATACCATTAAAAATGTAATCATGGTTCGGAAGCATATTGTTTTTCCATGATAACTGGTTTACATACATGAACATATTAGCCGAAAATTTGCTTAACTTATTAATTATTCATCCTTTCAAAATGTTGTGTATAAAACATCTGATTTACCATGCTTATAAACATTTATGTAGCGTTTCTCATAAAACTCCATAATAAGCAAGTTATTAAAACACCCCCCCCCCTCTCTTTGAGGAAAATGTCACATGGCCCATTCATGTTAAAAGAAGCAAAGCTCACCAGTCACTTTAACAGGTCTTACTTGAAATACAATTTAAAATAAAAATTAACTTATATCCTCTGAAGTCATAACGGACGATGAATGAAATGGGTGAAATGAGTCCATATAGGCTAGAGTTACCCTACATTCATCTTTCAGGACTAGGGAAAACTCCAGAAAAAAACTTATCCACACAATCCATCCTAACCGAGATTCGAACCTGACACCTCTTGAACGTGAGGTAGACACCATACTACCCACGCTACAGAGGCAGGCAAAGACACGCGTGGGCGCATATATATGCACAAACATTTTAGTAGGCAATGTTAACTCTTTGGATAAAATAGAAAATAATAAAACATTACTGACGTAAAGGGCAGCTTGGTTTGAGGGGTGTTCTTGAAAATGTTCGTGTCGTATCCCTGGGATGTATTCAGCATTCGATTTTTCGTCGCAGATATATAGACAAGGACTGTACTGTAATGTTCTTACTTACAGCAGTGCTTTGTTCTATAAGATTTTCGATTTTAGATGCAAGACTTTCATTTCTAAGTAGGGTGTAGGTCTACGTTCGTGTCCCCAAAACATGTTATAATTCTAACTTTCTACGCCATTACCGTTAAGTTTTCATGGCTTTTTAAAAGAAGCTTAAGAGCACACTGCCATCAAGCAATTAAACGTGTCGGATTAAGTACTGAGCGACAAGACAGTATAACGGTCCATATTTCGGTACACGAATGGACAGTTGAAATTTCCACTTTCTCTTCCTCATTTTGATTACTTCTGTAGACATGTTTGAATCTAAGTTTACGGTGGTTGGAAAAAGTAACTTTATGATCTAATAGTGCCGCTGGAAACTTTGTGAAATGTGAATAACAAATACAACAAATGTTAGCTGTTACCTTACAAGTAGCTACTCCTTATGGTCTCATTCATCTCTCAGCAATTCTAAGATGGTTACAATTGATGCACGAAACTATGAAGTACATTTACTATTTCGGAAAAGCAGTTTGGATTAGGCATCAAACCGCTGTCACTCGTCAAATTACAGCAAACATGCTTAGGAAGCCGCTGAGATGCTTTTCTTGGCCATTTCCGTTTACTCTACGCAAAACAAAATACCAACATTCCACTTTTGGATTATGCTTTGAAACTCAAATACCGACTGTCTTGAATGAAACAACTGACAGCTCGCCGCTGTGCTAAACGAACCCGATTGTGCAAAAGAGCAAGACAGTACTGCAGTTTCTCACCAAGATATAACCGGTATTATCGTGCTGCTCAAAAGGTTACCCTGGCTTTACCTTTGTTAATAGAAACCTCTCGGACAACGCACTGATTCTCGGAAGAATGAGAGGGGTACTGGCGGGCTTCTCGGACGAGTGCTAAGCACCAATGAACGCAAAACTTCAACCAATGGAATGCGCAGGAATCACAAATGCAGGGGCGGCTTATGAAGGGGGTAGCATGTTTGCGCTACAACCAAAATGCTGGGTCTCCCTTTAATGTAATGGCATGTTCCATTTGGAGTTCAATTTGGCCTTGTCTAGTGCAGGGGACCTGAGCGCACTGTATTGTTTGCAGGTGCCAAGTAGTTCACTCCCAGATGCAAACCACTGGCATACAATAGGGAGGTATAGGGCAGGACGAACCTAGGATCCGCCGAGGCAAGTAGGGGGGCGACGCGGGGCGTATGGCTGCATGTGGTTGGTTAACCTAGCTGCCAGAGAATAGTGGATGCCTAACCTGCTGGTTCTTTCATCACAGCAGCGACAACTATTGCGCTTATGTTAAATGTAACCTACGAGTACATAGCCACATGGTTTGTGCCGTGTTTTGTTAGCTCTGCCGTGTTTTGAGTAGTGCATCAGAAATATTTATATAAATACAGGTAACTTGTGTTATAAGAAGAAACAATGAATTCCATAAAGTGTCTTTTGGCACATCCTTTTTAAACATGACCTTATAAGAAAAAATTGAACTTAAGCGACTTGGAAGACTCACGCCGAAACTAAACATCACACAGATAGTCAAAACAAAAACAAGATGTTTTAACAGGAACTTTAACAACGATGTATACGATAAATATTCTAGAGTGTTTATGAAATGTGAATGTTGCGTTAAATGCTGTGAATTACCGTTAACTTGTGTGTACAGCAGTCTGTAGTGACAGGCTTAAAGAAATTTTGTTATTTTAAAAAATTAAGTTGCATGGATAACTTTGTGAACCACCAATTTTCAGAGCCATCAGCCGCCCCTGCACAAATGATATATGTTATGTCCACGAGGATTTATCATTCTGGAGTAATCAGGTAATATAATATGTTAACGCTAACCTTTCGGTATAAAAACGCGAAAAGTGATGCATGTCTGGTATTTGTTGAGCACATTGTTGAAAAATTCTACAAATTTGGAAAACGTATGCGTATGCAGCCTTCACTGGATATAGCCTTCTATATCCCGTGTCATCTATGGATTTGTTGCATAAACGGAATTGTAATGAAACCTTTTCTGCAAATGTTTATCTGAATTAACCCGAAGTAGACAGAAAAAAAATGCCCGCCTCGGTAGCGTGGTGGTAGCGTGTCTGCCTCACGTTCAAGTGGTCCCGAGTTCGAATCTCGGTCAGGGTGAGTTACCTGTATAAGGTTTTTATCTGGGGGTTTCCCTTATCTTTACAGACGAATGTCGGGTAGCTCTGAGCTCCACGGACCCTGGACACATTTGAGCATCATTTCACCCATTTCATTCACTGTCCGATATGACAACGTTGGAATACGTAAAATTAAAAAAAAAAAGAAGAAGACAGAAAAAGAAGCTTTTGTAAAAGAAATTTGCAGATATGTCATCATAAATTATGAGTGGGAAAAGTCATGTGAAGGTGACACATCCAGTTTGATTTCTACCAATGTTATTATTTATTCCTCTCATTGGGGCTACTTTGTAACATAGGTGATAACGTTCAAGATTTCTCGAGTTCCAATCTCGGGCAGATCGAGCTATCTGGATAATCTTTTTTCCTTGGCCTGAAAGATGAATGTCGTGTAGCTCTAAGTCTAAGCTCTATGAACCCGGACTCATTTCACCCATTTCATTCATTGTCCGATATGACAGCCTTGGAGAACATAAAATTAAAAAAAAAAATGCTGTGTACAATGGCAACCTGGCGACTGCGTCATGTTTTATATGTTTAAAGGACTGGGCAAGTCGTAGTTGGCAACATTGTTAGCAACAAGAACGATTTTTATTTCTCAACACCACTGCCAGATAATGCTGAACCAACACATCGTCAAGTCGGCTTGTAAGCTTTTTGTATCGACAATGATGAACAATGAACTTGAAGGCGGGCATTGCTCTGTATCAGTGCCAATATTGCTTTCACTTCAGTCAATTTGCAGGAACAGGCTGTAGGTTGTGACAGTCTGTCGTCATCGCATTCCACCTGTTGCCTTGTAAACAGAATGACTCATAACTTGACGCCCGAGATAATGAAGTAAGGTATTCGTTTGTTGACTCTTGGGATCGGTCCAATTTTCAGGTGCAGGCAAGCAAGACATATTGGAGAGCTCTCTGTTAGTTAAAAGTCACGTCAAAATAACCCCAGCGCACCTTCACTGTGTGGATATGGTTACATTCATCAAAGCGCTCTATTATTATGCATACGCGGTCTTCTTTCAAAATATACAATAAAGGAACAACTAAATCGGTGCCATATACGAAGCGTAGACGGGTATTATTGTGCTACTCAAAAGTTACCTTTTATCTTTGTTAATACAAACCTCTCGGATAACGCACTGAGAAGAGTGAGAGGGGTAGTCGCGCTATTCGAACGGTTACCATGGATTTATCTTTGGTAATAGATACCTCTCAGATAACGCACTGATTACTCCATTTGGAGTGAACATCTATCATTTGTGATTCCTGCGAATTCCATAAGTAATGCGTTCATTGGTGCTTAGCACTGAGCCGGGAAGCGCGGCAGTTCCCCTCTCACACTTACAGTTATGTGTAGAGGTTCTACTCCCATTAGTCCTGGACAATGTAAATGTGTAGTGTTTAACGCCCGCTTTTACTACATACGGCACCGCAGGCGGTGACACTGATAATACATGAGATGAAGATGGAGCACCGGTGGAATGAGATGGTGGGGGAAACCGGAGATCCCGGAGAAAACCCGACCCAGCGCCGTGTTGTCCATCACAAATCTCACTTTGCGGTCGCCTGGGATCGAACCCAGGCCGCCTTGGTGAGAGCCAAGCGGTCTAACCACTGAGCCACGGCGCGGCCGCTAGTCCTGGACCCGTAGGATCAAGGACCCGGGCCTCCTACCCGGGAGCGATGGATACTCCGGGGCTCTTTCCATAGGGCAGTACCTGATTTCTTAAAAAGCCACAACCTGAGAGGATGGAGATACGAGAGGAGGACCAGCACCAGCCACAGAACATCAATAGAAGGAGACAGCTATGGGTATCCACTGGGAGACAGGAGGCGGCGGAGAGACGGAGAAGACATCTCAACATCAACACTTAATTATGATTGTAAATACGACCAGGGCACAGACAGAGGGACCACCTCTCTTCCTGACTTTGGTGAATAACTGGATTCAGGAGGGCGGACGGGATGCCGGTCTGTGTGCTGGAGTATCTCATGATAATGATTGTAAAATCTATAAAATTAGTTAAAAATGTAGAGTAGTGAAGGTATAGGTATAAAATTCTTAAATTGTAAGATATAGACTATAGCATTAGGTTAGGTAGTTAGCTAGTTAGATATAGGGAACATCTGCAAGTTGTAAAAAAATTGTATAAGAAATTATAAATAAAGTGAATAGGGAAATGAAAATAAGATTTGTGGAAACTTTGTCCTGGTATAGCCTCCAGATGCCAGGACATAGTAATGCAGATTTTTTTTTTTTTTTTTTTTTTAGTACCTGATTTCTTAAAAAGCCCCCTCCCCTGAGCAGAACGTCAAGACGGGATGGAAGTGGATACGCCACTTACGCGCGTCAACCTCGCAGGGAATACTACTGAAAACCTCGGTGGGGCCGCCTGGTGATCTAGCACACCTTCTACTGCTCTGCAGGCTAGTACCCGGGACTTATGAGGCAACCCTCTACTCCCTCCGGGCGGCCGTAGGTACTCAATTCCCCGTGGGTGTCGGGAATACACTGTTCCCTCGATTCCAACCCAATCCCAACAACTCCCATTCAGGGAGGGGCTCGAATGTTCGGCCCTAGGTTCCTCTAGTAACGTCAGAGGTACCACGAGTGCTAAGGGTCCGCAGCGCCCGCACCTCGGCAGCTGAAGGGGAAGGATCCCCTCCCCTACGGGACCTCTCATTCTTACAAGAATAATAATTAGCGCGTTATCCGAGAGGTTTCTATTAACAAAGATAAAGCCATGGCAACGGTTCGAGCAGCGCGACAATGCTGGCGCGTATCTCGGACGTGTACTAAGCGTCACTGAACGCATCACTTCAGCCAGTGGAAAGCGCAGGAATTACAAATAACAGATGTTGTCCACGTGGAGTAATCGGTGCGTTATCTGAGAGGTTTCTATTGACAAAGTTCAAGCCAGGATAAGCTTTTGAGCAGCACGCTAATACACGTTTATGTTTGTCTCATGTAAACGCAAATAAACGTCTCAATTGTGTGGGTCAAGAACACAGTGATGTATAAACTTTAAATGGAAGGTGGAGTTAAATATTACTTCTTTATTTTAGTACAACATTGCCTACTCACAAAAATATAAGGCTTTCCTGCGTAATGAAGTTATTTGAAATTATGAAATGGTATTAAAGTTTGTACTGAATGCAAAGCATAATCAGAATATTAAATACTTCCGGCCACTTGGGATTTTTACAACAAAGATAACAGTTATTAAGAACCATTTGACCTCAAAGCAAGATATAGTGATAATGAACTACACCGAAATATTTTCAGAGCAGGTGGAGATATCCTAAACAAGCAATTTGAGATAAGAACCTTATGGCCTTTTAGTTCAAATGTGGAAGTTACGGCTGAGTTTGTATAGTGCCAGTACGCCACTGATAACACTGGAGTGCACAACATATGAAAATGAAGAGACGTGTCGGAGCACTCCCTCTAGCGCAATGGTTATGACATTTTTCGAGTCAAAAGTTGAGTTCGAGTCTCCTTTATTTTTGTCTTTTTTATTTTTGTTTTGCTTGCTTGGTTGTTTTTCTCTTTCAATATTTTGTCTAAGATTTTAATTGTATAAAGGTATGCATTTTGCTTACCTTTACACATGCCAGATGTGATACACCAAGGTGTGATTTCACCTTGCAGTTAATTGCAATTCTTTCTAACAAAGGTTGAATCCTACTTAATACATTCACATGTTGTACGTTTAAATGGGAGGTGGCTTAAAGGGTGAGCGAACTTACATAAAATAAAAAAGGAAACGCAACTCTTTACGTCAGGTTTATAGGAACTGCTTGAAATGGCGACCTGCGTTTTCAATCCAAAGTTGACAGCGGCGATCAAACGACTGTCATAGTGTGTCCAAAATTCCTTGCATGTGTCAAATAACTTCACTTGCTGTTATTATTCAGGCAGTTAGTTCCTCTTCTGAGGTAAAAGGTGTTTAATACATCAGGGACTCGAGGTGAACCCAAAAAAGTGTAGTAGTATTATTGCACTGCTCAATCAGATTCACGCCATTTCTTCTTATTAGTATTTATTTCTTAAAAACAGAAAGAAAAAAATTAACTACATGACAGGAACCGAACCACTGACCTGTGGAATACCAGATTTTGGTGATACGGATTGGGCCACCAGTACAGTTACAGAAACACCACTATAATAGAGTAGGCTACATGATGTAAGGAGCCAGTCGCTGTTCATTGTCGCACTGGCAGGTGATTAGTTCTAGATTTGAGAAATCTTTGAGGTATTAATTCTTGAGAACGCGAAAAACGAGCTACTGAGAATCGAATTTCTATACTGGGGAAACAGTTTTAAAGACATTCTAATCCAATAATTTCACCCACCTTGTTTAAATAGCTTATCACATCGTATGCCAGTTAGGTTTAACACAATTAACTGCGTTATGTTTAGCCGCAGACCACGCATTGGCTGTATCAACTTGCTTATTGACATCTACAATAGCTGAAATTATTTCGTGTAGTTTATTAACATCCTGTACATACGCCACTTTAATATTTGGCCACTCTTAGTGATTGTTGTATTTATCTTCTTAAACATTTATAAACCGGGGATCCTCGCACTCCCATTAACATTAGTGGTAAACCTATATTTCTGTGCTGTCGTAGTGTACCGAATAGTTTTTGTTTTCTTTTTTAATACAAAATATGGCACCTTTTCCCACTTCTGTCAATAACGGTGTTATGAGGTTTGGGTTTACAACATAATATATCTAAAGTCTGTCCAGTCAACTGGTGTCAGTTCGAACTCAAAGGACCCTCCCGCCCACTAATGACCGTCATAAATCTATCTTCACAATTCAGAAATGGAACACTGTCGTTGAGGACCAATAGCAACCCAGATTTTCTTGAAATGACAGTCGCATGTTTACTCCCCGTGGAGTCTCAGTTGCCAAAATTCCAACTTTCAGTTGATCTGTTTCATTACGTGCAGCAATTCGTTGTGTGTCACAATGTGGAGACCGTGGGAGGGAAATGCAGTGGTAAATGCAAATGAAGTAGTAGATAACTTTCAGTCAAGTGAAAATAATCAAAGTGAAGACAAAAGTGAGAATGAATTGGAAAGTGTTGCTGGGCCGAGTTATGTTACTGGAAAAGCCTAAAAAAAAAAAAAAAAAAAAAAAAAAGTTATAACGGGGACTCTTTCTAAGCAAATTCAATCGCTTGTTTTGAACACATAAATATGTGCTGAAACATAATCTTGGTAAGGGGTCATGCAATGATCCTGATGATAAATTCTGGGTATTCACAGAAATACAGTAAGATATATTGTGACGAAAGGAATACCAAAGTCGCTGTTCAAGCGTGAAAACAAAAGGAAACGTTTCTATAAAGTAGATAATTTCACGTGCGATTTAATTCGCCGAGAAATTTATAGATTCCGTGCAAAAGGGAGAGCACCCACCTTAGACGAATTGGTTGCACATTTGCAAGAAATTTGTGATTTTCTTTATGGGCAAGGCACTTTGCGCAATCTCCTGAAGGAGCTGGGTTTCAAATACTGCACTTTGAATAAAATAAGGGTTATTATGGAATCCAGTAGAATTGTAGCTTGGCGATATACATATATATATGTCAAAACTAAGGAAATTTTGCAGTAATGGACATAAGATAATTTATTTAGACGAAACATCGTACGATACCCATGATGTATTGAGAAAGGTGGCAACCTTGCAGAAAGATCTGGGAGAAGGAGGGCCGGGGTTGTAAAACGATTATAAGGGTTCGTCAAAGGAGTCGGCCGACGTGAACACGAGTTAACTAAACAGACTTTACAGGAAATAAAGGAACCAGAAGACTAGCTACATTCCTCTCCCCCTGTTTATGAGGGTCGCCTTTTCTTGGTTTATTACAACCCAGTGGGAGAGTAGAGCGATTCCCTTTGAAATTTGTCCTATTTTGGCAAAATGTATAAATTTAAATGGGACTCAAAGAAAACAACGCAACATTTGAACGAGAACAGCTTGTGATCTTTCACTATGCTAAAGGTTTTACTCATAGAGGAGTTGTTGCTAAGGTGAATATACCACGGAACACTTTTGGAGACAGCATACGACATTCAGGGAAGAAGACAGAATCGATTCGTTGTCACAAATAGGAGGTCTACAGAAGCTGAAACAGAGGGAGTAGAGACCGCTTATGAGAAAGAAATAAGTAATCCTAAAATAAATGCACCAAAACTGGCGACCGCATTACGTCTGACTACTGGTAAAGATATTCACCTAGAACTAGTTGGAAGGGTTTTTAGAGAGAAAGGCTGTGGAAGAGCGGTGAGAACAAAAGCCTTATGTAAACAAAACTGACAGGACAAAAAGGTTGCAGTTTGCTAAAGACCAAGAATGGTGGAGCGATGTAATTTTTGTTGATGAAAGTCCCTTTTATGTGTTTGATACAGAAGGGAGTGTTCGTGTTTGGCGCAAGCCCAGTACTGAGCTGAATGTAGGAAATTTATATCCTGTAGTGTAACATGAAGCTATGTTATGGTGCATATCAGCAGGTGGAGTGAGAGATTTGATATTAATTGAAAACACCATGAATAAACACCAGTATCACAACATCCATAGCGAAATCCTTCACCAGTGTGGGTAGAAATTAGGAATAAAAATATTTTTTAAGTTTTATCACATTGATCTAATATTGTCAGGTAATGGTTGTTGTGTAACTGCCCAAAAGTAATACATCCATCCTTAACCTAAAAGAGAATTTATGGAATGAGCTAAATAAAACAATCAGAAATTCTCCTACCTCCTCTAAAGACCAACTAAAGAAAACATGGTTGTAGAATGAGTAAAAATTAGCCTGCCTATACGAAGAAAATAATTTCTGATAGGAAATCACGCCTGTTATAAGCAATCAAGCGTAAAGGATGCCCAACAAATACTGAACTTAACTAATGTGTGGGAATACATACTGTCACCCAATTAGCGGTAGGCATGAGGCCCACAGCTGTGAGGAAACCAAAGGCCGCCGAGCCACGCCTCCCATTAGTCTCTGTCACTAACTGAGGGGTGGTTAGGGAAGTGTCACCTGTCCCTCGACGTTTCTCTCCCCTTCTGCTGTGGTCTGGAACGTTCGGGTGATTTGCGGGAAACCAGAGACTTCTAGAAAGACAGTGACATTCCTATAAAAAGGGTTTCAGAGAGACAGTGAGTCAGTCAGTTCTTGGTGTAAGGACGCAGTGCTAGTGAGAAGACCGTACGTAATTATGAGTGCAAGTGAAATTGTGACGGACGAACTGGTGAATCGTAAAGTCTGTTTAGCCAACGCATGTGCAATTCCGAGTCAAAGGAACCTGACCCTCCCGCCCACTAATGACCGTCATAAATCTATCTCCACACTTCAGAAATGGAACACTGACGTTGGGGACCAATAGAAGCCCCCCTTTGTTGAAAATGACAGTTGCATGTCTACTCCGCGTGGAGTCTCAGTTGCCAAATTTCCAACTTACAGTTGTTCTGTTTCATTAGGTGCAAGACGGTGATGTTAAAATGTTGCAACATTGTAGAAAGGACCGTCAGGAGGAGGGTCCATGTTGTAAAACGATTATGAGGGTTGGTCAAAGAAAGCGGCCGCCGTGCACTTGCGTTGGATAGACAGACTTTAATTGTGTGCATTACGTAATTTTATGTAATTGGCAAGTGTTTAACTGTAAGTCGGTGGAAATAAAGAACATTTTTGAGTGGTGAAATTGGACTTTTCATTTCACGAACCCACAAAGTCACAATACATATTATATTTTTGTTGACGGAATATTAAAAGTGACTCTTGAAATTCCAGCAAGTGTACTGAAATATTTGTTGTCAACTCATGAAGTATTGGTTTTGTTACTCTCTCAAATGGCATGTATTTATCTGCATTTATTTTTGCTTTAATGTTTGCTGGTGTTTTTAGGAAAATAAATTAGAATACATTTAAAAAGAACCGCGAACATTTCTGAGACAGCAAATCGGTGCCGGCCCTCGTAGCCGTGGAAGCGTATGTTTCTGCTGTTGCGTTCTGGCGCGTGTAGGGTCGCGGGCTTGAGTCCCGAATTAAGTATGGCTATCTATGTGTAGAAATACAACAAAATCAGTAAAGCAACAGAAAAGTAAAACCGGCGAAAACAAGAAAAAATAATATAATACATATATATCTATATATATATTTTTATGGAAAATAAGTCCGTAGTCGTACATGCAATATCCCAGCTGCTTGCTAAGCATGACAAACTCTTTGACGTCTGCAGATAAAATTGGTATAACTCGGTACATTCATTAAGACAACTAAAGAAATTTCTTGGCTAGCATGGCCCATTCGGCGCATGAAGACAAGATAATTTTGTTTTAAATATGTTTCTCCAATTATTGCAAGGAATAGGAATTCTTAAGCAGTTATCTTCAAGTTAGTCTGTTAGCAAAACACAAGACAGCCATCAGTTCTTACCGACTAAAACAAACAAGATAGAGGCTGTCGTGAGAAAAAAGCCCAAGAAAATAGTTGCTTTGCATTACGCACGTTTCTGATGAATGATGGCAGAATAATAAAAATAATTATCTCTCCATTAGCTCTCCAATAATTAGAGTTAAATCCATGTGAATATTATCTGTGGGAATAAAAGACAACTGTTACTTCGACGAAGCAGAATTTTCAGACGTGCGTTTTCAATATTCATTCTAAAAATTCCTCTGGTTGTCCTATAGACTCTAGAAACATGCGGCCATCAGTTAATACACCTTTTTGTAATGTAAGATATATTCACATGGATTTGCATCATTTAGCATTATCTAGGTGGGATGCCGCGAACTGACTCACCACTTTACCACGAACGAATTCACTTTAGCGTTGCCTTGAGAGTTGCAGGCTGTCAGTCGCGTCATTCAGGGGAAAGCCTGTAGTAGGGATAGAGAGAAGAGGAAATGTGAGAACGATTTTGATTAAATTCCAACACTTGTCTTATATACTAGATGCTCCGGTGTTTTATGTCTATTATTAAAAGTTTTCTTGTATACGGCACGCGCTGTTGCCTGTCTGTACCACTGTGATAAGCAGAGCTAGGAAGTTCGTACCGATTTCCTTGAGCATATAAAAGCGGCCAGGCATGGCTGTACAACGCAGCGCTACTAGCAAGGGCAAGGTTCATCATAGAATGCAACTCAGTGCTGCAAAACAGGCGTAACTGCACGACACAGAGCACGTTGCTAGGAAGGAAGATATTCGAATAACATCTTTGTTGTGCTTCAAAGATGAGCAACTAAATTTGCTGTACAACCATTGTATGTTTTCTAGAAGTGTACTTATTCATGGCTTTATTTACTTCATTATTTACATTAACCTTTTAGTGGGATACTTAAGCAAATATGGAAAAAAAAAAAGAAAAAAAAAAAAGAGAAGCCAGATCGAGAAACTAAATTAGCTGAAATCATTTAACGAATTTTCAACAGATTATCAATCAACTAAATCTTATTTTACGGGACATAGAATGAGTTTTTTATTAGAAAGGCTTCAGAGATACATTACTGTTTTAGTAATACGGCCGCAGAATTAGTAAATATGTAATAAAATTTCTGCTTTGGCATGTTGTCTAGTAAGAGTCTTCAGATATTTAAGAAATTATTTTTTTTATTTTGATATTCTTTTACATTCGATCAGGAAATGTTACAATCCGCGTTATAATTGCTTGGTTGTTGCCACAATGTGCATATTGAAATAATGAGATCAGCCAGAGACAAACCCGTATGTACCATATAAGAATTTGTATGTTGTACATAATGATCTAAATTGATGTGCATTTACAAATGTCTTATAAGTAATTTTTTTTCTCTGAGCAACCGGTTTCAATGCCTCTCCGCGGTTTGTTTCTTATCCATGACTTTTTTTTTTTTTTTTTTTTTTTTTTTTTTTTTTTTTTTTGGATCCCGGGAGAGGGTCGGTCGCAGCCTGCATAGGAAACGGCGAGCTGTACCAACTTCCTAGCCCTGGTGATACCGTCAGTTCTCTTTTCCTTCGCGCTCAAATAGAGTACTGGCAGCAATGAATTTTCTTTCACATACATGATTTGTGTTTGTCGTAATGATGGTCGTTAATACTTTCAGATTTTATCAACAGTAAAACGTTGTTTGGTTTCTATTTCGACTAGTGCTCTGTGATCAAAGCGAAGACTGCTAGATTTACTTTTGCCGCCGTTGATGAGCACTTTTTACTAACTGTAACGCAGCTGTAATGAGTGCTTCCATTTGATTCGCATGAATAGAAAAATGATGTGAAAACGAAATATTACGTGAAACAGACCGTAAATAACTACTAGGATCGTTCGTTCACCGCTAAAGGCAATTCAACGTCACGTATCTGTGTAGTTAATGACATGCTTTATTTTCTAATGAAAACCCTGAAAGCAGAACGTCATGAGTTGTCCAATTTCTTCTCTGAACGCATTTCCTTAAACTGCTTAAAGTACGTGAAAATGTCTGTTCTCGTGATTCAGCCCTTGCCATTAAATCTGTTATGTGATAACATTTGCTTTTATTGACGCTTGCACCAGCGTGTTAAACAGGAACCATTCTCAGCAAAATTTCACTTACTGATTTACAATAACGATATGCTTGAAATTACCTGAGATTTTATAGGCTTTTGTCACTTTCAACCATTTCTTATGACTGTTGCTATCGTGATGTCATATTTACATCGATTCCATTCTCAGTCATGTAAATCGTTAAGTGGTGAAAACGAATTGGGAATGACAAATGAAGGTTTATGT
The DNA here is from genome assembly GCA_030765055.1 of Mantis religiosa. Taxonomy (NCBI): domain Eukaryota; kingdom Metazoa; phylum Arthropoda; class Insecta; order Mantodea; family Mantidae; genus Mantis; species Mantis religiosa. The sequence continues at coordinate 145,920,149 of CM060949.1, forward strand.
TGTTTTTGGATAGCTCTATCTTGGCCACATCACTATTAGCGTGATTGTCATTTGTCTCAGGTTGAGAGCAATGGTAGGTTTCAAGAGAAACGTTTCAACTCATAAAGTGGTAGTGTAAATTAGTACTAACTTCTTCATTCAATTATAGAGTAATTATACACTACTTATAGTGGAATTAAAACACAATATAAGCGTTTGAAACATCCATAAACAATTTATTTTAAAATAATGATGAACATAAAAGTAAACACGGCCATATCCCCACCGCCATTTCGCGTCTTATTTTGGAGTCTATTATTATTATTGCGAAATTATTCAAATGTACGTTTTACAGTTTCACTTAGATGTTCCCGTGCATAGTAAGACGTTTGCAAATTACGTTTCAAATATTGTCAAAACCTTCCTATTAAGATCTAAGTTTAGAGATTGGGAATGAATGAATGAATGTGTAGTGTTTAACGCCCGCGTTTACTACATGCAGCATCGCAGGCGGTGATACTGATGATCCATGAAATGAAGATAGATCACCGGTGGAATGAGATGGCAGGGAAACCGGAGATTCCGGAGGAAACCCGCCCAACACCGTGTTGTCCCCACAAATCTCACTTTGCGGTCGCCTGGGGCCGCCTTGGTACTCCAGCAACGCAAAGAAGGTTCCTGAAAGGTATGTGCTGCCTTACACAGTGGGACAAAGACAGCGAATGTTTGTGGAAGAGAACGCCTGCTACACAAGGAGCAGACGGTTAAAAAATATGCGCCCTATTCACTCTGTACACTAAAACTGAGAAGATTCATTCACAAGAGCAGAAGCCGTCAGAATGTTTTTGAATGGTCTGTAACTGTACTGACATGAGATGTCATAAACCTGCCCAGGGAGGGTGTGGGAACCTTCTCCAACCCTTCTGCGTCTCAGGCGTCAGAGACGATCTCTCCTGTGGAGCACAGTAAGTGTCGAGCGGTGTAACCACTCAGACACGGCACGGCCGAGGGATGGGGAAGGCCCACGTAACAGTAGAGGTGATAAAATATACCTACAAGTATTATTAATTTACATTTATATTGTTATTTTACATAAATTGCACGAAATACTTTCATCCATAATAAATCGCTATTCGGTGTTTTCTGTACTTGTGCAAAGAGAATCGATTTTCAAAAATATCGGCCTGAATTTTAAAAACTTCAACATCGCTTTAACCTAGGTATTACATTTTAATATCTACAAAAAACTGTGTAAATATATAACAAAGGTTGTATTTATAAAGGGGGAGTAAATCTTATGAGATTTTTGTTAGGAAATTCATCTATTATGCTGTAATTTCATTATTAAATTTACACGATAATATACGGCAGTGTGCACATCTATTTTTGAGCTCAATGAAGTGCGATTTCCTCTGGTTATGAAATCAAAAATTCATTAAACCAGTTCTGCATAGAGGTTTGTGTTGTGTTTCTAACTTTCAAACATTAACTGCTGTACAGGTTAAGGCGAAACGCGATATGTTTCATGATAGTACTCCAGTGTTTTTAACGGGCGCGTGTCAGTTTTCTAACGTGTACGAAGTGATTTATGTTCCATATAAATGGAGGTGCAGATGCTCTGCACTTTCACAGGCCCGTAGACCCGCATTGATGTTCTTATTTAGGTCCTATTAGGTGTGATATCTAATTTTGTTAGTGGATTATAAGGGTTTTGTATACGCGGAACTAATTGCGATTAGCCACGAATATTCCACTAGTAGAATGTATTACGTAAGGTAAAAGCAAGAGTAATATTAAAAGTTGAGTACAGAACATACACAAAGTATTCTTTCTTACCAATGCTTATTCGCAATCTACATTAATCGATATAAAATTTGTCGAAATTGACAATCGTTTTTCCACACCAGCCGTGTGTAGGCTAAGATATGGTCCGGTCGCTCTAAACTATTAAGCTACCATGAGAGACATGCGGGTCAGTTGGAGAATTTAATGTCATGACAGCACGTTGGCCATGGTAGCTCAATGGTTAAGAGCGACCGGACGGAGACCGGAAAATCCGTGATTCAGATCCCGGCCACGGCATTGAATTTTTTCAGTCTATCAAAATTTGCAGAAATTGTTTTATTGCAATTTCCATTTCGGTACAGTGAAATTGGGGTAATATAGTAGGATTTAAGCCACAGTGAGATTTTTTTAAGAGCGGGTCGCTATGCTTTTTGCGTAATCAATAGGGGAAAAGTGTATTTGACACAAATTGTGTGCTTTAACAACATCTAATATTTTGTGTAGCTAAGAGTTTTGTTAGTGTCGTTCAGTTGTGACCGGTTATGCGAAAGTCAACCAAAATGAAGATTCCCAGTAATGTAAAAATACACATTTCATTTGTCATGAAAATATCCCAGAACACGAGTATTTAAATAAAAATCGTTATAGAGCTAATTTTGAAAAAATGAACAATTTTCAAAAATGTTCCTTGTAAAGAGTAAGTTGAGGTGGAAACATGTTCTTGAACATCTGTTGTATCCTTGGAAGGTACCAATTTTGGTATTTAACTACCTTTTCGCTTTTAAGTTGTTTACAGACACAGATTTTGGGTGATATAGTGTAAATAGAAATGACAACTATCCTTTTTTTTGTCGAAGTTACTTCGGCAGACTGGATTTATTCTTTTCTTGCCATTTTTTACTAAGGTTTTTTTTTTTTTTTTTTTCATTTACGTCCGCCCCAACGTTAAGTTATATCGGACGATGAATGGAATAGGTGAAATGATGCTCAAATGAGTCCGGGGTCCATGGAACTTAGAGTTACCCGACATTCGTCTTTTAGGATAAGGGAAAACCCAGGAAAACCCTTATCTAGGTAACTCACCCTGACCAAGATTCGAACTCGGGACCTCTTGAACGTGAGGCAGACATGCTACCATCTACGCTACCGAGGCGGGCTTTACTAAGGTTTATAGAGAGCCAGATATTTCTTATCGTCAGTTGTTAATTAACCATCAAGGTCCATTATAACAAACATAGAATGAAATATACTGTTACGTGAAATATGTCACGTAGCGTTAAGAGGCCGTAGTGTGCTATTGCCAGAGGACTGAGTTATCTTCGTGCAAGAAGATGCAGCTTGATCCAGTAAAAGCGATGCAGCTGTTTTTTTTTTTTGTTTTTTTTTTTTTTTTAATTTACGTCCTCCAACGTTAAGTCATATCGGACGATGAATGGAATGGGTGAAATGATGCTCAAATGGAACTTACAGTTACACGACATTCGTCTTTTAGGATAAGGGAAAATCCCGGAAAAACCTTATCTACGTAACTCACCCTGACCGAAATTCGAACTTGGGACCTTTTGAACGTGAGGCAGACATGCTACCACCACGCTACCGAGGCGGGCAGCGATGCAGTGGATCTATAGCCTTACATATTCCTATGCCTGATTGGCCGATTTTTATGAGGTGATTTCAAGTTATAACACCTATTTTTTTTTCAGGACTGGGACCAGGTAGGAACTTCTGTTTTCTTTAAATATATGTGGACTATTTGTGAATGCGTGACAGAGATGGCTGCACTGTACAGTGCATAGAACTTTAGAAGCAGCGGCGAGAGAACCGCTTTTGATACTTAAAATCACGACGTTTTCATTTTAAGAACAACGTGTAATCATTCGTTTTCTCCATTTTCGTGGTGTGACACCTATTGAAATTAATCGTCAGTTGAGTGAGGCATGTGATGATAGTACCATGGATGTGTCTAATGTGCGTTCCTGGGTGCGACAGTTCAGTGAACATCTTGTGACAACAAACCAAGACAGTCACCGCCTCGCACCAGCCGGTCTGACGACATGATCCAGCGAGTGGGGAACGTTGTTTTGGAGGATCGCCGATTAAGCGTTGCAGACATCGCCTCCAAAATTGGCATTTCCGTGGGCTCTGTGCACACAATTCTGCATGAAGATCTGAACATGCGAAAAGTTTCTTCCAAGTGGATGCCACGAATGCTTATGGATGATCACAAGGATGATCATTCATGGTACCAACACTCAACTGGCGCTGTTCTTGCAATGAAAATTTCGCCATTTTAAGTATTAAAAACAGTCCTAACTCTCGTCGCTACCACTAGAGTTCTATGCACTGTACAGTGCTGCCATCTCTGTCACGCACTCACAAAGAGTCCACCTGTATAAAAAAAAAACACAAGTTTCTGTATGGTCCAGTCCTGAACAGAAATAGGAGGTGTTATGACTTGAACGCACCTCGTAATGAACGTTCTTATTTGATCCAAAATTACTCGAACTGAAGAGAGATGGGTTGCAAACAGACTGTACTCGATACGTTGAACAGTCTCTATCGCGTGACGGACAGGAGAAAATGTATAAAAATGAAAGTTTACAGTGGTTTGGTAGAGGAATAAGAACACCACAACACAGTGGCGTGAGAGTTCAATTTGATCACAGTTTAAAATAAATCTTACAAACGCTAAGAAGGAAATGCGTTTGATAAAGCATTCCGCTATGAGGACAGACAATATAAGAAGGACCTGATGACAGCCTTTCCTTCCTGCTATATCCCAGGAATAAGGGAAGTCCTTTCTGATTTATCTGACATTGTTTTCCTCTAGACGTCATGTGGTGTGCATTCCGTCCTCATGCTTAATGTCACATATGTGACTGTGGTTTCCTTGCCACTCACCTGTATATTGAAGCATTGCATCCTACTCAAAAAGCAGATACCAAGAGTTCACTGGAAATACACGTTTTGGGGTCACCTGAATGAAAAGTTCGCGTGCTGTGTATATGTTTATGTGAGTACTGAAACTCGAAAAACTAAAAGATGGTCAAATACCAGACAGCCTCTGTAGCCTAGGTGGTAGCGTGTCCGCCTTACGTTCAAGAAATTCTGAGTTCGACACTCGGTCAGGATGAGTTATCTGAATAAGGACTTTTTCAGAGTTTTCCCTTATTCTGAAAGATGAATGTCTGGTAATTCTAAGCTCTAAGTATCCACTGGACTCATTTGAGCATCATTTCACCCATGTCATTCATCGTCCGATATGACTTAACGTTGGAAGACGTAAATTAATCTGCTGGACCTGCTTGGTTAAACACCAAACTTTGTATTTACGTTCAGCATCCAGTAAGGATGCGATTTTCTTGAAAATCTTGCCCGCTAAACTATCCTTTATATGGATACACTTTCGAAATATTTGATTTTCTCAAAAATGCTTCTGCGATTTTGATTAAAATACCATATGTTGAAGTTATTTCCTGTACAAATAAAAAATATGTTTTTAATTTTCTGAAGATGGTACATGAAGTCCTCCTGACCTTGGCTGACTTTTGCATAACTGGTAAACTGTAAGAGATAGACAAAGTATTATCCCGCCCCCTCCAGGAAAAAGCAGATCTCGTTTAAGTCCTGTTTTTTTTTTTTTAATCTAATCATTTTCGAAATATTCTTTGCTATTGGTTTGAATTTTTAAATACTTTTCTCAAATTGGATGTCTTTCATTTTTTATGCCCTGGTAATACAAAAAAGAATAGAATGTCAAAGCCATCACATATTGACCAGCTCTTAATAGATTTAAACGTTTATCGATTAACAGTAAGTGCTAATAAGCGCTTTTATGAATAAATCGTACAAGAGTGGACAGAGAAGATCATGTGAGTGCATACATTAGAAGGTTCGTGGGGAAAAGTACTTGTAGTATTCTTAAATCTTCTTTATTCTTAATTAATTTTGTGTAATTGGTAAATCGCAAGAGGTAGACATATTCGTATAAAATGTATAACGCGCTAAAGTACAGAGTTAATTTCAAATAAAACTTTGTAGCATTAGCCATTATGGAATTATTCTTTGTTATTGTTTTGAATTTTCAAATATTTATTTTCTAATGTACATACAGCGATTAAAGGACGTGTTGTATTGCATCCAGAAATTCATTACAAAATTTCACGGGAAATAAGCGTTTAGAGACCCTCTCCAAATTTTTATTAAAGCATTGCACATCTGTGGTAGGTAAGGAGATGAAGTGTTGAACTCAATCCAAAATCTGATATCGAAATTTTACCTAAACATACACGTTTCAAGTCTTCTCCTGGGGGAAAAAAAAGAAAAAGAAATAGAAAAATGTTGCATGTGTGTGCCCGTTTTCATGTCTTGTCTGTGAACAGCGTAACTCAAAAACAAAAAATAATTAAATATCATCTCAAAATAGTTTTAAAGATTTGGATTAAAATACGCTGCTCGAGATGTTTGTATGAACAAATTATGAATTTTCTGGGATGGTCTCCTAATTCTCTTCATTCTGAATTTATTTTTTGTAATTTGTAAACTATAAGAAATAGACAAAATCACACCGCTACAAAAGTGTATATCTCATTGAAGCACACGATTGATATCAAATAAAGGTTATTACGACATTAACTACTTCCAAAATATTCTTTGTTGTAGATATGCATTTTCAAATACTCGTACTTTTTTAAAGTGAGAAGTCGCTTTTCGATTTATTTTAAAATTGAAATGCAGCGAAGATGACATTTCAAATCCATCATATAACGATCTGCTTTTTAAAAATCCGACTATCAGTTTAGCTATCAATTTACTTACAACAAAATGTATACATATGTAATGGAAACTTATCTCTATTAACAAAGAAAGAATTAGCTTTTCTAAAAATGGTTTGTATTTAAGAATGAGTAGTTAAAGTCATGTGAGTGCAATGCATTATTTGTATTTTCAATAGTTAAATATAAACAAAGGTAATAACAAGTATCCCATTTTACAAGCATTTCTTATTGTTGCGCCACCTTCAAAGTGTATGAAATCACGCACGAACCAGTGCCCGCCTCGGTAGCGTAGATGGTAGCGTGTCTGCCTCACGTTCAAGATCCCGAGTTCGAATCTCGGTCAGAGTGAGTTACCTGGATAAGATTTTTTCCGGGGTTTCCCTTATCCTTCAAGATGAATGTCAGGTAGCTCTAAGCTCCAAGGACCCCAGATTCATTTGAACATCATTTCACCAATTTCATTCATCGTCCGATATGACTTAACGTTGGAGGACGTAAATTACCAAAATAATAATAATAATAATAATAATAATAATAATAATAATAATAATAATAATAATAATAATAATAATAATAATAATAATAATAATAATAATAATAATAATAATAATAATAATAATAATAATAATAATAATAATAATAATAATAATAATAATAATAATAATAATAATAATAATAATAATAATAATAATAATAATAATAATAATAATAATAATAATAATAATAATAATAATAATAATAATAATAATAATAATAATAATAATAATAATAATAAAAACCGCACGAACCAGTGCAGGTACAGACGAAAGTTTACATTTTGAAGTAAATTTTGGACAGTTTGATGAAAATTTTTGAAAATGATATGATAATCTTTTTTCCGTGATTCTGACCAATTGATGGATTCACCGATGTTTAAAACGTTATGTAAACTGTACAAATCGGGAATGTTTTGGACGCTCTTCCGATTAATCCTTATCCTGATTATCCTGACGTATCGATTTCAAACAACTGACAACTTACAGTCCCGTTCCTTGAGCTTCTGCCCGGAGCCATCCCTGAGCTAACATCTTATGCTTTAAGAGTTTGGTCAGGTTTACTTCATTGCTGTAATAAAATTTGGATTTCTAGGTTTTGCCCATATTTAATAATGAACTGTAACACAATGAATTAAATGGAGTTTATATGTTTTAATAATTGTGAGAACCCTAAACTTGGAAGAAACAGGACACACGTACCAGACATTGTGAAGAGTCATTAGGGTTTCTAAATGTGTTTTAAATGTGTTTCAGAGAAAACTGAATAGATTTGCAAATTTAATTGCTAATGGAATTATTTTAAAAGCAAAAATCGTATGAATTGTGAATATTTTTAATAACTATGAAGGTTTTACCAAAAGCATTTTTGATCCATTAATTGAATGATCGATAGTTCAATCGGTAGAGCGCCTGCTGTGCAAGGAATCCTGGGTTCGATTCCCGTTTGAGGATGGGAATTTTTCTCTAGGTAAGATTATTTCCTATCTTCCCTACAGTCTGAGAGTGTGAATGTGTGTGTGTGTGTGTGTGTGTGTGTGTGTGTGTGTGTGTGTGTGTGTGTGTTTGAGAGAGAGAGAGAGAGAGAGAAAGAGAGAGAGGAGGGCGAAGGAGGAACAGGGATTTAATGTATAAAACGCCAAACGCACACATCACGAGTCTGTAAGTAGTGAGATAGCGATAATAAATCGATAATGGAACAGTCGAGGTGTTTTCTTCACTAAAACAAACCACTCCATTCAGGACGCATACCCGATTTTTTTTTTTTTTTTTTTTTTTTAACAAAAACAGATTTTATTTGTAGTAACCTAGGAAAGGGGTAAGGGATGGCAGTTATCTCCTGCCAGTTGTGGAGTCCCCATAAGCATCTCCGATATTAGCGTATATTTAAATGCCACAATGTGCGGGAGCGCGTAGGAGTTAAAATCCTTGGCCATGACCATGACCGAAGTCTTGAGCATGTCACGAAGGGGATTATGCGTACTTTATTTTGAGGATTAGTGGACTTTATTGTTGGGGATTGGGAGCATAGTGTCTCCTTGCGCGTTCACGAAGGAAGACAGTAGGAAGTTCTGTGTTGACTTGCAGGTGATGCTCAACCAGGCGGTGGAGCAGTTGTAGAAGCTGGTCTAGTTTGGCATCGGTGCTGGTGTGACTCTCCTCCACCCGTGAGAGCTTTCGCTTCACAGATGATGAATTATCACTGTTGTGGAGTTGCTGTAGATGTTGTTGTGCCAGATTTAGAAGTTGGTCGGTCTGCTCTGAGTGGCGTCCTGTGATGTTTGCGGTGACTGTCTGTTCAAGTTGTCCAAGGCGTGGTGCAATGTTGAGTATCTCCGAGTGGAGGTCATGGATTTCTTCTCTGGAGGACTGCGGAGCTGTGATGGAGTTCTCTAGAGAGGTGAGCCGGGCTCCGATGTTCTCCACCTCCCTTCGAAGTACCTGAAGGGCTTCCCTCAGGCCTTCTTGGGGAAGGGTGCTAGGTGCTGCTGCTGATCTAGGAGGTGAGCGAGGTATATCTTCCCTGGTCGTCGCTGTGTTGCCTTGTGTTGGATGCCTCGGTCTGGGGTAGCGTGAGCACTGTGGCTGACCTGTGAAATGGCCTACGCCATTGCAGGTTTCACAGTATCTGCGTCGGTGTCGTAGATCGTGACTCCTGCACTCGTTGGTGAGGCACCGTGACCCACAGTAGTGACATGTATACCCGACCCTGGAACAGAGAAGTGAGTCCCTGCAGAGCGAACCCCGAGGAAAACCCCGGCCTGTCCAGAAACCTCTCCCATCCGTAGCCCTCACTCGTCACCTTCCCTATACTATGAGGTGTTGAGAGCTGGGAGGACTCAACCAGGTTCGTAACGGGCAAGGACCGCCACGAAGTGCAGTGACTATATATCTGAAAGTTATACCATTGCCAACATTGTATTATGTTACACAGGAAAGGCTACCGATAATATCATTAGGGATTATCAATGGGAAAATTTGTCTCATTGATGGCAGACAGATTTAGAATTGAAACGTTATATTTGTTGTCTTTTTAGAGATGAAGTTTATCACACAATCTTGTGATGCATTTCAACATTGTAATAAATTCGTATACGTCTCCTAACCCAGTATATCCAGTGAAAGCAATTATACACTACCAATAAACTCATCTGGTTTACATTGCTCCAATTTTCCACACAACAAATGCACGTTTTTGCAGTACATTTTTCTTGAGAAAGCAATTCCGGTAGCCTTTCCAATCTGTTGAGATGTAAACCACAAGAAAATGTCATGCCTTCTGTGTTGTGGTTTATGTTTGTAATGCTACTCAAGCTTCAGGGACATTTTCTTGTACTCCTTTCGGAGTCATCAGAGAGATTATAAAGATATAAACAATATTTCTGTTACCTTAAATCATTATTTTATTCAACGACATGTATAGATTGTGATGATTCAAAACTTATCAACAATGAGAAATCGTATAAAAAGTCTATTTATTTGAAACTTTTATGACCCAAAATGAAACGTTTCAAATTGTGTTTACTTTTAAAACGTGTGTTAAATGATTTATTAGTGACATCTAAAGATAAGCTCATTGAGTACTGAATTTTTTGGTCTAAGTAAACCAGATTACTCCTTATTTAACATGAAAGAAAGATACCTTGCTTAATTGATATTAAGATTTCGGTTTTTAAAATAATTGTTAGTTAAATGGCATTAGTTCTAGTGATTCAAATGAGGGGAAAAAGAATATGTGCCTGTGTTTGTATGAGAAAGGGAGAGGGAGGAGGGAGAGAACAGCTTAACCAAACATCTTTGGTATTCAAGTCCAATATCTTCCAAAGATGAGACACAAAGATTTTCAAGAAAATTCCCCACCCCCAAGCAACACTTTACATGGAAAATGTTTATTTTTATTTTTTTTTCTTCAAAATTGTTGCCTAAGGATTTTGATTAAAATGACAGATATTTAAAATATTTACATGACAAATAAAATGCGTGAGTTAAATTTTCTAGGAATAGGCCGTAAAGTGCTCTCCATTCATAAGTAACTTTGTATAATCTTGTATAACTGATTTGTACACACTACACAACAAATGTAAATCTCTCCAAATCCTCAATATGCCTTAAATAACTTGCACAAGTCATTTGCGAGATATCCATTATTAATGATTCCAGTTTTTCAGTACTTTACTTTTCAAGTTATGTCGATCTTTGGTTGTTTCTTACAATTGCATTGGAAAGAGTATTCCGTTAAGGCCAGCATATGGTTCCAGCTTTTAACATTGGTCTCTTTGTCGCTATAACAAAGTATGTAATGTAAACTTTCTGAAAAATTTATCTCGATTAAAATGAAGTAAGGAAAAAAATAAGATATATCAAAATATTTTAGTTAATTGATGGAAATTAATCATTTCTTCACACTAGCCGTATATAGGCTAAGGTTTTTGATAGAGTCAACATGAAAAATTCAATGCCATGGCCGGGATTTGAACCACGGATCTCCTGGTTTCCGTCCAATCGCTCTTAGAGCTACCATGGCCAACGTGCCGTCCTGACATTAAATTCTCCAGTTGACTTGTATATTTCCCCGGTAGACCACTAGGGGCTCTCGCATCCGAGATACACAGTTTGTGGCGACTTACTATCGTAAGTACCAGGAGATCCGTGGTTCAAATCCCGACCATGGCATTGAATTTTTCATGTTGACTCTATGTATCAAAAACCTTAGCCTATATACGGCTAGTGTGGAGAAATGATTAATTTCCATCAATTAACTAAAATAATAAGAGTTAAATGATGAACCCTGGGACTCAAGTACTTACGATAGTAAGTCGTCACAAACGGTGTATCTCGGATGCGAGAGCCCCTAGTGGTCTACCGGGGAAATATACAAGTCAACTGGAGAATTTAATGTCAGGACGGCTACGTTGCCCATGGTAGCTCAAAGTTTAAGAGCGACTGGACGGAAACCAGGAGATCCGTGGTTCAAATCCCGGCCATGGCATTGAATTTTTCATGTTGACTCTAACTCAAAATAGTTTGCATTCTTACTAGTAATGGATAGAGGGTGGGAAATGAAATGTAATGTGTGATGTTTAAAGTCCGCTTTTACTACATACGACATCGCAGGCGGTGACACCGATGATATATGAGAGGAAAATGGAGCACTGATGGAATGAGATGGCAGTGGAAACCGGAGATCCCGGAGAAAACCTGACCCAGCGCCGTGTTGTCCACTACAAATCTCACTTTGCGGTCGCCTGGGATCGAACCCGGGCCTCTTTGGTGAAAGCTTAGCGATCTAACCACTCAGCCAGGGCGCGGCCCACAATAGAGGATAGGGAAAGTCATGTGAAAACTGTACACATTTACTGTGTTAATATAGGTGACGTTACAGTAAAAAGATATTTCACACACAATAACTGCAGAATTTTTTCCTCTTAAATAATGGCACGTTTTGTTAATTCTAGAGCACGCATCAAAACGATTTGACATTTTAAAAGAAAAACACAGTTTTTAGGGAGCAATTTATGGTTTCGTAGTGATAATTTGTTATTTGAATAATATTCTACAAAATAAAACGCTCTGTTATTAAGTTAGTATTTAACAACGGGTTTGAAAGCATTTAACTTGCCAATTCCATTTTCTCTCCTAAAGATTATAATGAAACAGCACTATATATTTTTTTATAATGCTCTCTGTTTTGAAACGAAGTTTTACTCTGGGAGGATGGATATTTCATTTTTGTCTATGAGCATTCATATTTGTTTTTATTAACGTCCGTTAACCTGTTAGATCATATCAGACAGTGAATGAAATTAATAAAATGATGCTCAAATGAGCCCAGGGTCCATAGGGCTTGGAATTGTCGGACATTTATCTTTCAGAATTAAAGAAACCCCCGGAAATAACAACTCAACCTGACAGGTTAGAACTAGGGACCTCTTGTACGTACGTAAGGCAGACACGCTAGCACCTACGTTACAGAACATGGCTCGAATGCATACAACGAAATTTGAGTTCAAATGTGTGATGTCAATAAGATAGTAGAAATGATACAGTCTTCTTACTTTATGCTGAGATACCCCAGAATTGAAGTTGCCATGCGTTTTTATTTATAAGATATACCCACATTTTTGAACATCAAAATAACCATCCTCAAACATTTTTGAAAACTCATTGGTATATTCGCAATTTTCTGGTTGAATTCAAAAACAAGCTTTCGAAAATCAAATCGTTACACAGTTTTAAGACTTCAACAAAACTCCAAATGCAGCGCTATAAAAAAGGCAGGGACCATCCAGTTTACAATTAACTCATGTGGGCAACAATATTTATTGATTCTGGTTCCGTTTTGCCACGGGCAGTAATATGGGCTCTGGTTTCATAATACCCATTCATTTGTTCTATAACATTTAATTGAATATCATTGAATGAAAATATTTGAGGTAGTTCGTATGAACGGTTTAAAATGCCAGAAAACCCACATTAAAGTTGATATTTCTAGATTTTACTATTGTTGTATTAGTACTTCCTCAACTACTCATAATTAGTCGAAGTGTTGCGTTTCAAAAAACGTGATATCTAGGTTTCACTGGAAATACATGATTTGGGGTCCCTTTGAATAAGAAAGAAATTTTAGATAAAATGAGCCCAGGGCCCATGGAGTTTAGATTTACCCGAAATTTGCCTTGCAGGATGAAAAACCCCCGGAAAACCCCTTATTCAGGTAACTTACCCTGACCGAGATTCGAACTCGAGACTTCTTGAACGTGAGGCAAACGTACTACCGTGTACGCTACCGAGGCGAGCAGGTAGCTTGTCTGTCTCGCGTTCAGAAAGTCCCGAGTTCGAATCTCGGTCCGTGTGAGTTAATTGGATAAGGTTTATTCGGGGTTTCCCTTATCCTTAAAAGTGAATGTCTGTTAACTCTAAGCTCCATGAACTCTGGGCTCATTTGAACGTTATTTCATTCATCGTTTCATTTTTTATTCAATATTTTATAAAGATATTTTAAATTTTTATTTAATTTATGCATTAAATTTGGAAGTTTTAGAAATTATGATTTAATTAGCGACATTTTATATGACTTAAAGCTGGATTTAGTTAAAAAATAAAAAAATAATAATTAAATAAAAATATGCACTGAACATGCACCTGGTCATACTTCAGTAGTTTGATTAGGACATTTGAAAAATATACTGTTTTCAAAATATTTTTGTTTCATTTATAACGTATAAACATTTTGCAGTATGCATTATGCACATAATATTCTGTGATTTATTGCCAAATGCTGACTAATAACAGGTTAGCGTAAAATAATCACTCATCCGTAATTGCGAAAAGTATTCCGATGGTTTGCTTTACTTACCTGGAGTATATACTCCATGATAATAGATAAAATATGTATAAGCAGTACAGTAGTGTACATTTACTAGATATACTCTACACTGTGATTTAACGCGAATAGCTGATTGGATGCAGCGTGTACTGCATTTGTTTTGAGTAAACACAATGTACATATTTCAAAGAAAACATCGTACAGGCCGCGGTATCGCATTAAACTTTCCGAGTTCATAGCAGCATGTACACGTTTGGACCTTGATATGTTGACAGCGCAAGTTGGAAAGTGCGATAGGACATATGTAACGCCTATTTTATCACCGTGATAGAAAGCAGAACGTGCGAAAGTTGACGCAATCCCCTACCACAAGTTTCCTGGCGGTAGTGAAATATTAGCTACCTAAAATTTTGTAATTATTTTTAAGGATGGTTAATTGTTCTGCATCATATTATTCAACATGACTGGGGTTTGACTGTAAAATCTCTTGGTTTCTATACGAAAAGTGAAAATTTAAGTTTATACATACAGCTGGAGATACAAACACTTGAATAAGCTGTCATTCTATTTTCTAGAACACAGTCTTATCAGTGCAGTTCACAGAGAGTAAACCTTTCGCTCTTACTGAAGCCGTCAGCTTCTGCCGGCTTTATTTTGAAAGACGCATCAAGCAGCAGCATGGTCTGATTAGTTACGTATCATGTGGAATGTTCTCGCTCTGCTGTAGCCTAGCTTATTCGCATACGGAGGGCGACGTCTACTGAGTTTGTTCATTTAATGTAGCGGAGGACACATATATCACACCGTGTATTTATTGTAATGTTTATTAAGAATCACATTTAGACTTTCAGCTTGAATTTGCATAGAAATTCCGTGATTTTACCGTTCTGAACAAATATGCACCTTATACGTAATTATAGCAGTTTAATTGACTGGTTTCATGTTATACAAAATGAAATATAGACCATAATAGTTTTAACCTTGGAAATATTAGACGAGATGGGTCCATGGGAAACACCTCCAAGAAATTTGCTGCCTCACATTGCGTGTTTTTGTTGACAGAATGAACTGACCTGTCATTCGTGGGATTGTTATTTGTAGGGACTGCTCTAAAGTGTGTACCTAGAATCGCTATAGGTTCGACTAATTGAACGACATTAATATGGCGTGCATGCCTGAAACATCCTCACTTAGGGTCAATAACATACTTCGTGTATAAGTCTCGTGACTTTCAAGCATTCAAAGCAAAATTTTCACAAGATTTTTCCCCATTCCAAACTGCCGTGTACATGGAAGTAGTCTATTGTGTTTTCTTAAAAACGGTTCAAGGCTTTTAATTAAAGTAAGTTTAAGGTAACACAAGAATAAAGTGTATATCTTAAATTTTCATTGAATAGCTTGTGTAATTCTCTTCATTCTGATTGAATGTTTTAATAGAAACCATAAGCTAAGCAAGAAATATTTTTAGCATTGGTTCGTTTTCAAATTACTCCTTCTGTCGTTAAATTTTATCGAGGAATTTAATTGTTTTTAAGAAAATCTCCACATCACTAATTACCCTTTACATGGAAACATTTATACAGTTTTTAAAAAGTTTTTAAGTTATTTTGAAAATGTTTGGATAGAGTAATGAATAATTTCTTTGATTAATGCCGAATCTTTAAAATACAGATGTCCTTCTTGCTTTACTTCTATCTAATCTTTCAGTGTTGCCATAGGTACATAACAAATGTTAAATATTACAACGGTATAATTCTGCAAAATGCGCGAGGGATGGTGGATGATTAATTACTCTCACCTTTGGTGACGAACTGGAAGAATTCTTGTAGATGTATCCTCGGCGCTCTGGAGCAATGAGCCTTATATCACGTCATGCGAGGGTGGGTAAAAAAGTAATGCCTCCTATTTTTTTCTCTTTTAATTGCCAAGAAAATTGAATCCAATTTACATAGCTTGAAAGCTACAACATTGACGATTAATTTGTCACTATTCAATATAATCTCCGTCCTTTTCCACAGTTTTGGTCCACCTTAACTAGGGCATGTATTCCAGTGTGGTAAAACACACGGTCTTGCTTCCTAAGCCATTGACGCACGGACGTTTTCACAGCCTCCTCATCTTCAAAATGAATTCCACGATGAGCTTCCTTTAGTGGCCCGAACAGATGGAAGTCTGATGGTGCCAGGTCAGGGCTGTAAGGCTTGCCATCCCAATTTCTCAATTTCTGCAGTGGTGTAACGGCTGGTGTGTGGTCTTGCATTGTCATGCAAAAGAAGAACATCCGCCATAGTTTTTGTTGGGCGAACTCGGCGAAGACGTGCTTTCAGCTTTTTGAGAGTTCTGACGTATTGGACAGAATTTATTGTGCATCCCTGCTCCAAAAATCAATCATAAGCACATACTTCTGCATCCCAAAACACTGTCGCCATAACTTTCCCTGCTGGCCGCTAATTTTTTAATTCTTTTTTTCTTCGGTGACGTGTGATGCCCTTCCATTGACTGCCTCTTTGATTCATGTTCAAAAAAATGAACCCACGTTTCGTCTCCAGTAACAGTTTTTTCCCCAGAAACTCCTCTCCCTCCAAATTGAAGCGCTGCAAGTGTTCGGAGGCTATTGTTTTCCTTGTTTCTCTGTTTTGGGCGGTTAACATTCTTGGTACCCAACGTGAACAAACTTTTGAGTAACCCAGTTTTGAATGATCATCACACTGCCTTTACTACCAATTCACCTGTTGTTACCCGGCGATCACCACGAATGATGTCATCGACTCGCTGAATGTTGCATGGAGTCACTGCTGTCACCGGTCTGCCGCTTTGCTTTTCATCTGCCAATGGTGCTTTCCTTTAGCTTCGTTACAGCAACGAACCCATCGTCTAACAATGCTGACATCCACCGTTGCATCACCATACACATTTTTTAGACTCGTGAATGCGAATTGGCGTTTCACCTTCCGCAGTCAAAAATTCAATCACAGAACGCTGTCTAATACGAATGTCGATGTCAGCCATTTTGCAAGAGGATGCAGTGCTGCCACCTGTGGACTTAGGAAGTTGCTACTGCAGGGGATTGGAGAAGAAGATTTGAGGAATTGCGCCAAATTCAAAGTTTTCACATAACTTGCTTATTTAATGAAAAAAAAATAGGAGGCGTTACTTTTTGACCCACCCTCGTAGTATAGGAGTGCTGCAATAGTTGGAAATAATAACAATTCATCTCCTGTAACTATCTTGGAATTTATTCTCCAAAACCTATTAATATATTCTATTAAAATTTTAACTTTCGTATGTCCTCTCCTTTCATAACATATTGTTGCATCGTTGAGCTGTAAGTTTCTGCAGACTTGCAGAACGACACCAAAGAAACCACGTCTTACTCCGACGGTGATCTTGTGCAGAATGACGCCAAACTATTTGAATATTCTGAATTCTTCGCGCACGATCTTTCTAGAACATCTAAGTTACTTTTATTCTATTGGTCCACGTCACCACATTACGTAATTACATTATTACAATAACCAATAGGAACACTATTAAGTAAGTTGTATCATTCAGTGGCCTACCCAGTTTCACATTTCCTATTTTAAATCACCTTATCCAGAACAATCCAAAACAGATTATCAAATACTTGAAAAAAGTAATAACCGTCACAATATATGCCCGCCTCGGTAGCGTAGATGGTATAGCATGTCTGGCTCACGTTCAAGAGGTCCCGAGTTCGAATCTCGGCCAGAGTGAGTTACCTGGATACGTTTTTTGGGGGGTTTTCCCTTATCCTGAAAGACGAATGTCGGGTAACTCTAAGCTCCATGGACCCCGGACGCATTGAGCATCATTTCACCCAATTCATTCATCGTCCGATATGACTTAACGTTGGAGGACGTAAATTACCAAAAACCTTATTCACCTGACATTTTATTCTGTTAACAGAGCATGGGGATACATCAATTTTTATGTTTTGAAGAAGAACGTAGTATTTGTTTCATTAATGCTGATATATTAGAATAGAAAAGTCAGATGCATTTCTCTTTTATCTGATCTTTCCGTGTTTATGATAAGAGATGTGTATACGTACGGTTTGATACGAAACGAAGTCGGGTATTGTTTTCTCCAAAGCACTTGCTGGATACACATTGAATACTCGATAGTGTATAATATAAAGCTTAAGCTAATGGTAGACCACCCTAACCTCTGGACTAGTGATTATTATTCAAGCATAGTAATGTGCACCAAGCCAGTGAGAGAACAACTGAAGGTAAGAGGGATGATTTCGCCGAAAATGTTATATTTAAATGATGTATGAATTAAATTGTAAATACAAAATTAAAGGAATTAAAGACGGCGTGATTTAAATGGTAAAAATTCGAGTATCAAATACAATTACATTGCATATCTGCAGCCATACGTATTAATAGCTGGAAAAAGAAAAACATTTTGTTAACGTCAGCTGTAAAAATAAACAAGGCAGGAATTTCAACTCTCATGGATAATAAATAATATGCACGGGAAGTAGAGGGTGAAAAAAACATATCCTTACTTCTTTGGGTTTATTTCTGGATTCGAAATTCAGTGCTCAATTCTGCTAATATTTAATATATTCCTAACCTTCTCCTCCCCCCTAAGAAACCACTTTACAACAGCGAAAACCACAAACATAACTGTGCAGCGGCCTAAGAAGGGAGAACCAGCGTGCATTGATGCAAACGTAACACGTTTACCAACACCACGAAACTCTTGTAATCCAAATACGAAAACGTGTGCTGTTTCTGTTAACTGCTGAACCGAAACTATTTACACTTGTGCGTTACATGATCTCGAATCAGCAACCGAGAAAAATTAACTATAATTAATTGATCCACTTATAGATTAATGAATACACGTAATGTCGCTTGTGTTAACGGATCCTTGTTCGAAGACCAAATGTGT
This sequence comes from Mantis religiosa, assembly GCA_030765055.1. Taxonomy (NCBI): domain Eukaryota; kingdom Metazoa; phylum Arthropoda; class Insecta; order Mantodea; family Mantidae; genus Mantis; species Mantis religiosa. Next base: position 145,938,973 of record CM060949.1, read on the forward strand.
GTTATTCATTGAAAGGATAACACTGGTTGTGGCTACAACTTTTTACCAAGGAATAGCACGTGGTTCTGTCATTGAGGCAACAAATACGCCGAATCCGCCCCGCACTAGATTCATCTTTAACCGAGCGGAATGGCTCAGGCATGCATTCGGGAAGCCCGGGTTCGATTCCCGTAGCCGACCTACCTGACCCATGGGTTTTTCGGGGGTTTTCCTGGTCGCTAGGCGAATGCTGGGTAGGTTAATTACATCCCCCGAATTTCCTGTTCCTCCATTTCATCTCCATTATCATTTCTCATCTCTCATCTGGTGGTCTCTTTCAGGGTAGAAGTGTCGGTGGGTGTCTAGGCGGTGCATGGCAGAATACTATGCTTTGGGGAAAACTACTTCCTCCTCCGGTAGGTTGGTTGCCGGTCTCCGCTCTGCTGGGACCATTTCGGGACCCCAGCCAGGAACCTTCGGGGCTCGGATCGCCTGCCAGGGACCTTTGGGGCTCGGCTGCTGGGCTCGTTGTCGTCCCGCAGTGGGGGAGCGTGTCTGTTGCCCTGGCCTGTCGGGGGAAGTCTCTATCCAAGTAAACTGTAGGGACCCAGCCCTCTGTATATACTGTCGTGGTTCCTTGGTCGGCCGTCCTCTGTCTCCTTCGCCTCATTCTTCCTCCCGTGGGTCCCCCACTTGGGGGCATAGAAACAATGGGCCCAGCATGGTAGCCTACGTACCGAATCCCCTCCGTAATGAAATCCTAACTTCGTCTTTAGCCACCAGCTGTATCGTAACAAACCTTGTACCATCATCCATTTGATAGAAAAACGCAAGTGTCGTCGATCTTGTTTTGTTGGAGCGAGTTCTGCTGAACTGTTACGGCAGATTGCGGAATATTCATGGCAAAATACAGTTTTTAAAACGTAAGCAGAAATTGATCATAAATTGCATTGGCAGTAATTGCATTTTCTTTTCATTCGTCCTCGCTGTTCCGCAACAGGGCCATACAAACCACCGTATCCCACACATAAAAAGTTTCTGCAAATTTCTGTCTCCAATAGCATAAAATAGGCAAAGAAACATTCTGTTGTAATATATATTGGAGACTGTGTGGAGAAAGTCGCGTGAATCAGATTGTTTTGACGAGTGGAATGGAGATGTGTTTTTCTTTCTCCCGTATAAAGAGATCCCCATATATTCTGTCCACGAGTGCATATCATCTTGACGTTTGACGTTCTGGACTGTGTGGTGGGAGGTGCGTCCGGAACTGGGCACGACGAGTTCAAACAATGTAGAAATAACAGTACTGGAAAACAATTGACGGTCGCTTCGCACAAATTATTCCCATGCAGATGAATACGGAATGCATACAGCGGCCCGCATATTCTACACAGGAAGGCGGCCACATTAATGTTAATTACGCTTCCCTGTTTTAATTATATATAAAGGTTCCTTCAACTCTTGTGTGTTTATTGTGCATTACGTACCAACTCTTAGGGTGTTCTTTTGTTATTTTGCGCTCTTAATTGCCAATACTTCTTGCGATCTGTACCAATTTCCACCCAAAAATTCAGCATCGATATGTCTGCGAAAATATATGTTTTGAGGTTCACTCAATAAATTAAAAATATACTTTTTTTTTACTAAAGCCTTGTGTGTTTGCGCTTAAAGCCGATTAAACTATTGGTTTTTGGAACTATTATTTATATTGTATTTGTTTTTATTTTTTATTTTCACAAAAGGTAATAATGAATTTGATCAACGTCACGTGTTTAAGATAGTATATACCTATTAAAAAAATGTATCTACATTTTTCTACAGTAACCTGCAAAATCCTCTCATTCTCTATGACTTTTGTGTAATTAGTTAATCGTAAGCGGTAGACAAAATCTTACCATATAATAAGTGCATTCGGTTTAAACACTATTTTTAAAAATAAATTTTTGTGCCGTTAAATATTTCCGAGATATTCATTGTTATTTTTTTGAATTTTAATATATTCATAAGATTTTATATGGTAGATCGCTGTTAACTTTTATGAGTAAATAAAGAAATCCACAAGAACACAGCACTTTGATTCTTCGAATTTATTTGTTACACAGCTTACGTACGATGTGCAGAATTAGATTTCATTCAAATATTTGATAAAATTTTTGAGGCACCTAAATAAAATAAAAAAATATAAAATGGTTCATGTTTATGCATTAACAAAAAATAGAACAGCACAAATTAAAAATGAAAATAAGAATAAACTTTTAAAACTTTTTTGCTTAATTCGACGTCCTAAACTACCCTTTCCTTGGGTATTTTGTTGTTTCTGTTTATAATTTTCCTTAACGATTTTCATCACATGTATCTTAAGTTTGAGGTAAGAAGGAAAATATTTGGTACATTCACATGACTTTTTCTAGCCACTACCCTTACATAACCCTACTTTTCTGTCTACTTCAAGCTAATCAAAATAAGGATTTGCAAACTAACTCTCTTGGACAGTAACACATTCTACCACTTCGAAAAATGCTGATCTGCATTTTTTGTTCCTTTCCACAGAGCGGGTCCCATATGGGGTCTCCCTGTGGACTCGTCCCTTTGGGAATTTACTATGTGCTTAGGCCTCTGCCGAGGAAACGTCTGCCGGGTTTTGTGCTCTCTGGAGGAATGGAAGTGCCACGTAGCAGTTCACGATGTCTACTATCTACATTAAATTCATCCCGGTATTGCTGGCACAAGAGTGTATATTTTCTAAGAGGTCCAAGTCTTGCTGATCTACTTATGTGGAAACTCCAGCCGTAATATTTCTCAGATAAAGTTAGAGTTGCTGATGTCAACATATTCCTTACAGACTGCTCTCCTGAAAGGAACAGTGTAGGTATGTCACGCAGGCAAGACAAGTTCCTAACTAACCGTTATAAGGTGTACTCGTATGTTTCAGGACATAGCTTTGGCGCAGCTAGTACCAGGTTTATCTTAAATGAGGCATCCACCGCCCACAACTCGTAATAGGTCTCGTTTGATCATGATGCCAGTATTGTTACTAGAACCGTGAGTAGTTACGTTGGTGTGTCCTACTGAACAGTGTGAGTTTATTGTAGCTACTAAGTTTTACCCGAATGGAGTCGCATGTTGGCTACCAGCTTGAATTTATACAGAAATTCCGTAGTGTTACAGTGTTTAAATGACGTATGTCACATCGGCGTTCGCTTGGCTTGTCAAGAGATTACGTCGCCATTGCTGTTTTGGAAGAAAAGAATCGAGTCGGGCAGAAGAAGTGGCAGTACGGGAATCGCCTCGTTGCTAATTTGCTGGCAGGAGGAGAGAGGCACGTCTTCAAGGCCAGTCACGAGCTGATGTCATGAGACCGAGGCGGAACTGTGTTGCTACTATGCAAAATACCTTTCTAGACGGTGTTTCGAAAAGGATCCATTTTCCAGAAAGATCTGGCAGGTATATAAAAGCCGTTGTAAGGCTGAGAGTCAGTCAGTGTGTGTAGAGAAGTACAGTGAATCATAGTGAGAGCAGTGTTTCGAGCCGAGTGTGGTACGTTCCAAACTCCGTGGCAAGGAGTCGGCAGGTTGTGGAACGGTGTACTAAGCAGTTCACGGGTCAGTGCATGCAGCTCTGGGTAAGAAATTGCCGAACTGTGGAACTGGCAGCGAAGCAGTTTACGTATGAGAATATCGGAGTTATGTGTAGCTCCGTGTTAGAGGTGGACCTGTTGTATAGGCCAGGAAGATTATAGCAACACTAGGGTGCTTGTTAAAAGTACATAAACATTGTAAAGACGTTTCGAGGTGTTATATTTGTGTAAAAGAAAGTTTGATTATGTGTTAGCTTAGAGCTAACAGTACCAGTGGCAAATAAAGAAGTTTAAGTTGTACTTTTTTTTTTGCGTCTTGGTCACAATATACAACTTGTTAGAAAATTAACACGTTCCAGTTCCGTGTGGCGGATGGTAATCCAGTACAGCATGACGATTTCAGGGCACGTGCATAGTAATCCTGTATTAATAAGGAGTATTTCACGATCATCGTGTTTTAGCTACACTGTTTCGGCTATCCTTAGCTCTTTAGGGCCCTCAATATCACGGCTAACCTTTGCGGCTTTGGGCCCTCATTATAAACGAATGATGTGTATGCGCATAGTGATTCTGGAACCGTATTTCTTTGAGTCACAGATTGGGTCGGTGTTATAGAGAAACAAACATAGGCAGCCAAGAGGAGAAATTAGACAAGATAGGATTGTGATGAAAAGAAGTCCAAGAAAATCAGTGTCTCGCATTACAGCGTGCTTTTGATGACGAAATGTTCGACTCGAATCCATGTATTATCTATGAGGAACGCTTAGATATAATTTATGGAACAAATCCTCATACGTTCTGCAAAGTAGAAGACGGCATCCGTTGTGCGTACTGTAATATTTTCGCTTCAGAAATTCGTCGAGTGTTCATTAATGTGCTCAACAGCTGCCAGGCTTGACCAGACGCAGAGTACATTTCCTGTACATATTGGGGAGAAAGAGCGGGTCGGATCGCCGCTTTAACAGTGCAGCAGTATACACAAGTAATGTTGTTGAAAATAACGCCTGTAGAATGGTTTGACATATTTCAGCGGCTAATTAATCATATTTATAGCCACTGTGATTTGCTAAATCCTGAAACAAGAACAATTATTGTGAGTTAGCGTGACATTGAGATATTGAAAGTTGTCCACATTTGAAAACCTGCAAGAGTGACGAGTTATTCTGTATTTGATATTACTGCCTTGAATGATTTGCGTGCTTGAACCTAATTACTGTGACGCACAACAGCGAAGGAAAGTTGATTCCACAAAATTTAGCCTTCAAGGGCATCGCAAACCAGGAGAAACCACGGCAGTTCATGGTTGATAAAGCTCTTGGTATAGAAATTAAATGGAACGGTTAAGGTGAGAGCGAAATGAGACAAGATGACACGATCTTGAAGTTTGACGTGGAATGGTTCATGACCGTCTTGCTTATCGAAAAGAAAAATCGCCTGATACAAAGTCATATCGATCCTTGCTCGCATGTCAGCTTGCGGTTTACTCCTTGCTTATTTCTCTTTGGCATTGCACGTGATCGTTGGCTCTGGCTTGACAGGAGAGCGACTGGTTGAGTAAACCAATCAAGTGGCGATTCACCTTTAGATGAAATTGGTCCATCATAGATCCTTCTTACTTCCGCAAATCTAGCGGTACCATTTAGGGTAGTATTAAGGATGTTCAGTAATAAAATTCATTGTTTCTGCAAATATCAACCAACTTAACTGGAAATTAAACATAATTACAGTATAAAATAAATATACATGGCTCTGTGCACAAGTTTTCAAGAAAACCAATTTAACAAACAATATTTAGCATGTGTTGCATTTACACGATTTCTCAACTCATAACTTTTTCTATTACTTTCGTACCATCCCAAAAATTCAGTACAGAAATTTCACCAGAAATATATGTTTGAAGCTCCCTGAGACCCAAAATGGCAATTTAAGAAAGAAAAAATCCACGTTTGTTTCTGAATGGTATAACTCAAAACTGAGAAGTCGGTATTTAACTGACTGAAACCAGTTAAATTATAAGTGGGTCATCTCATTATTTAAATTTATTAAAAGGCCTGAATAGTTTTGCATTGCTATTATTTTTATTTGCAATGATGCGGTTCTTTATTAGGATCAGTTACCTGCATACGTTTTTTTTTTACCCTCAAAATGTCCCCCTTTTATGGGAAGTCGAATATCGAGAAACAATCTCTTGGACTCCGGGCCCATTTTAGCAGGATTTCAACTATTTAGTTCACTGGCCATCCGATATAACCTAACCCTTTAAAGGGTGTTAATTAATCATACGAATATTTATGCATCTCAAATGGAGGTAAGAATAAAATTATGTTATTGTTCACAGATTCGAAAGAAAAAGAGGTAATGATATTATTCCAGTTAGCATGGTAGTGATAAAATAGGTTCACATCAATCCTCGAGCTATCGTCAGGCCATTCAAAATGTTTTGAAGGCCATTACTTAGTCTATGGGCCTACTCGGCCACTCGTTTAAGAGTAGACTTTAAGAGCAAACAACGTAACAGTGTGCAGTGACCGAAAGTTAGTTTTGTAGAAAATCAGAGGAATGACACAAAAAAGGGAACAAATACGTATAAAAGCTAGGAATTAACGAAACGATCAAGTAAATGCATTCTTGTCTTTAACCTCCAACTTTGTGATCGGTAGTAAAATCCCACCACCTTTTCATTTTAGAAAGTTTTTGTCAGGAAGTTTGTGAGGTGGTTGAACTGTGTCTCAGTTACTATAATAAACGAAAGAAAAGCGTAAAGTCGTTTTCATCAGTTTGACAAATGAAGCATGAAATGTGGCTGCAAATGAACGCGCATTCCTCCAGCAGTGAAACAGTTGAAAGTCTCACAGCATGAAATGACATACAAGAGGCATCCAAATCTTAAACTTTATGTGCGTCTACTTTCTCTCTGACAAAAATAGATATGATCTTGCCTAGTGGCGGCTCGTGCACATTTTAATGGGTGGAGTAAAACTTACCTTTATAGAATCCACGAAGTTGAATGTATCACACTGCACTGCAAAAAAAAATCCTGGAAATATAGTCAAAAGTAATTTTATGTGCCGGTATCAACTTCCCATTTGTTGTAATACTCGCTAATAATCCACCTTCACTTTAGGCAATGTGATTTGTTAAATTAATTATTAAATGGTAAATTCATTAAATGTAATTATTTTCTAAAAGGTTGAAAAATTGAAGGTTTAAAATAAAATGGTTTTTCTCTTGCAGTAATTAAAATTAAGAAAATCACTTAAACATTTTGTAAGGAAATTCATTTATTGTTCTTTTACACTTTGTGTAGGAAAGATCGTAAAGATAGAATCAGATTGAGAAACTCAATGCTATAGACGGGATTTGCACCATGGACCTGCGGTCTCTTGGTTTCTCTTACCAATTGAGCTACCATGGTGCTCCTTGATATGGGAGTAACATGCTGGTCTCTAGATCTCAAGGTCGAGGGTTCAAACTCGGCGAAGGACACTAGATTTTTTCGGGTGCAAAACTCCATTAGCATAGCTTCCTTCGGAAGGGAAGTAAAGCTTGTGGTACCCTGTCGTAGATTTATTGCTCTTAAAAGAACCTCAAGCCTAATATAGAGGCCTCTGAACAAAATTAAGCGTCTTTCACGCCTAGTATAATATGGGAAGCTGAGAGTAATAGCAGTTAAAGAGCGTTCTTAAATAAAACAAATTAATTTTAGTGTAGAGGTAAAAGCAGAAACACGAGAACAGTGGTACAAAATACGGTCGATAAAATAATTGTGATGTGGTCTAAACTGGTTTTAAAGTTTCATCAAACAAATTCAAGTACATATACAATATTCTAAAGAAATGAAACATCATATATTCCAATCTCCTTGTGGAGCAAAATAAAATACGAAAGGTAAATATGACTTTCCTTGGCTCTCTCTAAGGCGGCCTGGGTTCGATCCCAGGCGATCGCTTATGGGATTTGCGGTCAACACGGCGCACGGGCAGGTTTTCTCTAGAATCTCCAGTTTCCCTCGCCATCACTCCATCAATTGTTACATTTCCTATCATCGGCATAAAAAAATGGAACATACATTAAATATGACATTTTTAGGTGTAATAAAAGCTCCAAATACCACTGCTCACGTAAAAACATTGTTAAAGTATACCCTGGGGAGCGGATACATATCAGTAAAGTGTACTTCATCATCATCTATTTGTTAATATCAACAGCATGTTCCATTGCTTACAATACTGCAGTACTACATGCTATACTTAACATTGCTTTTTTGAGTACATGTGTACTATAAGTCCATTATACGGTTCAAATTGGATTATGCAATTATGTTATCTACTTCAGCTAGACCTGCATTATATAGAACACCATAGACATTGAAACATTCATCTTTACAAATAATTGTGGAGATCTATGGAATCAAACCCATTTACAGTATACAGATATAAAAAGAGGAACCTCACCTACAAAATCGAAGAAGTCAGCTGGCGCAACGTATGCCGTAAAAGCAGCTGCAACTGCGAAATCAAGAAAACACCACACAGTACTCTTTGCACTAGTATCACTACTGCAAAATCAATAATACACCACACAGTACCCTTTGCGCTAATATCACAACGAATGCATATCTCTTTCCCTTCAAAATGTCACCTGAAATACCGACAACGAAGATCAATTAACAGTTAAGAAAATACAAAAAAGAAGTTCAACTTGAAGAACTGTATATCAACTACTCTTCAAACAGAAGTGCTCTAAATACCCAGGTCAAACATATACCTATATTTTTACAAATATATATTTACATATTCTGACATTTAAAAAACGGATGTTTCCAGACCTTAAGCCAAAATACCTCCCATTTTGTAGTCCTGAGTGACTGTCAATCCTAATGTTAAAAATGCAGTAATAGATGAAACTCAAAACGAATACATCTAAATACTGAAGGAAACAAAGCATTTCCTACGTCTGGATCCTTTCGCATTCCTGGAAACGCAAGCAAACATCACTGCATAAGAAGAAACTCGACTGTCCATTTAGGAAGTAGATACCAACTCTCCGCATATCGATGTGGCAGAAAAATACAAGGTATACCAAGAACAGCGAATTGAAGTCAACTTTCCACGCAAAGTAACAAAAAACGCTTGGAAATCCTTGTATTGTAAAAGCAATGTTATAGTTTTGTAATTTTACTGAACTGTAACACAGCAATGTAACTGTTACAGTGTCAAGTCGTTTGATATGGCACATACCTAACCTAAGGCGACAAATGAACTAATATCAAAAAAATTTGAAAGTACTAGGGTGGTCTGAAAAGTTTCCGACCTAATAAAGAGATACAAGACATTTTTTTTTCAGATTTTTTTTTTCTTTCAACATAGCCTCCTTGTAACTCTACACACTTCTCCCAGCGATGCTCCCATCTCTGTAACCCGTCCAAACAGTACTCGGCGTTTTTGTCTGCAAAATAATTGTTCACGAAGGTGATTGATTGCCTCTTCATTTGACGAAAATCTCTGTCCTCCGAGCGCAATTTTCAGATGAGGGAACAAAAAGAAGTCGCTTGGGGCTAGATCTCATGAATAAGGTGGATGGTCAAGCAGTTCAAACCGTGATTCGTGGATTTTCGCCATTGCAACCACTGAGGCGTAAGACGGTGCGTTGTCTTGGTGAACCAGGGTTTTCTTTTTCTGCAAATGTGGCCGTTTTTCCGCAAGTTCTGCCTTCAGCTTGTCAAGTAATGATCTGTAGTATACTACTGTAATGGTTTTTCCTTGTTGAAGATAATCGATTAAAATAACTCCATGACTATCCCAAAAAAAAAAAAAAAAAAAAAAAAACTGTCGCCATCACTTTCACAGCCGATAAAACAGTTTTTTTTTTTTTTTCTTTTGAGCCAGTTCCCCCTTTGCAGTCCACTGTTTGGACTGTATTTTTGTTTCGGGCGTATAATGGTGTATCCAAGTTTCATCTACAGTAATTAATCGGTGCCAAAACTCGGATTTATTGCGCCTAAACTGCACCAACGCGCGGACAGCTTTTTCATGTCTAAATGTTGAGTTAATATATGACAATCACGTTCTTTTGACATGTCATAGCCTCTGCTATCTCTCTCACTTTAATTCGGAGGTCGTCTAGCACCATTTGGTGAGTTTTGGCGATGTTTTCATCGGTAGTTGCAGATTTTGGATCTCCCAAACTGTCATCGTCTCCCAAGCTCTTACGGTCACGTTTAAATTCAGCTGCCCAAAATTTCGCTGTGGTAAATGATGGTGCAGAGTCCCCATACACAAGTCCAACTCATCTTTGATTTGCGTAGGCCTATTGCCTTTCAAAAACAAATTTAATGACAGCTCGATACTCGATTTTGTCCATTTTCATGAAAAAACTCACATCAACTCACTCAAACGACTGTTAACATAACAACTGAGCGTTCAAAGTGGCTGAAACTTTGGTAACTGTCGACAGATGAACGAATTCACTAGCTTTTATTTACGAGTGCTGCCATCTTCATGTTGAGGTTGGAAACTTTTCAGACCGCCCTCGTATGTTCCTCTTCTGTTATCCAAAAAATCTGAGAATACCGCTGTTCTTACTCGAACTTAATTGAAGTTCGGTTCGGAATAAAAGTTCCTATATTATTTCATCAAAGTTTAAAAGTTTATTTTTACTGACGAAGACATTCTTAACTTCGTTGCAGTTTGTCAAAAGTTTTGTTTGCTAGTTAGCTGACGTCTCAAGATTATCCCTATCCCTCCATCTGACAAAAGGGTAGTTATACAAAATCTCCAATTTTATCTGCTTTTGGTGGTATTCAACACCTGTCTATATACAGTTTACAAGTTATGCAAAATCTGAAATTTATGTGACGATTTAAATAATCTTGATCGGAAGTCGCGGCAGCAGATTTGTTCCCTTTCTTTCTCTCTCAGATTTTCTAGAAGTGTTGTAGCAACTTCTGGTCCTTATATATTAAGCAGGTTCACAATTATGGATTTTTAAGTAAAAATTAAATTGTGTTGTGAAAAATAAATTTCAGATCAGATAAAATTTGGGAATTCTAATGTGTTTTTCGTGGTTATAATATTTTAGACATTTTTCAACATCTGAAGTGTAATTTTTAAGCTATCAGAGTGTAATTTTGGAATTACATTTCCTATACTGGTCGCTAATCTAGAAAATGATTGACATTTCATATGGGGAGAGAGAGGCGACGTTGCCGATTACGCGTGTGAAGGTGATTCAGTTGCGACTGCAAGTGTATTTATTATTATTATTATTATTATTATTATTATTATTATTATTATTATTATTATTATTATTATTATTATTATTATTATTATTATTATTATTATTATTATTATTATTATTATTATTATTATTATTATTATTATTATTATTATTATTATTATTATTATTATTATTATTATTATTAATACTGTACACAAACACAATAAAAAGTCGTGGATCTATATGCAAACGCTAGAACATACAAGAACACATCTATGTAAAGACCATCGTAACATAAGAGGCATACCTGCGACATTTTGATGCTTATTGAAGTGGAGAAATGTCGCCTACATACTTTTTTCCGGGAGTTTTTAATTTAGACCCCGATACCTGACTTTCTTCTTTAAAATGCTTTTCTTTCCCAATCTTAACCACAGTGTTCTTACTTATACCTACATCACGTGAAGTCCTATGAAGCACCTTAGAGAATGGACTAATAGGCTCTCCTTTCAATTTCTCCTCTTCGAAGTATTCTGTCACGGAGCATATTATTTCCCGTGTCTGTCCTTTAATTGGAACCAAATATAGCTTTATGGGGTTCCCGAGCACGTTCAGGTTTTCGCTTGTCACTATTTTTAGACATAATTAAACATTAATTAAAACACAATTGCAAATGATCACAACACACGTAAACCCAGGGAAATTGTCACAAATAAAATGCAAAGGAACTTGCCAATACAGGATCTCTAACTGTTGTAACCTTATATAAAATAACAGCAACAATGTATACGTGAAGGCATTCTGTTTACTGCAGCCTTTGCGTAACTCGCTCACCCGCAGGTTAGCTAAGCACGTGTTAGAATATCGGCAACCAAGGTTTAGCGTCTAACGTCATGGAAACGTCTCGACTCTAATTGGTCCTTCTAATGGTTACTATGGAAACCGTTATGACGTACACATCCCCTCCCGTTTATTTACAGCGTTCTTACATGTGCATACTGTTAATCACAATAGTTTGGCGACCAGTATAATCCACATCAGCTAACCAGTTATCATTGTAAGGTCATGTTTATATCACCAAACTCACCAAAGTTTGTTAAATTATATTTTGCAACAGTTAAAACTATAATGTTGAACCATTATAATTACAATTTGTAATCAACGTTGAAAGTTTTATTTCCTAACAATCTTATTTTATAGCTTAATAAGCAATGTAAATGTATTTTATTTAAAATTATTAAACTTGTAACGCAAGGAGCTTAAAAGTAGTATTACTGTGTGCGTATCTTTGTAATGGGTAATATTTGTACCAACCTTTGCAGACCTTTTCTTTACATGTCGTAAAAAAGAATTAACTTTACTGGGAAAATTCACAAATGGGATCTCTCAGACTTGAAACAGGATTTTCGGCTCCAATGGGCATCAGAAATCTTTTGAGACAGGTTGACGACGAAATGCTACAAGTTTTGAGTATTTGAAGGCCACATACCTGCCTGTTTTGCCCAACCTTGCCCAGGGCATCTGAGCGCTACTTGAGAGCGATGCCTTCTTTTCGCTTTTACTTCTTATTGTTCTTCTGGCGACTAGCGAGACGAGGTGGTAGACCTTGAGATCGCTACCAATACGTTACACTTGTTAACGTGCACCTGTGTGGCAGTTCGATCTTGTCTGTTCACTCCATTTACATTTCATTCAGGTCCGCCGTGTTTTGTTTGCGTTATATCGACCTGTTGCAAGATTGTGTGCAGTCTTTTGTTTCGCCTGGATAACTCCATCAAGCCACGTCTCCGGTCGTAGTTGCAAAATGATAAATAATTGAGAACCTAGAAGGAATTATTTTTGTTTCATACGTATAGAGCAAAGCTACTAAGAGGATACCTGCCAAAATACACTGGCTGGATAATCAATAAACATAGTTTGTTTAATGATGCTAGTCGTATCAATGTGTCAGAATTTTGTACTGCAAGTTTTTTGTGTGCTGGTGCATAGTACTATGATCTTCTCCTGCATTGGCATCGAACATAAGATTTTGAGATAATTTGTCAGCGTACTACGTCATTCAGGACGAACAAAGACTAGGACAAATTATTTTACTTGCCAATAATCGGTAGAGAAAGAGCTGTTCCATCTATATATTTAATATCAAAATTTCTAAAAGCATTTTAGAAAAAGACTCACGCGCTTGTGTGTATGTGTGAGAGCAGCTAGCTAAAAGGTGTATTAAACATTCAAATCAAGTGTTTTAATAATATAATAATAAACTCGTTAGTTATTTTGAGTTAACACATTTCGAGAAAAAAAAATTCTATCTAAAGAGCAGTTTGTAGGAAGGGCATGTTCTGAAATCTTCGTGTCGCAACTTCAGTGAACTTAAATACCAACTTAAATCCAATCATTTTTGAGCTATTGTATTCCTAGAACACATTCACACGGAACTTCCCAAAACTTTGTTTACATTTAGTGGACTTCAAAGTATGTACCTATTTCCCATGAAATCATCTATCGAAATTTTTGTTAGAATGCAATACTTCTATCTTCTTGGTATATGGTAGAGGAAGTAAAAATCATTTGTTAAAATTGCCATTAAAAAAGAACATTTCATTTATATCATGCTTTGCTTTTACTGTAGGCTCTAAGGATTTGACAGATGGTGTTCATTCACTGCCAATACGAAGAGTTGCAAATTAAAAACAAAATATATGTGTGCAAAATGGAGGCTAAAAAGAAACCTGTCCGACTATTTTTAACGGTTTCTTCCATGCCAACAAATAATTATTCAAGCATTGGTATTGCATTATGTATCCTTTAATAGTATCTACACGGAGTCCACTTAAGTGGACTATTCGTTATGTTATATTTTACAGAAACGAAATAAAGATTGGAATAGATTATTAGACCTCTAATATCACAAAACGTTCGTGTGTAAAATTAAAAATTTGGCTGTAGCTAAGCCTACGAAAGAAATGTGTAAATATTAAATTGGTGTTATACGAATGGTTTACCTGAATTAATGTGAAGTAGATTAGAGAATAATTTGTTTTAAATATTTTTGAAGCCTTGTTTGAGAAAGATGGTAGCGGGCCTGCCTCACGTTCAAGAGGTCCCGAGCTCGAATCTCGGTCAGGGTGAGATACCTGGATACGGTTTTTTCCGGGGTTTTCCCTTATCCTTTAAGACGAATGCCGGGTAGCTATAAGCTCCATGGACCCTGGACACATTTGAGCATCATTTCACCCATCTTATTCACCGTCCGATATGACTTAACGTTGGAGGACGTAAAATTACAACAAAAAAGTCATTAGAAGATAACGTCAGGTTTTTCTACATTGTTCTTTCCTTTCTTGCACCCCCCCCCCCCTCCACCCTTGTGTTCATGAAAACAAAACTTACCTGCGTAATATTAAATCACCTATATGCTTTGAAAACACTTGACTGTGGAAATTAATCATTTCTTCCACACTAGCGGTGTGTAGGCTAGGTTCAAATCCCGGCTATGGCATTGAATTTTTCAGTCTGGCTCTACTCATCGAAACACTTGAGTGTCGTTTTAACCTGCCGTATTCTTACACAAGGAAGTCATAGTTTTTCTGTGCTAACAAGTAGACGAATAAGCTCTTATAAGAATAGTTTAGGGAAGAGTGGGTGAAGAAAGTGATAATGAAAGGTGCAGCATTTTTTTTCAATGGTAAGTTTTTATCTGATCAAAGAAAGCTATCACATAACGACACCTTTTTAAAAATTTAACTATCGGTTTAGCATACCATATTCTTCTTATGCCCAAAACGAAATGAGTACATGTTTATTGAAGGCTTGTAAGAATAATTTGTAGAAGTGAAATAAAAGCTACCGGGAATACTGATTTTTTTTTCTTGAGTCCGGAAAGGGAGTACATAATGCAAAGCTGGGATAATAAAGCAAACCTTTGGAAAACAGGTAAATTGCACAACAATGGTCCATTATGAATATAATGGCCATTGTACAACTGTCAAGCGATGAAGTTGAGAGCACCTGTTGGTTACGTCACCGTCTCACGGCTCAGGCAGACGGAGATGCTGCGAATTATGAACAGTAATAGGATAATGCGGTCTCACGGCTATCATCGTAGTGTAGCGTGTCTCGTTCTAGAGTTTTTGTTCTCACCAGCACTGCTGCAAAACTTGCAAAATATGTAGCAAGGGATTTGTTCATCGGTCCATCCAAAGCCCCGCGAGAACAGAAGTGGAGATTGCAATCGACGTTCGTTATATACCTTGAATATCATCTAGACGAGATTTAATATTCTAAAGTGCGAGCTGTTCATTCCATTCGAACACGCCCAGTAAATCAAATATCCTTGTGTCTTGTTACCATAGCTTTTATTCGTACACACAGATTCGTCACATTTGGCCGAACTTCTATTCAGACAATAATGTGACGATAAGAAGTCTGGGTAACAAACTTTTACCTAATTTAATTCTATAATGCCCGATTTCACCAACAGATGTTAAGACTTAACACAGGTTTAGCAGTAGTTAAAACAAATATTGCATTTCACCAACAAGTGTTAGCGTAACACTCGCGTTAAATCTCATGTTAAACTAACAAGCCGAATTTCTAATTTTAAGTCCTTAACAATTGTAAATAGTCAAGATGGCGAGCATGAACTCAGCTGTTGATGTCGATTTGCTATATTTAAGACCCTCTAAATGGCATTCGTAAAAGAGTATGGCCTATGATGAGAAATGATTTTGAGGAGCTATTAGAAGAAATTTTTTTACGGAGGTATAGACTGTCGAAACAAGTTGCTATGAAGGTTACTGCGGAAGTACAAGAGAGGTTAGAACATGCATCGGAAGGAATATGCCGATCTCGCCTTTGCTTCAAGTATCAATAACCTTGCGATTTTATAATTCACTGAATTATGTGGATAATACGTTGTCCACCTCCCGTCTTGAAACGTTCAAGTCACTTGTCCTTCTTCGCACCTCGTTTTAAATTTAAGTAATAATGAGTTGGAATATACATCGAAAGGAATATGCCGATCTCGTCTTTGCTTCAAGTATTAATAACTTTGCGATTTTATAATTCACTGAATTATGTGGATAATACACTGTCCACTTCCCGTCTTGAAACGTTCAAGTCACTTGAACTTGTCCTTCGCACCTCGTTTTAAATTTACGTAATACTGACAACTTGTTTGGTGCTTGTAGTAGTGACACATGCATTTGAATTAAATTCGTTTCCAATATTTTACCCGCGACATCTTTCTCTTTTACATTCACTGCATCCGCCCTCTTATTTTCCACGATATCCTTACACTTCGTCACCATTTCAATTAACAATTCTTTCTCCGTCGATGAGAAATTTGTCTCACGGCTTTATTTATGATTTTGTTCATCCGCCATTTGTGCAGACGAAAATGAAAACAAAAGCGCATCGGAGTACGTTCAGAAAATCATCCATAGCCTTCTATAGCTGTGATATTTACAAGTTTCTTGGCGTTAACACAGGTTTGTTAACATTTTAAGAAAACAGGTTGGTGAAATGCACGAAATTTGACATTAGTTTTAGCGCTGTGACAATTGTTACGTTGCATTTGTTAACGTCGATTTTAACATCTGTTGGTGAAATCGGGCATAATTGTCGCAATTTGTTGTATTCTTTTCTATGCGAAACGAGGAGAAGAGTTAATTTTATCGCTATTTTTCATCTTTTTTAACTTTCCGTAGCATCTGAAACTCCCCCCCTCCCCTGCAGAGAGAGAGAGAGAGAGAGAGAGAGAGAGAGAGAGAGAGAGAGAGAGAGAGAGAGAGAGAGAGAGAGAGAGAGAGAGAGAGAGAGAGAGAGAGAGAGAGAGAGAGAGAGAGACTGTAGAAATCGTCTGGGTTCGCGTTTAAGTTTAAAAACAAAAAGGTTTGCACTTCCAGATTTTTATACCCCAAACCCGACGTTTAAGTGTACGTTTGCAGATGTGCACAAAAGGCGGTGAAATTTTTTAAGTTATTTTTGAAAATCTTGCTCTCTTACAATTTTGGTAATTTAAAATTCCATGGTGTAATATTTGTTCCGTTTTTAAATATTTGAAGGTGGATGAACAGAACAAAGTAGCGTTTGCAGGATTTTATTTATTTATTTATTTATTTATTTATTTATTTATTTATTTATTTATTTATTTATTTATTTATTTATTTATTTATTTTTATTGCGTCCTCCGTGCTGTAGGGTAACATGTTAGCCGCTGATTCCCTAGGTTGCGTATTGAAAGCCGACGGAGGACTTTGGACTTTTTCGGCGTAGAAATCCTGAGCATGCCTTTCGGAAGGAAAGTATTTCCGTTTCATATATTTGAATGAATGAATAAGCCCGGAATGTCCGATTAAGGGTAAGGGCCTCCTACAAGAGGGGAACTCAGTAAGTGTCGTTCACGCAAGGATCTATGCCCCGTAGAGGGTTCCAGTCAGATGCCTCGTATGAGAATGAGAGATTGAGATGAGGGCGAAATTGATAAAAGACAAGATGATGGAACAATTGGTGGAATGATGGTGGGGGAAACCGGAGATCCCGGAGAAAACCCGCTCCTGCGCCGTGTTGTCCACTACAAATCCCACATGCGGTCGCCTGGGATAGAACCCGGGCCGCTTTGGTTAGAGTCAAGCAGTCTAACAGCTCGGCCACGTCGCGGCTTGTTTTATATTTACGGCATGTAAAAGAACCTCAAGCCTGATAAGGAGGCCTATGAGAAAAATTAAACCCCCTTTCACTCCCAGTATAGAAGTACGCTGAGGGCCACAACAGTTATGGAGTGTTCATAAATAAAAGAAATACACAAAGTTAAGTTTGGATTTAGGGTTTATATATTGTAACGCGACCGTTGGAACACCCTGTAAAGCAGCTGGGAGCGGAAGACGGGGGAGGTCAATGTTAGCTACGCCCTCCCCTCGTTTGTCTTATAGTGGTGACAGGGACGACTGGGGAAAGAAACATAATTGTGCGGTCTGTTTCTCTTCCACCTGGTTCCAGAAATTACGGGATCTTTCATCATCTGGAAACGTCTAGAAGACGGCGAGATGCTTATAAAAAGGGCTGCAGCTAGTCAGTGCGGGAGTCAGTCAGTTGGTTAGTGTGTGAGTGAGGACAGTTCTTGGTGTAAGAAGGCAGTGTTAGTCAGTGACGTGTTAATGAACGAAAGGATTGTGCAACGGAAGACTGTACGAACTGGTAGGTGCATCGGAGTTTATGTAATCGCGAGGACAAGTGAAATTGTAACGGACGGACTGGTGAATCGTAATTGTGTGCATTACGAAATTCTGTGTAATTGGCAAGTGTTAAACTGTAAGTCGGTGGAAATAAAGCACATTTTGGAGTGGTGTAATTGGACTTTTTATTTCACGAACCCACAAAGTCACACTGGTGTCAGGAAGCGGGAAGATTACATCACCGAGCATTACAACCATGGACGCGGCATTGGAGAAAATTTTGGAGACGATGATGGAAATGAAGGCGGAACTGAAAGAAATGAAGATGGCCAACGACAACATCGCCGGGAAGATGGAAGAAATGAAGGCCGAACTAATCTCGGAAATGAAGGCGGCGAACGAGGCTCTCGCCGCAAAGTTTGAGGAACGTTTGCCCGGCGTGAGGGATGACGTCGCGAACCTGGGCAAACGGAAGGGTCAAGTAGACGACCGCCTTAATGATTTAGAGGAAAAGGCCGACAACATCGCAAAACCTCTCACCCGCCTGACGGAGGAAAACCGGCCTTATGTGTGGACGGAGGACGCCGAAGACGCTTTCCAGCACCCGAAGGGGACCCTGTGCAGTGCTTCAATTTTGGGTTTCCCACAACCGGGTGGCGCCTTCATTGTGGACACCGACGCCAGCGACCATTGCATTAGAGGTGTCCTATCGCAGATCCAGGACGGCCACGAGCGCACAAGAGTGGAAGAGGAGGAGCGTGCCGCAGCAGTCCGAGTAGTTGTGGCAGTGCCTGCTGAAGGCTGGGATAGCGCAGGCCTGAGGAGGGAGCAGCTGGCGGACGCAGACTTGGGGCCACTCTTGAGGGAAGTGGACGCAGGGACGAGACCAACCTGGGAGGACATCGCACCGAGGAGCGCCACCTACAAGTCGCACTGGGCCCAATGGGACTCGTTGAAGACCAGAGAGGGCGTGCTGTTCCGGGTATGGGAGTCACCCGATGGGAAGGCGCAGAGAGGACAGTTGGTACTTCCCCGGAGTAAGGTCCCGGAAGTCTTGGAGGAAGTGCATGCCGGTACTTCAGGAGGACACCTGGGAGCGAACCGAATGATTCACAAACTACGGCAGCGCTACTTCTGGCTGAGACTCCGAGCAGATGCTGGTGGTACACCTGGACCGCCTCGCACGCTACGTTGGGGCTGTTCGGGGCGAACAGCTTTGAGGAGGGAGCAGTGTAACGCGACCGTTGGAACATCCTGTAAAGCAGCTGGGAGCGGAAGACGGGGGAGGTCAATGTTAGCTACGCCCTCCCCTCGTTTGTCTTATAGTGGTGACAGGGACGACTGGGGAAAGAAACATAATTGTGCGGTCTGTTTCTCTTCCACCTGGTTCCAGAAATTACGGGATCTTTCATCATCTGGAAACGTCTAGAAGACGGCGAGATGCTTATAAAAAGGGCTGCAGCTAGTCAGTGCGGGAGTCAGTCAGTTGGTTAGTGTGTGAGTGAGGACAGTTCTTGGTGTAAGAAGGCAGTGTTAGTCAGTGACGTGTTAATGAACGAAAGGATTGTGCAACGGAAGACTGTACGAACTGGTATGTGCATCGGAGTTTATGTAATCGCGAGGACAAGTGAAATTGTAACGGACGGACTGGTGAATCGTAATTGTGTGCATTACGAAATTCTGTGTAATTGGCAAGTGTTAAACTGTAAGTCGGTGGAAATAAAGCACATTTTGGAGTGGTGTAATTGGACTTTTTATTTCACGAACCCACAAAGTCACAATATGACCGTCACCGTAGCGAAGTGGTGGCGCGTATGCATATGACTCAGGGACCCGCATCCGATCCCCGGTACTGGCGTGAGATGTTTCCCCGCTGGAAGAGGACAGGTCTGGGTTGCACGCAGCTTTGTGATGCCAGTTGAGTAGCTATCCTGATGAAAAGGTAGTATCCCTAAAAGGTGAAGTAGTCGCCGCCTCACGGTGCAGGAAGCAGCCATGCTGACCCCTGCCACCCCCATCCTGCCGGTCGAAAAGGGTAACATCTGCATAGTAGAGAATTCCTAGGGATTATATGATTTATTATTATTATTATTATTATTATTATTATTATTATTATTATTATTATTATTATTATTATTATTATTATTATTATTATTATTATTATTATTATTATTATTATTATTATTATTATTATTATTATTATTATTATTATTATTATTATTATTATTATTATTGTGGTGGTGGTAGTCATTTTTAGGAAATTAAAAATATTACATACCTTATTATTTTCCAATTAAAATGTCAATATTTCACTATTATAGTTTATAAATAACTATTTGAGAGGGAATGAAAACATTTTCAAATGTTTGTTCCATGAGGCATTTTACATATAAATTTATTTTTATTTTTTAAAGATTATTTTCTTTGAAAATGTATGTACACTGATCACGAACAATTTCTGTTATGTCCGTAATTAAGTTGAACAAATCTGCGGCAACAGTTTATACATTAGGAATTTAAGCCCTGAAAAAATATATATATATATTTGTAGACAGATATAGTAGATGTGATTTTGAAAGAGGGTGGATATTCAAATTAACAAATGAAACCACTTTTCGATCCTGTCGGAAACATGTGCGCATCTCGACACATCCCAATTGCCTGCTCGCTACTACTAATTAAACGATTTGGAGTCGAGAGAGCTGTCACCTGCGCTTGCGTAATGCCCACGTGTAGCAACTTGGGAAGCAGCAGGTGGGTTGAGGTTGACTGGCGTGTGAAACAACGATAAGTTCCTGGTTTTGCGTTGTAAGGTCCTCTCTGTAATTGAATTGCCAAACACGAGGCATGTCACTTTGTTGTGTGAATGACTGAAACAGAACAGGGATGTGAATCTCGACAGATCCTCCTGCATAGCTCCTCCCGTTTCTTAATATTGTTAGGTGCAAGTTATGTAGAAATAAAAGTATAGGCAATTGTGGTTTTCCTTTATCTGCCGGTTATCTATAATAGATAAGAGAAATATCGTATTCCACCAAAAAAATCGAAATAGAGATATTTTCATGTTTTAATATCTCTGAATTAAAAGAAATGAATGCAATAGGCTATATGAATAGTTCTATCTTTTAAGAGCTGATCTGTTTGTGATCACATTAAATTCTTTTTTTTTTCCGCATGGCCAAGAGATAAAAAAGGCGAATGGCACATTCCAATTTGAGGAAAGTACAGAGTGTGGCGTATGACGTAATGTTGCGCAGTGGTTTATGGTTGAGTCCACTTGTTTATTTGTAAGAAAAAGGGGTGTCAGGTAAGTCATCTGCCATCTAACCGACTAGCTTTATCAGCAATGTGCTGGTGGAAGCAGAGATCTTACTCCCACCATTGATTTGCATGACGTCACTCGAGCATATTCGAGCAAGGTCACGCGCCACCTCTAAAAAATACCTCTGTACTGTCTTTTCACCACAAGGAGGGGAAAGAAACATGAAGAGAGATAGGGAGGTGTGAACTATTTATCTGCTCTGTTAGTGAATGTTTACTACGAAATTAGTGTATGAGAGTGCATATGAGTCACCATTACTGCCAGATCTAATGGTCGTTTCGGTAACTACAGTGATAGCTATTATGCATGGCTGAGTTATGTGATAACACTGTATTTTACACGAACCTATCATCCTTATTATATCCGGAAAGCGAACATAAACACAGCAGAAGTGATTAATCCTCTGCCTTGCCTTCTTGTGGTGGGCAGACAGTATGGAACATTCAGACTACTAACAAGGAATATCTCGGAAATGGTTCACTCCGCAAAATATTCTGTTTGACATAAACTGTGTGTTTTAATGAGATCTACTCTTTTTTTATTGTAACATATCTGTCTCGTAAGGTTTACCAATTATTATACAAGACTTCAGAGGCTCTACCAGCAAAATTCAACATATACATTTCATTTGTCATGGAAATATCGTAAACATTAAAATATTTTGATCAAAATATTTGCAATTTTTGGAAAATGAAACATTTTAAAAGTATTCCATGTACCTAAAGGGTAGTTTCGGTTTGGGATCTTTGTGTTGCATCCTTGGAAGATGTTTTCAGTATTAAGTTTGGTATTTAACGGACCTTTCGTTTTGATTCATGCTGTTCACACACACACACACACACACACACACAAGCATATTTTTTTTTCTAAAAATTCCCTAGTACGCACGCGCACACACACACACACACACACACACACACACACACTCACAAACATTTTTTTTTCTAAAAATTCTCTAGTTTGGGTATGAGGGCCTCAAAACATGGGGAAATGAAACAATAATAAGTTAATGGAAATTAATTGTTCTTTCACACTGGTCGTGTGTAGGCTAGTATGGAAAGATAGAAGTTTTAAGTCACCATTAAGGTAGTTGTCTCATGAGTTTATGAGAACTCCTAAGTGGTTTACCGGGAAAAACATGAGTCAGTTGGAGAATTTAATGTCATGTCGGTCGGCACGTTGGCCATACTAGCTCAAGGGTTAGAGCAGTTGGACGGCAGCCAGAAGATCCGTGGTACAAATCCCGGCTATGGCATTGAATTTTTCAGTCTGACTCTATCTTTCCAATAATAAGTTCGTCTGAGGCTGGTCGGAACTAGAAATAAACATCAACAGCAAGAGGTTGAACTTCTCAGACACGAAAGTGCTGTGCTTTTGGCTTCTAGTTAACTTCTTTGGTTATTACATGAGAAGGTTTACATTTAGCAGATAGCTCTAAGCATTTTCATCTCTGTTTGGTCCTTAGAACTGTCTTTTTGAGAGATGGTGCCTCATTCTTGAATACGGCACATAAACTTTGGGAAAGGAGAAAGTCATATGTAAATATTAATAAATTATTGTCAAGGGAATAAAAGCACTCCAGGCGAGTTTTTATTCGCTTGGAAAAGTTTGTGGAAAGCAGAATTCAGGTTTACCATAACTCCAAAATGATTTATTTCCCCAAGTATGATTGGGAGATGGCATGTAAACAACGATATGCTAATTAGTCGAGTGCATGTTTTCTTCACAAATTAAAAGATAAGGTATATTTTAAACGTTTTTATTTCAACTACTATTAGGTTGCCTTATTCCTTTCTAAGTGAGCTGAACTCAATCACGCAAATTCACAGCACTCCCTTCATTCTTTAATGTCCGCAGATACTTCACAGTTTTGATAATAATATTGATGTTTCTGTATAATTCTTTATTACTGGGTCTGGGCAACAGGATAATGTGCTGGATTAAAAAAAATGGAGCTTGTTCTTGCTAACCGCGGTTTTGTGTTCTAGCACTCCTTGTACAGGAGGAGTCTTTTAAGAGCAAGTTAATGTTCCATTCAGGTGGCTGAAGGCGCATAATTTAGCCGTCTTGTATTGTTCAGCTTCTCAGCTTCCAGAATTTCTTCAGTCTGTCGCCCAAGCGTCTCTTCAACAGCCCTCTCTACTCAGTATTTCCCCTAATTAACAACCCATTGTCTGTCATCGCACTTCCGTGAATCTTTCTTGGCAGGAACATTTGACAGACGCTATGTCGTGCACGTGATAATGTTTCCTGGCCGTAAAGGTGACTACGCGAAGGTCAATGCCGCCGCTCTGTTGTAAGCGGGGAAAAAAGAAAGAGAAAAACAAACAAGAAACATCCGATAGTTGCTATGATATTGTAATCATGTGGGGCATTTTCAAATGCCGTAGCAACTGTTGTACTCATCCGCTAGGTCTTTTTGTTTTTAAATTCATCGTGGATTGGCAATTTTAATTGATTGAGCTCCAACTACACATTTCGAAAGCTCAGCGTGTCTACATTGTATACATATGTATGTATATTGTATCTTATCCATTGGGTATTGAATCTATTAATTGCTCGTCTTTAAGAGTTGAGATAGTGTATAGGTTAAAACTGTAAGGCTGCATAATGCATTTCAAAACTTTTGTTTGTGAAATCAAAATTAAAGTGAGTTTAAATATGTATTTACTGGAGAACTATATCTAAAGCGTTATGTAAATATTTTAACTAAGTTCTTGCAGAAATGTATTAGCGCTTCGGAAAAGATGAATCACGGTTTATCGTTTTTAACTGATAGCGCTCCTTTAAATGCAACCATTAATTTCGTTAATTTATTACTACATTTCTGAAACGACGTGTCAGCTTGCGTTTGCCTTTTAGTTCGAGGTTCTAAGGAATCAATTAAAATGTTGAGGTTAACTTAGATATTATTACTTAACCTACCCACACACCTAAGCCTTGTTAGAGTTCCAAAGATGATTTACATTTATTTTAAAATATATAATTATTAGTGAACGCTTCCGTGCGCACATTTTTCTTTTAAATAACGATTTAGTAAAACTGTCATATTAACCTTTTGGCTAATTTGATGAAAATGCTAACTGAAGGAAGGAAAACGCCTATAACGACGCCGTCCTTAAGTTATGGAGATGTAAACAAAGCGGGAAAATATATTATTCCGCCGGCGACTGTGATTGGAGGGAAAAGGCGCGCTATTTTATTCCCATATGGCAAACATGTGCGCTGTCAACGAACTTCAATGCAAAGTTTTGCTTTACCGTTTTCGATGTTTCGAGTAGCTTCGGTAGCACTTTTACGTTAAGATTAAATGCAAGGGTGTGTGTATTGTGTAATATATGTTTTCTTTTGTACGCAAAAAAGTGACCGAATGCTTACAACAATTACTCAAATTATTTATTTCTTCATATAACATCACCTCATGTATAAATTAAAAATTAAGGCACGGATCTTTCTGTGGGATAACATTGTTAAGTAACTGCGTGTAGCCACTTGGGCATAATTTGTAAGTTCTATTGGCAACTGAAAAAATATATTGCGTACCTAATTGGAATCTGACAACGGACAAATTCCTTGAACGACCATTCCACTTGCGAATTGTCCTTTGATAATTCCTGCGCCACAACAATATATTTCCACCCTCAATAATTATATGCCTTGTGTTTCTGTTCGCAACTTCAAAACCTATGTCGCGAAGAACGGAGAGTGGAAGCTCGTTTTTCTAAGGCTCGGCTAATGGGGTTCATTGTTTACTGCTTGTAGCACTTTTGTAATTGTTGCTGGCTCATTTCTTTCAAAGAAGCTGTGAACCTTGCAACGAGTAGCACTTTTAACAAATGTATCATTTTCACCTTCCACAACTGGCTTCCTTCTCTTTCGATATTTTCCAGGAGTGGAAAGCCTCCGGTTTTCACTACCTCACTTCGAGCGGTTTAATACTCACATGCACACGCATACACCCACACACATCCACGCACGCACACACCCCACACACCCCACACACACCCCACACACACAAACCACACACACAAACCACACACACACACCACACACACCCCACACACACACCCCACACACATACACCCCACACACACACCACACACACCCACCCACCCCACACACACCACACACCCCCCACACACAAACCCCACACACGCCACACACACACCCCACACACGCCACACACACACCCCACACACACACCCCACACCCCACACACACCCCACACCCCACACACACATCCCACACCCCACACACACATCCCACACCCCACACACATCCCACACACACCCCCCACACACCACACACACACACACCCGACACACACACCCCCGACACACCACACACACACACCCGACACACACACCCCCGACACACACACCCCCCACACACCACACACATCCCACACACACCCCCCACACACCACACACACACACACCCGACACACACACCCCCGACACACCACACACACACCCGACACACACACACCCGACACACACACCCCCCACACCCCACACACATCCCACACACACCACACACACACACCCGACACACACACCCCCCACACACCACACACACACACCCGACACACACACCCCCGACACACACACCCCCCACACACCACACACACCCACCCCACACACACCACACACCCCCCACACACAAACCCCACACACGCCACACACACACCCCACACACGCCACACACACACCCCACACACGCCACACACACACCCCACACACACACCCCACACCCCACACACACCCCACACCCCACACACACATCCCACACCCCACACACACATCCCACACCCCACACACAACCCACACACATCCCACACACACCCCCCACACACCCCACACACACACCCCCCCACACACCACACACACCCACCCACCCCACACACACCACACACCCCCCACACACAAACCCCACACACACCACACACACACAAACCACACACACACAAACCCCACACACACCACACACCACACACACCCACCCACCCCACACACACCACACACCCCCCACACACAAACCCCACACACACCACACACACACACAAACCACACACACACCCACCCCACACACACACCCACCCCACACACACACCCGACACACACACCCCCACACACACCACCCACACACACCACACACACCCCACACACACCACCCCACACACACCACACACACACCACACCCACCACACACACACCACACACACACAGCAGGCTGGCAGGCTGTTTGGAACAGCCCGAAGGGGGTTTAAATCGTGTACCTGCTCTAGAAAGAGCTTAGCCACGTACTGGCGGGATGTGGATATTGCAGATGACGGGTGAAAATTAGGTGGTTGTGGAGAAGGGAGGTAGATTGTTGCTCCTCGAAGAATGATGAACCGGGTGCTACAGTCAGCGTGCACCGCTTGTGGATAAGTTAATAAACTTGGAAGAACATAGGTAGAATGTTGAGTTATCCAGATTAAATATTGGGTGGGTGTAATTTAGTTTAGGCAGGAATGGGGATCGTATGGTCACCGGTAATGACCGCAAGACATGCGGGGTAACCGGTGTCGCATTATGCGACGCTCACTAGGTACATAGTCCCCTAGGGATCTGACTAGGGCGCTCTGATGATGAGGTAAACTCTCGAAGAATTTGGTAGCCCGGCGCCTAATTTCATCCTCCCCATAGCGGAGGGATGAAGCCTCGTGAAGTAGTCTCACGGGGAACCTTGTGCATACAGAATAAATAATCCGAAGACATTTATTCTGTGCACGTTGGAGCAGTACCAGGTTTGAGCCTGCGGCCATGCCCCAGACTTCACACGCGTAGAGCATGACAGGGAGGACCAGAGCCATAAAGAGGCGCAACTTTAGGGAAACAGACATCGCAGACCTAAGCACAGGGTAAAGCGATGCCGCGGCACCGCACGACCGATGCGCTCGCTCCCGGATGTGTTCCCGAAAAGTTAGGCCTTTGACTCCCAAGTATTTGATGCAATTCTCCCACCTAATCCTTTCCCCAATGTAGGTGAATGTGGGAAAGTTGGCGGGAAAGCGGCGCTTGGTGAACAGAATCGTTTGGCTTTTCTCCGTATTAACGGACAATCGCCAAAGCGTGCACCAATCTGGAGGAGGTTGAGGTAACGCTGAATGGGGTTGAAGGTTCTGCGTGGGTGTCTGTTTTTGGAGTTTAATACTTGGCGCTGAAACACCGGTATATTGTGCTGACAAATTAATGTTCTCCATTGCTAAAGTCGGATGTTTTTCACACAATTTGGAAAGCACATTCAGTATAATTTGTTTTTCACCAGTTTTTAACGGTTTCTCTCTGCGATGTTTACATATTGACGGAAGCAGCCATGCTGTACAATCGTTGCTCTCCCTTTCTACTGATTTTAAACCGCGTAAGCGCACCGTGCACTCTGTAATACATACAAATTACGCTTACTGTATCAAATAAAATACTAATTACTATTTGACTGTTACATTTGTAATAACGTGAAGTTGTTTATATATTTGCATGGAGTCTTTAAAAATGATATGCGAACAATATTTTTAATCCGCATAGAGTTACAAGGCTAAACAGCCAATGAGTAGCACGTTTGTTTACACTGTCCCATAAACTAAGTACGGCGCCAGTATATAATAGTTTATTTACGGGAAGATGTGAGCACTAAGGAAAACTCTGCCCATCCAGTTTAAGCCTAATTAAACAGTAAAACTATGCGATGCCAACAAATGTGTTAATACTGTGCATATGAGGAAAAAAACTATGTAACCCGTTTAGAACGGTCGTAAATGTCCTCTATTTGAATTTGGTTCTCACGCATATAGAAGAAGTTAAAAATTAGTTTATATATATATATATATATATATAGTAATCTGACAAATTCCATATTAAATTTTCCTGTTGTATGTTAATGAACAGGTAATACGGAAAATAGCTACCATACTGCCCTTTGTTAATCCGTGTTTACGTACTCCATGAACTCTCAAACAAGAGAACATCAAAGTGTGCTAAAGTTTGCCATAGGTCTTTGTTTTTACGCAGCTGGTTGTGATGACGCGTCACCCTGCAGCACTGTTAAATTCATCGAGTTACATCACATTAAGGACGGCAGTTTGGGTGGCACATTAATCAGTGACCATGTCCTTTCCCTCTGTTGGTCACATGACCGTGACTGATACCTTTCACAGCATTCGTTCCCACACACAAAGACCGAGAAGATCGTGCGTTGTAGCGGGACAGTTTAATGAGAACTTGGTTTGGATATCTTAACATTAAACTCTTTCACGACCTGTGAAAGTTAAACTCACGTGTTCACATAAAAGCCGGCAGGAACAGTTATTAGCATCTACTTTGCTTTTCGAGTTTCAGCTTTTTCTAACTCCAGTCAAATAAAAAACAATTCTAACTGTACCTATGTAATTTAATTTGTCGCATTTTCAGAATTGTATCATACATTTTAAAATTCATTGAGTTGCTTTTTAAATCGTCTAAAATTTAAAAATTTTATGTGTTGTATTCACATGACTTACTCTAACTAATCTTAAAAAGAATGTTCTACTTTATATACATTTTATTAAACTAGATCGACTTTCGATTTACATTTACACATTTCGTTACAAGCGACAGTTAGATTTTTAAAGGCAGTGTCACTTTGTGATATATTGAAATTCCATTCTCTTTGCATAAGCACGAGGGGGAAAAAAGAATAGCGACTTCCCGTTTCATTAAAGTATAAGTATTTGAAAATTCAAATCAGTACGTAACAAAGAATATCACGTGAAATGGTTAACTATAGACATATTTGACATAAATTGTGTAATGCTTATTTTTTATGGAAGATTAAGCCATATCTTACGGGTTATCAGTTATAAAAATAGATATTCAGAGTGAACATGACTTCACAGATGATTCCTAGAAGTTCAAAAATAAGTTTCTTTTACCTTTAAAATATCTTAAATATATGGTGCTTTAATAAAAATCGATGGAACAATCTTTGAGAAAATCAAATGAAAAGTTTTCCAGCTAAAGGAAGTTTGAGGTAGGGAGATTTTCTTGAAAATCTTCATGTGGTGTCCATGGAAGATGCTGAACTTAAAAACTTACTAAGTTCTTCTTCTTCTTCTTCTTCTTTTTTTTTTTTTTTTAATTAACGTTCTCCAACATTAGGTCATATCGGGTGATGAACGAAATGGGCGAAATGAAGCTCAAATGAGTCCGCATTTTTAATGGAGCATTCATCTTTAAGGATAAGGAAAACCTATCCATATAACTCACCCTGGCCAAGATTTGAACTCGGGACCTCTTAAATGTGAGGCAGAAACGCTACCACCTACACCACAGATGGGCATGAGTTATTTTGCTCTCGGAAACGCATGCATACACACATTTTTCGAATTTTTTTAAGGATACCCGGTGAAATATAGGTATGGAATGTTTTGTTTTGTATGAATAACAAGAGTTGTGCTCTTTCGCCAAATTTGAAACTTACGACAAGTTTCTTACACCTTGTTTCCAACATTTCGGTTTCATGGAACATGAAATTTCTTTACAGAATTTAATAAAATTCAGTTATGGCTAATTTATACAGTTTCATCTTTGTATCTGTCAATTTACACCTAATTTACCAAGGACGATGGCTCAGCCAGTAGCGTCTGTGGCTAAATTTGGCAGGTCATGGGTTCAATTACCGTGGTTGACACGGCTAGTGTGGAAGAACGATTAAGTTTCCATCAATTAACCGAATAGTGGTAAAGTCTAGGACTTAAGTACTTACAGCATAAAGTTGCCACAAACAGTGCGTATCTTATTGTATGTAAGAACTCCTAGTGATTTACGGTAACATTAGAGTCATTTGGAGAATTTAATGTCATGACAGCATGTTGGCCATGGTAGCTCAATGGTTTAGAGCAGCTGGATGGAGACCGGGAGATCCATGGTTCAAATCCCGGCCATGGCATTGAATTTTTCACTCTGACTTAATTCCTTGTTGATTTTAACCAAATTTAAAATTAGTCAACCAATTTTCTTTACGGAGAGATGAAAAGTCTCCATTCTGCCAAGGTACATGTGATAACACTTTATCTCAGAAACAATTTAAGATACTTGGACTTAAGATTAAAGTTTTATAAATCCACTGAACTAATTGGATTTTTTCCCTTTATAATGGGATTATTTATCAACAGTTGTATGTTAAACAATAACCAAGGATGTTTTATTAATACCAAAGTAGATCCACAACCTTCAGGAGTTGCCTTCATCAGCCTAAAATTCAATTTAGACATCTGCAATAGCTTATGAGAGAATCCATTATTTATCAAGAAAATATTATTTACAGAAAAAAATCTATTTAAAGCAACATATGGAGTAAAAATGTACTATTTGCTAAGAAAGAAACCACATGGCTTGAAAACACAGAAACAGTGTTTCCAATTTGCAGACCAAAACTTCCCCTAAATGTTGAGCTAAAGTTTATCTCTCTACTCCAAAGTGGGAGTTAAGATTTCTATCAATAAAGTGATTCACTGTACAAAATGGCAGAGACAGTGCTATGTTTGGAAAAATATGTTTAGAATATAAGTATTGAGCCTACTATATTAAAATATGTTGTATTCAGTTAAGGAGACTTAATTCTAGTTTATAAAATTGCAAAAAACTAAAACATCATCTTTAGCAATTTTTACCAGTAAGCCTCCCATAAGTTTTGCAAGTAGGTATCTGCTGCAGTACATACTTTAAGAAGTACATTCTAGAATATGAAGCTTGTATCCTTAGAAAACTAATACTGAATATCAGAAAAAGACAAGGTCTGTATAATTTGCAATTTTGTATTATTTAAAACAAGTAATAATTTTGTTTTGTTCCAGTTTGGTCTGCGGCAACTGGATCTCTCATTGCTTTCCCAACTATGGTCTCTCAACGAGTCAATTCAAGAATTTCGGCAGCTTCTACAAGAACAGGAAGACAATGCAGCTTTGTCACCACCTTCTCCTTCTTCAGCTGATGAAGGGGAAGAGTTCTGTTCTCCTCTGAGATATCAGTCTGCAGTTCCAGGAGGCCTACCACTGTCATCAGTGCCAGAACAGTATAGACTCTACAGCAGTTCCTCTCAGTCAAGCATCGAATATGGTGATGTGTAAAACTGCAGTGCTTACCTTGGTGCTTCCATCATAAAAATGGGTTAGGAGTGGCAACTAAAACTATCACTTTTAAGTTGTTGCCAAAATCTGACCCATTTCTTGCCCAAAATTGCCAACTGTGTTTATAATATAGAAAACTTGACTATTTTTAAGGAGTAGCTTGATCTACAGACTTGCCAGCATCATAAGAAGTTGTGCAAGAGTGCCTGAAGACATTTAATTTGGATCAAAGAGCTGACGTCATTTCAGCAGACGCTAAGGAAACCATATTCTCATTTGAGGTTTTCACGAATGTTAAGCAGAAATTGTGTGTCTTACCCTGATATTGAGGTTGGATAGTTTATAAAGATAATAGTGGAAGGCACTTATTTCCAATGACACATGTTACATATAGTGACAGTATCTTGGCCATAGCGTAGTATTATAAATTTCCAGTTGGCCATTTTAGACCTAAAAATCTGAAAAATTAGAAAGTTTTTATTTTAGTACTATTAGATTTAAAAAACAACTGACGTTTATCTGTTAGATTTTTTTAATTTAATCGCCTCAAGTAACAATTAATTTATGTACATTGTAATACTGAAATTTCAATTAACTAGGAAAATTTAATTTTTGTGCGCTTTTACATTGTGTACTACATACCTACAGTAAGTGGAAAAACTATTTTGTTCCAAATATTGTGTGGGACTCCCTGAATTGCAAAAAGCATTTCTGCAAAACGGTCTGTCTCCATACAGCATAACTCAACAACAAAATAGGAATAAAACTTGGTATTAAGTTTGTGTCTTGCAAGGATGATACACAAAGATTTTCAAGAGACGCTCTTAATAATAGGCAATTGTAAGTTCAACATATTCAAATTAATTTTATCTGATAGTCCTCAGTGTCTTGCAGGTTCTGGATTTTTAAATGAGCTTGCACATTGTTCGCTAGGCACCTAGGTGATGAGTAAGAACCAAGGTCAGGGGTGTTCTGCAGGGTCTCTCAAACCCATGTGAAAACTTTTATGTAATAAGGAATGTTTCATGGGTATTTTGAAACTATTTGATATTTAGAGGGTGAAGATGGGTACCATTGGCTTTCTATTTGTTGCTCGTTGGGGAATCTTGCATCAGATTTGCAGATGTTCCTTCAACTTCATTGACTATAAGAATTAGTAGAAAAGCCACATGAATGGAACATAGTCCCTAGAGAAGCCCTTGGTTTGGGTAGCCCGTAACATACCGCAAGCAAGCCAGAGCCTACCAATACAACTGCTGGCCTCATGCCCACATATGCAAGGCAGAGGTAGGTCATCATCCAACCGATATGGGAGGAGATGTGGTCAGAATCACGGCACCCCCAGCCAGAAAGATGGCCTTCTAGACCTCGGTTTCCTCACGATTTTGAGTGGGCACAAATCTTATACAAAGGAACTTAAAATCTGCAACCCCCAGGGGTGGAATCAATCCCGGGCGATTTTCCGTGGCAGGGAATCAAAGCACAACACTCTAGCCCACTACGGCATTGCGCAGGACCCTAGTTTGGTGTAGCTTGTTAAAAATCTGTAAGTTCTATTTATTTTATATTCTGAAGTTAACAAGAAATGAATATTTAGTTTTTCACCCATGTAAATACTAAGCTTTCACTATTGTCTTGATAAACTGTTAAGGTTAACAAGGTTAATTGATTAATGAAAGTGCTTTAAACATTGTGTTTGAAGAAAATATAAGTTCTTTGAAAGGTCTTTTAAAAGAGACTCTCCATTTCTGCTTCACTTTTTCTTTTCCATCTTTCTTAACTTCTGTAGCAACAAATGAAATGTTTAAAAATTGCTAAAGAATTGCTAAAAGCATTTCAGGATTGTAACATAAATTGAATATGCCTTCCAATATTAAATAAGATATCTAAATAATACGTAAAAAACTGAGGCTGATAACAGTGAAGCAACCCAAATGTTAAAACAAAATATAATTTGTTACAAACTTCACTTATCTTTTTAAGAAATTTTAAATTCTTCATAGGATTAGTTTTGCATATATTTTATTTGTATCTCAACGAGTGGTTTATTTCTGTTAAATAAATGCACTGATAGACTGGGAGAAAACATTTATCTAAAAAAAAAAAAAAAAAACATAAATTGTGTGATGAATTTTGAAATAAGGGCAATGGATTCTGTCAAGTTTGTTTTACTTTCAGGGATTGATAATAATAGAAAAATAATCTGTCACCTAGTGGAAGTAACAATAACAACAGAAATAACTTGGTTGATGAAGCAAATAAAGCATTTGCAAAACTAGTCGTGTGAACTGTGAAGAATTTAAAATTTCTTAAAAGGTAAGTGAAGTTTATAATAACATATTTTGTTGTAATATGATATGTAAAATTTAAGATATAATTAAATTTTGTTTCCCTTTCATGGTATACTTGAATCTTTAGATGGCCATTGAAGGAAGCGTGTATATTACTTAAATCATTCATTACTTCAATTTATTTGCATCTATACATTGTTTCACATTAAAACGAAAAAGGTTCAGATGAAATTTAACCTCTAGTGGTTTTTCAATTTTCTCAGGACAAAAAGCATTTTATCCACTTATTTAAAATCTGAATGGAAACTAGCCTTTATTTCTAAACCAAAATAAACAGTAAGATTTAAAATATTTTTGTTCAATATTTGTGTCAAGCTACTTTGATTCAGTAAAGAAGAAACTAAAGAGAGCAACAATATAGGCAAGCAGTGTTATTAGTTTTCTTCTTTCCCAGAGGAAGTGAAGTAGCTTGACTAACAATTAACTTCTAAAATAAAAAGGTATATTGAATGAATAACAACAGATTGTAAAACCTTATTCTATGAGCAGAACTTGAAATTAAAAATTTATTGCTTTAGTTCATATAAGTGACATTCACTGATAAAAGTTCCTTTTGGATTAGATTAGTTGACATATATAAAATTTTGGATATACATTTACAGTTATTGCCTAGTTGACATCAATATTAACAAATTTTGCTTCATGGAAATAGCTACCTTTTATTACATGGTCAAATATTGTATGAACCTTGAAGTCCTTAAATCCTCCTACAGTGGTGGAATAAGTAAGATATTCAGATTCAGATTTATTCACCAACAAAATTCGTACAGAATATGGACATAGTAAAAAAATGCTAATACAAACATTATCGTGGGATTATAGTGTGGTAACTCTGATTCCATGCATGTTAAAGTGGAATGAATCTGGAGAAAGTAGTAGAAAGATAACCAAATAAATAAAAATTCTATATAACATACTCATTTGCAGGAATGTTGAGACTGTTCCCCATGCTGGTGAAAGTACAAATTTGCATGTTTAATTTTAATGTTGAACACATTACAGTCTCTTTTGTGTCAAAATTAGTGCACTTTATGTTGCCAATTTCACTTCATCTGCTGCTTTTGGTTCATCTAGGTACATTGTTGACTGTGCTGCGCACCAAATGAAATAATTGGGATCTACCTCACTGGAATGTCATGAGCAGAATCAGCCTCATTAATTTTGTTTGTTATATTGTAAACAGTAACTTTAAGCAGTAAAGTGGAACTAGGAAATTGTCCTGTATTTTTGTTTTCACTTTTGCACCTTCTCCAAAAACATTCTCCACTAAAAATGCCTTGTTCAGTTGAAAACATGTTCAGCTTAAATTAAAACACTGATGGAGACAATCTGACCATCATTCACAATCCCGTTACAATAGGGATGCTCTTTTGTTCAGAATGTGATTGCTCTGCTCTTGACAACAGCTTGCCATACGTTGTGGGAATTTACTGAAGGCTACTGATCTGTTGTACTGAAGATGAACTAAACAGTCACATTATGCAAGTTACTGAAGGCAAAAACATGTGCAAAAGGTCAATGTGTAATTTTAAATGTATTGCCAATGAACCAGTATTGTTATGCTTCAAAATTTCAGACAGTACTCCATTGCCCTTGATGGGTATAGTAATATATACAAAGATAAACCCCTGAAAGTATTGTATCCATAACTGATTTTACAGCACTTTATGAATTTGCTCTAAAGGCTGTGGTTATTAAATTGTACATACTCTTCATATATGTACATGAAAACATCGAGCTTAAGCATGAATATGCAAAATCGAATTCTTTGACTGATATATTTATGTGATTAAAATGAGTGACATGAACTAAGAATGATGCAAATACAAGTGTTACAAAATATTGCTATGGATTCATGGTACTTATTTCAGTAACTGTAAATATTTATAGCTAAACATGAGTGATGATAATTATGTTTCATACATCGCTCTTATCTAGAGAGTATTACATTTTCTCCCACATGCTGTACCTTAACAACTAGTTTTTTAATATTAAGAATAATGTATTTAATTTTTCTTAAAAGGATGTAGAAAATAACTGAAGCTGTTTACAAATTGTAGAAAATCAAGTCCACTAAATACTCTTTATGCTGCCTAAAAGGTTCTAAACACTTTAAAGAATAATGTATAAAACTTTAAAGCAGTAATTACAGACCTCAAAAGATCCTAAAACTGTGATTGGTACCCATTTTAGTACGTTGTATTGTCTGCCATAAGTGTGCAGAAGTATTATATGCACTGAAAAACATATAATTGAAACTTCACCGTCAGTAATTGTTGTAATAGCACAGGTTTTCCTAAAGTTCAATATTGACTGTGTTCATGTTAATTTGTTGAATAGTTTGTTTACAATTATTACTAAAATTAGTCAAATGAGTCAAATATTGTTTACAATTGAGCCATTCATTTTAAACTGGCACTGATTTAATCTGGTTTATTTTCTGTTAACATTAGGAGAGATAAAGCATAATAAAACTTTTTTAACAATTATGGAACAGTCTGATGTGTTCATTATGTAGTAGCTTTTACTCTAAAATACTTTGCTGTCTTAATTTAATCATAATTTATTTATGTGTTTATTTAACTCTGTTGAGAGCATAAACTAATAAATGTCAACAGTATTTTCAGTTTTATGATTTAACATAAAAGCATATTTTTTAGCATTGCTTAAAAGTGGGTAATTAACATATGGCAAAGAAATAACCTCAGTGTTACAGGGAGTTTACAGTATATGCAAAATTCTGGCAAACTATTGTATAAAGTTACAATAGAACAACTGAGCAGTGGCCTTGGATAAGGTTACAGTTGTCATACCTCATGCGAATTCATGTAAAAATCTGGTGAGTCCTGGATAACGTAACTGAAATTTCACCAAATCTGTCTGCTTACAATATATCTTGAATTAACAACCTTAGTTTTGAAAGTAGCAACGTGGCCTATGTTTCATCCAATTTTTCTTTGGTGACTGTTCAACTCTCATTCATAGAAGGGCCTCCATGCTTCACTTGCGTGATTATAGATAGCTGCCTTACTAGATGTTGTAATGACTGAAAATTATAATAGAGCATGATACTTCAAAGGACTATACTCAGCCATAATGAATAATTCATGGACATATTGTAGAGGTATTTAATCACCATTACCATTCTATTTTCAATTGTAAGCTTATTTTCTTTAAATAAATTGAGAGGGTCCTGTCATTCTGATTGAATATGGGTAATGATATAAAATAGTACAGAATTTCTACATCTTTATGATGTCTCGATTTGATAATAATACAAAAAAATAGAATGTCACAAATTAACTAATTAGTATGAGTTTTCAGACTTTTATACATGTTACTTGATGTTGATAAGTAACAGTAAATGATTCTTGAGTTATCTAGAAACAACAATGAATTGCTAATTTTTATTTGCAGAGCAACAAGTAAAGTATTTTAATAATAGTAGCAAGAAAGGCAAAATATATTACCACTAAAATTGATCGGCTGTGATCCTAAAAGGTAGCATAGTAAAATTAAAGCATTTATAATTGTATTTGAAGAATAACATTTTAAAAGATCCTACAGTAATAAATTCATGAAAATGTAGAGAATTTCACCTCAGTGGACTCAGTAGTGTACAATAAGTATAGATTTCCAAATCGCTAACTAGTGAATTTGACCAGTTGGTCCCCATGATGGGCAAATATCTACCCTATGTAACTCGAGATTACAGTAATCTTTAATAGGAAATAAATGCATTGATCCATACATTAAAATCAATTCCAATGAAAAGCTTTTCTAAATTGAATCAACAAATAAACCCTTTTTGTAGTAAATACAGCAATTGTCACTCCGGCCACAGCCTCGCTGATTTAAATAAACTTGCATTATCTTAAAAATATTAGTTAAGTTTGGTAAATTTGGAAATACATTTCATTAAATCCATATCACAGTTAAGACATCCACCTACTTCATTAATGTTTAATTTATGTAATTAAGCAGTAACATATGAAATCTTAAATTCTTAAAACTAAAATATTAGAAATAGAAGATGCTCTACTGCTGAGATATTGCATGTATCCGCTAAATTATGCTTTATAACATTTTAATTTTCATGTACATTTTCTTAACCTAAAATGTAAGGCTTAGCTTTCTTTTTGTAATTATATATCTCAGAGCAACTGATCGTAATACTTGAAAGGTGCATTGAAGCAGCACTCATAGCATCTATTTTCCTATGCTACCTCATATTATTAAAAATAAAACTTTAAGTGCTGTGGTATAAATTATGTAGTTTATTTGGTGTCCATTTACTTTCACTCATTTTCTTCTGCACATAAGTATTTAAACCTTCTGCTACCTCAGGTTATACTGCAACATCTTCAAGTATTAGTTCACATATTGGTTGAAAGTAGTTCACTTAAGTTAGGAAAGTGGCGTTAGGCATATTATTTACATATTTATTTTTATTTATTTTGCTAGTGGCCACCCTAGTGTTTCCTTCTGGGTTTTTGATTTTGTTTTTTATTCCTTTTATAACTATACCATGTTTGGTAATTTAGAACATTTTCTTAACTTAAATTCCCCCTGAAGGCATATCTTGAATCATCTAATTCATAATTATGTTGTCTTTGTTATTGAATAACTTGTATTTATTTCACTTTCTTTCAGTTAAATTTTAGTCAAAGAAAAATACAGAAAATAAACCAGCTGCCATTTTAGCTTATTTTAATATCAGGTGTACAATAATTAACCAAAGAATTCTTTAACCTCTACGACACACATTTAAATAAAACATAAAGCCTAAGAGGTAAAATTGTATTTTATGGTACAATTTAAATTCTCTTATAACGATAAACTTTCTGTAATTTAAAGCATTGCATAGTAATAATAAAATGGAGCATAATGTTTTATGCTTATATATATATATATATTATTGTTTTTAGTGTGCTTGTCCCTTATATGTATTTTTCAATTTATTATTCATATCTGTATGTCTATAAATAAAAAAGGATTTCCAGGTTTGATGTGTGTTATCACACAAATTTGTTTGTTATGCTTGCCGTGGTGGTGTTGCCTAATTAGTTTGGATTAATTCAGGTATTATTTCTTACATTCATCTTCAACCTAAGTCAAGTCAGAACTTAGAAATTGCAGCAACTTTGGTAGACAGGAATGAAATGTTCTTATTTATGAAGGTTAATGTTGGTTAATTTATTCATGGAATATGACAGTTTACGGCTAATAACTGGTTTACGGACAATTGGCCATATTAAATCTATAGCTACCTTAATAACAATGAGATTTTAAATATATAAAGATGACTGGATATGAGGGAAGTGGCCTATATTATGTTTTTTTTTTTTTGTTTTTTTTTTTAATTATTTACCCAACTTGTGGCTGAAGTATTTTTTTTTTTTTTTTTTTTTTTTTTTTTTTTTTTTTTTTTTTTTTTTTTTGCAAGGGGAAAAATTTTCATCATAAGCATATAAGAGTACAAAACAGTCCTGTGTTCCACAAGTTGCATACATGGTTTTGTGCACAAACCATAACAGAAATTCACAACAAAAATTTTGACAAAATAAAAATGAAAACATATTGTAAGTATTTAAGTTTAGAACCCATATGGAACGTAAATATTATTAAATAGCAAACATAGTGTGTCTAAAAGAGAAAGTTCCTGTTAAGACACTGAGTTTGAAAAATTTGTATTTCTCTTATTCTCACGGTTGAAACTCTTCATTTGTGGTATTTGTTATGGTTTTAAATGAATACTATTTATTTTTAAACAATAGAAATCAGAAATACACCTAATTAGTACTGTTAAATTATTGGTATGTATTAGGAAAGCTTATAGCTTATATGGACAATTTTAAAAATAATAGGAAAAGAAATTTAGGCTATTGCAGAAATTTGATGTTTGAACTATGGCTTGTACAATTGTTTTATTACTTTGTAAGGAAACTGTCTTCAAATTTGAATGCCAAATCAACTCTGGTCCACTAAACAATGTTGCTATCTATGTTACAAATTGGGACATAGGTGATAAAGATTGTTGCATTGAGTGTTTATGAACAAACAATTGAAGATAAACTTTGAAATGACATTTCGAATATCTTTGGTGAGAGTGCAAATTTAAACCTTTGGTCAATTATGCTGGAAACTGAAAACTGATGGAATTAGCAATAATAATTGTTTACATTTCAGATATATAATGCAAAATATAGATTGTTTAATATATCAGAAGATAGCATTTTGAATATTGTTGCACTGTACAGGCAATTTAGTGAACTATAATGATAGCATTAGAGTTTTTGCAATTGTAATATACTGTTTGCTGAAAACAAAAGTAAATTTCTCTAGTGTCTTTAATGACTCAAGTGCTACACATGGTAACTAAAATTGTGCAAATTCAATTTTGTACACTTTGTGCTGGAATTTGTATGATGTAGATTAAATAGATTGTATATTTCTAGAAATGTGATAAAGTACTTTTAATGATAAATGATTGTGTGTGGTGTGTGTGAGAAGTGTCAGATTTTGGATATCTTGGTCATTAGGCCTTCTTCCTCTTACTTATCTTAGATACTGTTCCTATTACCGAATGAATTAGAATGAGATAGTAAATTCCCTATTCAAAAAAAAAAAAAAAAAAGAAAGAAAGAAAAAGTTAAAGAAAATCAATCTGAATGATGTTTCTTAAAGACACATTTACTGATTGTATTATAAATATAGGATAGCTTAAAAGTGTGTATCACTTCTCTCCAAACACTGTGCAGAGTTCTTTTGGATAGCTTATTACAACATTATTCAATTGTATTTATGGGGGTCTAAATATAATTTTGGTACATGCCTGTCTTTCCAGTTTAATCTTAGAACATGTAACATCTTTTTACATGTCCTAAACATTGATGCATAAAATTTACTTAGTAAATCTTCAAGTGGCTTTTAATAAATGATGATTCTTATATATATTAATCGATTTTATGCCTTTAATAATACTGAATATTGTACTAAAATATCTGTGATATTTTTGGTCACAAATAGATTGAAGCAGTTCTGTGGATTAGTATCCTTGTTTACTGTAGGTTCGTCTACTTTTCTATTTACAAGTATTATATTTTTATTAATTAGTTTTCTATTAGTAGCATTTTCCAATAATATCTAGTTTTCCCAATTAATTTATTATCCTCAGTAAGTGAAAGAGAAGAATTCATTGCTTTTCTCTCAGCAAAAGGTACAGTAAGGGTACTTATCAACCTAACAATGTTCCTTCCTTTATGGATATCTGCAGCTGTGTTTTCATTTTCTTGTTCTCACTTTCCATTTGTTAGATTCTACTTAATGGAATCTTTCCTTTCATATTTGAGAAAAAAATGGTATCTTTTAGTTATCAGAATCCCATAATTGTTCAATGCCTCCTCCTCCTCCTCCTCCTCCTCCTCCTCCTCCTCCTCCTCCTCCTCCTCCTCCTCCTCCTCCTCCT
Organism: Mantis religiosa; assembly: GCA_030765055.1. Classification (NCBI taxonomy): domain Eukaryota; kingdom Metazoa; phylum Arthropoda; class Insecta; order Mantodea; family Mantidae; genus Mantis; species Mantis religiosa. The sequence continues at coordinate 145,980,210 of CM060949.1, forward strand.
TCTTCTTCTACTACTACTCTTCCTCCCAAATTTTCAATCCTCCAGACTTCTAAACTTTATTTATTAAAAGTTTTAAGCATTCTTTCATCATAGAATGGCACCTACTCTATTACTGTGAAAATACCAAAACAGTTTGTTGTTGCCTAATGCATGCATGCATGCATGCAAGCAAATGTTTGTCACATTCACAGAGTAAACCCTAAGCTTAAATAATGTTTGACAAATTTATTTAGTGCAAACAAATGATAAATGTCCAAGCCAATGGCAAGGCATGACTTTCAAAGCGACGGAAGCTACAAATAATAATTTTCATTAAAATAAGAGAGAATAATGACTCAAAGAACTAAGTTACTTATCAGTACTCTTTTCATTGTATAGTCACATGTAGGCCCTTCTTGCATTGCAAAACTGCCACACTACAAGCAGGCATATTCCAGTCTCCCACTCAGACATTCCAATTTTTCCTAACAACTGGCCCACACCACGTGAATTTGGCCTAAAATGGAGAAAGTGTGTAATTCACTTACTTTTGCTAAAAACTTAAAAACTTCATAAGAACTTACTATTTGTCACCACCAAATACCAATCTATGTAAAATACTATTACAAATGCTATTCAAATATACAGTCGTATTTAAAAGTACCATATAAAAAAATAATTTTTTTTTCATGCGCTACAAAGATTTCATGTGAAAAAACTGTCGGTGCTTTCTAATTATCGAAGAATAGCAATTGCTTCCAGAAACCTACGAAGTGTGGTGTTCAAGGTTAGGAGTGCATAAATACAGTATTGAATGAGCTTGCAGAACTGCTTACTTGAATATAAGCAGCTGTCAAATTGTCCACAGCACTGTAGATGTTCGTAAATAAATTTTGAAAATGTATCCAGAGTAAATAAAATATTTTTTGGCATGAATTTTCTTGTTTTTCTTTTTCACCTTCTTGAGGAAGGCATACTTGCAGCTCTTCATTGCATGCTTCGCTGCAAACACTTCCATAGCTATATTTGGTATAGTCAACTTATCTTTAGATTTGTCATTCCAATAACCACCTACATCTGTTTCAGCTGGATATAAATTCTAATGTACTACATGTAAATATTTACATGATGTTAAGTGTTCTAAGGTTAAAAGTTCACAGAATAGTTCTGTTTTACGACTGATGTTTTAAAATAGCTTGTTACTTTGTTGTATATTCTTTTTAAATTTACTTTTACAGATTGTATTTATAAGTGTTAATTTTGTACTTTGAATATAATATAAAGTATAAGTAATAGATGATTTTCCCGTGAGGTTAGTAATTGCATGGATAAACTTGTCTCTTCCAATGAGCAAATGTCTCAGTCTTTGCATTTATGTTATTAAAAAGAATAAGATGTTATAAACTAATTGCTTTTATTCACTTTGTAACTTTATTACCTATCGGATCATTTTGCTCTTAATACAACTGTTCTGGTTGCATTTAAGCATACAAATGCATTTTCAAAGTATATTATTGATTTTAATTGTTTAAATAAATGTATTGATAAAAAATTACTTCTTTAAAACTGTTAAGTCTAGATGTGTGCAAATAATACCCATTTCACAATCATTTGTTCTTCCAGTTTGGTGGTGCATTTAGCTATAGTAGTCTGTATATCATTCAAACTAAACACTTCACTCTTCACTCAGTTTAATAAAGTGATAGTTCAAACACTGCACACTTCATAACATTCACAATTGAATGAGTGTAAATAAGAAAATATTCCATAGATCTGGTATTCAATAAATATTTTAGATAGTAAACTAGTAATTCTTTGTAAAAGACAGTGACCATGGAACCTTTTTAAAATATTTAATATGTATGAATATATGTTTAAAATCTTGTGCAGTGTTTTTCTTTTGGGTCTGAGGTGTACTTTGTATAAAATAATATAACAAAATTGTTTAACTTCAGTTAAGTAAATATCAGATAAATATCATTACAATGAATAAAATATTAAGTACTGTGATAAAAATTTATCCAGTATACATTTGCTCTTTGAGAGGTATCTAACCCCAAGTCCTGGCTTGTAAGTCCTGAATTTCAAGAAGTTGGAAAATATGCCTTTTTATTCTCACCCTTAACCCCCCAAAATATGGCACAAATCTACTTCTGCATTTGAGTGATTCAGTAAAGAGTGAAGTTGTTCCTAGGAATGAACTTGTGGACCCATCACTAGTTGTGTTCTTCAGAACTTTAAATTGGTGTCATTTCATACGTAGCTGTATTACATCCAGGGTGTAAATAAGGTATGAACACTTGAAAAAAAAATAGTTGAGTGTCGAAGTCTATGGGGTATTTTCTTTTTCCAAATACATACCTCTAACCTCTTGATAATAGATAATGTATGTTAACAAGCTATAATGAAGTACAAGTGTCTTGTGTTTCATTACACTGGAAATGTTGATCGTTGTTAAAATAATTATAGATAGAAACTATATTTATCTTTTTATTTGTTGTAGTCCATTTGGCACTCACCAGCACAAACAGTAAGGCAATAATGATGTTGAGAATATTCAAAAGTCAATTATTGAAAGCCTGCATTTCATATTCCATAAAGTAGAACCTTTTTCTTAATCCAAAGAAACCAATCATATTAGTAATGGTTAGAAATATAATACAAATTATGCATACTCCTTTTAGAGCACAATAACAATGTATATTATATTTAGAACATACATTTTTAACAATTGCTGGAGATAACTATTTCTTCTTCTCAGTGGCGGCTCATTAATGATATTTTCAGGGTAGGCAAATATTTGCAACATACAAATGATAGATCTAGCAGAAACATATGTTTATCTTTACTTGTAAAGTAGGTCAATGTGTCAATCTATTGCTTGATGACATATGTGTTCCCCCCGTTTTTTGTTTTGAAGAAATTTGCATTCAGTAGATGATGGCACTAAACCTATAATTGTGTCCTGTGCTCCACTCCATAAGTGACTATAGTCTGTTCAAGCAAGAGAAGCTTCTTTTCTCTTTCTTCTCCATTTAAAAAAAGTAGTGATTAACTGTAGAAATAACCTTAAGAAATCTCATATTGAAACTCCTACGCACTTCACTACAGTTGTACTTTTTTTTTCCACAACAATATCCAAATAATAGTATGCAGAAAAGGCCAGTTTGGGAATAAATATACAAACATCTTCTTTGGATTTTGTACCATAGTATTATAACACAAGATATAATCTTTGCACACAACAATTGTAAATGAAGATTGTTGGGCATGTCTGCTCATTAGTGTTTGAAGCCATGACACTGAAGCCATTGTAGCACTTACAATCAGTTTTTCTTGACATTAAATTCTTGGAGAGCTTAAAGCAACATACACTTTTTTTTTATTTCTGCTCTCCTCACCTCCCTTCTGTCCGTCGGAGATTTGATTTCCTTTCGTCTTGTTTGATTCACTCAGTGACGTATCCTCTGACGCGTTAGTTGTTACCACGTGCTGTATTACATCATCTCTCTGTTGTGTACCGGTGCCGGACTTTGGCTCCCTTGTCCCTTCCTGTGTATGTGGTACTTGGCTGGATTTTTGCTGAGTTATTTCCTCCCGTGTAGGCTCCCTGCTCCATACATCCCTCTTGCTCACATAAGTTGCGTTCGCTCCTTCTATCCAGAGTTGCAAATTTCTGATATATGCTCGTTTACCCGCAGCTCTCACTTCCATCATCCTTCGGATTAGATTTTGTTTCACGTGTCTTTGGGCTGGTGTTAAATCCTTATTTATGAATATTTTTGTGCCTTTCAACATTTTAGCCCTTCCCAGTATTTCGTAGATTAATTGAGTTGTAGAGAAATGTACAATGATTGGCCTTTCCCCCACATGTCTTCCTACGCGGTAAGCCTCTACTATCTCCCAATCGTGTAGTTCTATTTGTAGTTTTTCTGTCAATATTTGGGACACTTCCCGCCATGGCCAAATACCTCTTCTCTCTTTCACTCCTATAAATACCAAGTTTAATCTTCTTCTCCTCTCATCTGCTCTTTCCAATTTCACTTTCAGTTCATCTACTTCCCCTCTTATACCCTGGATTTCTTTTCCTACTTCTTTTATTTCCTTACCTATTTTCTCCAGACTGTTGCCTATTCTTTGCTCCATCCCATCCATTTTATTTATTTTTTCCACCAGATTCTCCAGAATAGTTTGTATTTCCTCTGGTCCAGGATTCTGTTCGACTCCTCCTATTATAATAACATTAGAATTATACATCCCAGTATTGTGCCGCTAACCCCCATAGATCTTCCTATTTCCTTTTTCTTGATTTCCCTTTGCCTAAACAGTCCTATCCTTGCTCTGTACACTGTAAGCTCATCTCCCATTGTTGCTTCTTGTGCCACTCTTCTGGAGCTCACTGTAACACAACCTTCCTCTTCAACAGCTTGCTTAGCACTCCATTACAGATATAGATAAGATTTTTAAACACATTTTAAACACATTTTCTGAAAACTATTAGGGTAAGCATAGCCTACCTTGAGGAGCCACCTCTTCATCATTTTCTGGTATGTAAGAAATAAATATTCTTCAGCAATATCAATGTTTAGCACAAATGTAATCATGTTCAGTAGAGTTTAGTGAAGTGTGAAGGTAATGCCTTTGGTAATACTAAACAAAGCACTTTTATGTGATTATCATAATGTACTGTTTATATTTGACTACTCATGTGTTTGCTTTTTGCATTAGTGTAAATCAGAAAGTTTATATAATTGAATAACAACTTATTCACATTCTCAAACGTTGTCATTAAATGAATAGAAAATTAGTTTACTACTTGTTTGATTTATAACCCAAAGCACAGAGTTCCTTTGAAATATGATTCTTTTGTTATCTTGTTTTATTATTCTACATCAGGCATAGGCAACTTTCAATGAATGTGACACAATATGCTGAATATACTCCGGATATTTTACTATCTCTGCTGCTTATACACGGTAAGTAAAAGTATTCCATTCCACATAAAAATGTTGAAGTTCCTGGAATCCGTTTTTTATGCTCTCTGTCTTTGCTTATGAAGAGCAGCATTCAACCAACAAAAGGTTGATTAAATATCAAATTAGAACAAGAAATCCACTTATTAAAAAGTGTTCAGGGTCCAATTACATTAACCATGTGGGTAAAGGTATTCATAAAGAAATATAAAGAAAGGAAAACTTGAATTTTGACACCACCTTTGAAGATAACCCACACTTCAAGTTCATCAAGATACCAACTCCAAGGAGTTCACCAAATCAACATTTAATAGTCAACATTAGTTGAGGTTGTTAGGAAGGTCCTAATGAAATGCATTCTAGGTAAACGCCAACAATATATGGAGCATTAAGTACTAGTTCAACTCAAAATTAAATTAATCAAACCAGGAATTTAACTTCAGTATCTTCCAAGGATATAAGCCAAAGATTATGCAGAAAACCCTCCAACTCTTTACATGAAACAATTTTTTATGGGTGATTAGAGGAATTTAGTAACAGTGACATCCAAATTCATTGAAAAAGTTATTTGTAGTCAGTTTTTAATGCTTCGTGACATATTTTTGTATTATTGAGGGACCATTTTCAACCATGTATGCCCGAGTATCGTCTATATTAATATCAAACTTGTTTCCAATTTCTGTTATGTTTGATTTTCCAAAATGGTTCCTTACAATTTTTATTAAAATACTATACATTTAATATATTTGCAAGACAAATGTATATTTTGAATTTTCTGGGAATAGCCTGTGAAGTCCTCTTCATTGTGACTTATGTAAAATACTCTTTATTAATGGCTTTCAGTTTCAAATGCTTATATATTTTAAATCTTAGGTCACTTCGTTCTTTCTGGTGGTCACGCAAAGCAAGAGGTGGGTCAGCATCATTTAGCATCCCACATTCTAAAACTCAGACTGTCACTTTAGCTTGCTCTATCCTTGTTATACAAAACACACAATGAAAGCTTATCTAGATTTAACACGAAGTAGACAGAACCACAAGCTTTTGTAATAATAGTTTGAGTGAGTAGAGAAAGTTGAATAAGGAAACCATATACAAAATCTCTTTTTGTGCTACTTTTACCCATTTAACAGATTCAAATGCACATTTATAAAAGCATTTTTTATACTACTTGGAATGCAAGTACCATATTGTCAGAAGTCTTAACCAAGAATTGAGATCCATCCTTGAATTTTGTATTGATTTAAGTTTGTCTGAACCGGAAAATAAGAGTTGCTAACTTTCGGAAATAAAATTAGGGGATAGGTAGGTATGTGTCTAAGCAGTATATGAAAATACATTTTTTAGCATTTTCTTTTATTCTCAGGCATCTGAAGCAGAAGCTGCATTTTGTATATTTCATCATGTCTTCAAGGAAAACTAACCTGTCTTACAAAACTAACTTGGTCACGATATCAGTAGATATAAAGGGAAAGAATTTCTTAAAATTAAAGTAAGTGGTTGTTTAAGAAATTTAAGAGAATAATTAATAAAAAAGATGAAGCACATCCTGTAAAAATATTTTAATTTACCTTATAAATGAAAACGTGTAATACTTAAGAATTGTGAGTTACCACTGGGGTAAATTGAGAGTTCTTTGTTGGTCTTTCAGGAAGATGTGAATCAGCAGGAGAATTCAATGTTAATTTGACAGTTGCCATACCAGTTCAAAAGTAGAGCATCTGTGTTAGGAGTGAAAGACCTGTGGTTCAAATCCTGGCTCTGGCATTGAAATTTTCAGTTTTATGATTCTAACATTTTAAAAGAAAGTATGTTAACCCATCTATAAGCAGCATAACTCTAAATAAAAATATAGGATATATGTCAAATCTTGATTTATAAAGATAAGTTTGGTTACAAACACGAAACATCACTAACTAAAAAAGTACCTGAACATGCTTCATGACAAGTATGGTTTATGCTGACTGTGGTGACAATGGTGTACTATTTTTATTGGTGATGTTTAGTGTTTTGAATCCAACTCATTTTTATAAATTATCAATGTGTCACTATTTCTACAAGTAATACTTCTACTCATTTGTAGTAAACAGAGTTGGTACTTAAGTTCAGAATATTCCAAAGATGAGATACAAAGAGTTTTAAGATAATCTCCTTTCCCCAAAATATTCTTTAGATGAAAAAAATGTATTGTTTATTTAATCAAACATAGCTTTGATAATTGTATTTATTATTATTATTATTATTATTATTATTATTATTATTATTATTATTATTATTATTATTATTATTATTATTATTATTATTATTATTATTATTATTATTATTATTCCCCTCCTACAAGAGGGGAACTCAGTGTCGCTCACGCAAGGAGCTATGCCCCATAGAGGGTTCCAGTCAGATGCCTCGTATGAGAATGAGAGAAGGAGATGAGAATGAGGGCGAAATGGATAAAAGAAAAGATGATGGAACAATTGATGGAATGATGGTGAAAACCAGAGATCCCGGAGAAAACCTGCCCCTGCGCCATGTTGTCCATTACAAATCTCACATGTGGTCACCTGGGTATAGAACCCGAGCCACTTTGGTTAGAGTCAAGCAGTCTAACAGCTTGGCTTTGGCGCGGCTTGTGTTATATTTACGGCATATAAAAGAACCTCAAGCCTGATAAGGAGGCCTATGAGAAAAATTAAATCCCCTTTCACTCCCAGTGTAGAAGGTACGCCGAGGGCCACAACAGTTAAGGAGAGTTCATAAATAAAAGAAATACAAAAGTTAAGTTTGGATTTAGGGTTTATATATGACCGCCACCATAGCACAGTGGTGGCGCGTATCCTTATGGCTCGGGGACCCGCATCCGATCCGCGGCACTGACGTGGGATGTTTCCCCGCTGGGAGAGGACAGGTCTGGTATGCACTCAGCTTTGTGATGCCAATTGAGTAGCTATCCTGATGAAAAGGCAGTATCCCTAAAAGGTGAAGTAGTCGCCGCCTTACAGTCGAGGAAGCAGCCATGCTGACCTCTGTCACCCCCATCCTGCACTCTTCTATGGTGTATGGCGACACAGTGGCCAGTCGAAAAGGGTAACCATAGTGGAGAATTCCTAGGGATTATATGATTTATTATTATTATTATTATTATTATTATTATTATTATTATTATTATTATTATTATTATTATTAACAATAATAATAATAATAATAATAATAATAATAATAATAATAATAATAATAATAATAATAATTAATAATAATAATAATAATAATAATAATAATAATAATAATAATAATAATAATAATAATAATAATAATAATAATAATAATAATAATAATAATTATAATAATAATAATAATAATAATAATAATAATAATAATAATAATAATAATAATAATAATAATAATAATAATAATAATAATAATAATAATAATAATAATAATAATAATAATAATAATAATAATAAAATGTATATCTTGATTTTCTGTGAATATCTTATCAATTCCTCTTCATTCTAAATATATTTTATATAAATTTGGATAGTAAACCATAAGGGGTAGACGACCTTTCTACACAAAATGATTTCACTAGACTTAAATTTATATAAACTTTTGTGTATAAATGTATATAAAATGTTTTGTGGTATTAACATTTCAGATATACTCTTTGTTATAGATAAGAATTTTACAAATACTTACAGTATTGGAAATCACATAAGACACAAAAGTCATAACAAAATTATGTACATGTTTAGGCTTTCATGGCCGGCGTTACTTAAACAGAATGTTGTTTCTGGGATTGAAGGCCATGGTCTAGAGTCTAGTTGTGAATAGACAAGACTTAGAATCTCTGAAGATGCCTGATGGAGTTATGGGTGAAATGTCAGATATGTTTTCATTGTCTAGACCACGGCCTTCAACCCAGAAACAACATTCTATTGGATAACAAAATAAGTATCTTTTATAACGCAAGTAACAAAATAATGCCTTTGTATTTCCTGGATGCAAATTGGCATGAAGGCACTTACTGTCCTGTTCTATTATTGCTTGTCAAACCTCAGTTCTTCCTTTAGGCATTACTTTTGTTGCAGTAAAATTGTCACCCACTTTTCTCATATTGCTCTTCTCAGCTCATACATGACCTCAAATTGCCTTCCATTGCAATAAACAGGTCTTGCAAGTATTCCCCAAAGGTTTTTCAATGGAATTCAAATATGAGTTACTTGGAGGCCAGAGAAAGACATGGATATCTTTATCTTCAAACAACTTTGCAGCAGAACAATGCACAGATGCATTATTTTGTTGAAAAATTAGAGTTTTGTCACCTAGGTCTTTACACATTCTAATCAATTCTAGCATCTCATTGTACATGTTTGGGTTCATTCTAGTGTTCAGCTGAGCAATGCTTGATTTACCTTTAGCACAGAAGGCTGCCCAAATCATAATACTTATGCCAACATATCTACCCATACTTACCACCTTATCACATTATGCCAATAATATTGAAATCCATAAGCCCATCTAAATCAAATTTCTTCTCACTATTGATCATTTTATCCCATTCTGAAGTCGATGGTGTATGTTTTTCAGTAAACTCAAATCTAGCCTGTTTAGTTTTAGATGTTAGAACTGGTTTATGAGTTGTTTATTGAATGCAAAATGTTTGTCATTTGATAAAATTTGTCATACACATCTGTGAGTTAATGAACTATAAGTCAGCAACAAGTTGAGAAGAAATATGGTTTGGACACTTTCTTTCTGCAAAAATAATTTGGATGCTTCAGATCATCTTCTCTCCATATTGTGTGCCAAATCGAATGAAACAAAATAATTAAGTTATGAGTAGAAGTAATTTTGAGGTTTTATTGAAACTCTGGCTTTTCAATTCTAACAGCCTTTACTTTGAAGGGGATTGTTTGCATGTAGTGTATAGATAAGTGATTAGTACCATTTAAAGTCTGTTTGATAATACAAGAATATATACTACGAAACATACACAAATATGGGATAAAGTTCTTCAAGCTTAAGTATATGGTGATTATACTTGTAATTTAAAGATTAAATGCTGAAAAAGAACGAAATTTTGGAGAGAGTGTATCAACAAATATTGCCATGAACGTATTGCAAAAGCTCTTGGATTCTGTAGAACCGTTATAACTAATAATTATTACTCAAGATTAGAACTTACAAATAGGTCACTTGATAGAAAAACTCAGTGAGAATACTAAGAAGTAATGGAAAGAGTGATCTTTGAAGTAGTTTCTAAGGAATTGAAATAAGGAGACATGAAATGCCAAACAAAATTATCACAGTATTTGTGTTTTAAGATGAGATATTTCCATGCTCTCAATACAGCACAGTAATAAAACTATGTTAAAAGACACATACATGTAGTGAAAAACTTCTTGTAATAATGGATTATAACTTGGGATAAAGTTCCATAGATGTTTAAGTAAATGATGAGTTATGACATAGCTCTGAGAAGAACACTAAAGTGGTACCTAAAGGTTGCTATTTAACTCATATTTAGCACAGTGGTTGTAAATTCTCATCTCTTTTATAGAACTTAAATCCTTAATTGCATTACAGATTTCAGGGAGAAAAAAATCATAGAAGTTATATTATTCTTAAATAGATTGTTAAGTGATTCAGCAGCAGTAGATATTGATATCTAAGAAACAGAAATTTCTGAATAAGCATATCGTGAAGAAACACAATAAGTCAGCCCATAAGGTTTGAAAGTATTTTAAGGGGTGCTACAAAAAGAAACTCATAGGAAATATATTATAAAAAACAAACAAATTTAAGAAAGTATCTACCATTGCAAAGAATGCCTTGCAAATTTTCACAGTTAAAAGTTACATTCAAGAACTTCTTATGCTTCATCTTTCATTTAAATTGAGTATCAGAACTAAACCTGTTCTTGAATACCAGTTCTAATAAGGCTTTACTGTTAGCATTCTTGCATTGTACTACCTAATGTATTTTAACACAGTTAAAAGTAAAGCTTTCTGTTCTGCTAACAACCATAATTACCATTCCACACTTACTGGTAGTAATATTAGATATTGGCCACAGAGGTTAGTTTACAGATAAAGTTTAATGTTTCAGTGTTGTTGGTTTAAAAGTTTAACATCTTTTAACCAGGTAGGTTGTACTGAATAATAAATGAAATGGGAGAAATGAAGTCCAAATGAGTCTGAAGTCCATAGAGCTTAGAGTTAGCTGACATCTTTCAAGGTATGAAAAAAAATTCTTCTTAATCATGATCCTAATAACTAACAAAAATTGGTATTATTTTCATACAGAAAGGTAAACAAATAAAATATGGAGTTAAAAAAGGTATTCAATTTAATATACTCCCACCAAAAACAGCAAACATTATTACACCTAATATTTCATACACTATTACTCATCTTTCTTCACAGAAAATACCTTATCCGAGTAACGCACCCTAATTTCGTGAATGAGAGATAAACTACCCCACACCACGATTTTTTTTTTTTTTTAATAATTTACATACCTACTCCAACATTGTCATATCGGATGATGAAGGAAGTGGGTGAAATGATGCACGAATGAGCGCAAGGCCCATAGAACCTACAATTACCCGACATTCATCTTTCTGGATAAGGAAAAGCATCGAAAAAACCTTATCCTGATTTCTCACCCTGACCAAGAACGCTACAGAGGTGGGTACCACGGTGGTAGAGCTAATGTTTCAGTGGACTGCTGGCATAAATATATCTTGAAGTGATCCACGAACATAGTGGTCAATGGACATAATAATCAGCGAGAATTACATACAACGGGACCCTGGAATCAATATGGCGCTTAAAATGTTAATAACACGGAGAGATTGCAACTATTATAGGGGACTTGTGAATTCTTGACCTCATTTCGGTGATCCCAATTCACTTTTTAAATCCCCGCTTCAGCTGAATACCTATGTTAGTTTATTAAATTAACACCAGATGGTACGGATGTGAAACGATGTGAGAGTGTGGTTGCTGAAGGTGCTAGTGGAGAGTAGTGGAGTTTTATTAAAGGAAAAAATGCATTATAAGTTATTTAAACTGCCAACTTGAAGTTTCGCTTGAAAATGGAATGCTGGTATAGTTTACACTCTTATGGTAATGGTGGTTTTCGAGTTTCTTAAATATTTTCTGAAAAGTATTACGTGCAGTCAAACCATTTGACAAGTGGCGTTTTCACATGTGCCACTTTCAGTTCTTGACCTCATTCTAAGTTATTTTACCTTCTTAGTGCGTTTAAAAGTGAACTAAAATTTTAATGAAATGCGTGAACGACTGATCTTTGTTTTACGTAAAGTGAAATGAAAGTGTGACGTAGTGACATTGAAAAAGACCCTGAACATGTCAAATAAGAAACAACCTTACTTAAACAAAGCACCTCCAATAGAACCAGGGGTAGCCCCACCTCGGTATCAGCCTCCACCACAAGTTACAAGTGGTGCTGGTATTTTAAAGCATTATCCACCACCGCAGACAGTTCCTCCTCCTTTTATACCACCCTCAGCAGCAGCAATAGTAAAGGATGCAAAAGCCTACCCTCCTCAGTCATCTGGTGTGGACGGAGTGAAACCCTTTCAGCCTGATCTAGGGAAATATTATCCACCAGCACCACCCCCTTCTGCAGTGAACAGTGAAGCAGCAAAGCCCTTGTATCCAGCACCACCACAGTATCCTGCACCTCCAGCTGTTATACAACCTGCTCCTGTTCAGAGACGACCCAATCCCTCTGTTGGTCTGCCTCAAAGACTTAGTGACGAGGAACTGTTGAGGTTAGGATCTGTAGAAATGTTGAAGTTTGTGCGAAAGGCTGAGAGTGACTCTGCTAGAGTTGCAGCTGAACAGGGACAGGCAGCTAGGGAAGCTGCACGTAGAATACAGAGCCTTGTAAATGAAATAAGGGCACTGAAAGAAGCAAATCAGCGCCTCAGTGATGATAATCAAGAACTTCGTGACTTGTGCTGTTTTCTGGATGATGACAGACAGAAAGGTCGTAAGTTGGCCAGAGAGTGGCAGCGGTTTGGTCGTTATACTGCAAGTGTGATGCGTCAGGAAGTGTCAGCGTATCAAAATAAATTACGAGAGTTGGATAACAAGCAGCAAGAGCTTATAAAGGATAACTTGGAACTTAAGGTGTGTTTATCAAATTATTGATTTATTTATATTTAATTAAGGGTTTAGATTCTCTTGATGTTATTCAGAGATAGTGTGATTGGTAATAGAATCTATAGTTGAAGACACTTCTAAATTCAGTGTTTAGGTAAACAGCAACATGCTGTTCTATGCATTATGTTAACAAAATAGAGATTACAACTTATATTCACAAAAATTTATAATTTGTTTGGCCTTGAGATAAGCTGCTGCCCTCTCAGTTTACTTGTGGTTCTCTTTAGAAGAAAAGTTTTTTGTACATTATAGAATGACATCGCAGCTTTCTATACAGCAAGGATGTTAATGAGGTGCATTTATATCCATTCAGAACTAAATAAATGTTGGAAAGGCCATTGCTTTTGTAAGTCATATGTTGCAAAATACTCACCCTTTTATTTCACAGAAGGATTAAAAATTCTGTACCACTTACCCATAGTACATATAGGAAGCTTTGTATTCCACCTGCAAGTTTGATACTGTGATTTCACCAAAATTACTCATTTTGAGGTCCCCAATTAAAAAATACAATTTTTAGAAATGAATCTGTCTGTGGAAAGCTTAACTAAAAATATGAAAGTAGGTTAAATATCAAAGTGGTATTTAAGTTCCAGTGTGCCAAGGAAGCAACACAAAACTATGCTTTGTTGGGCAATCTCTCATTTTTGTTTTTCTCAAAAGCAACTTAATGATTTTGATTAAAATACCATATATTTAAGATATTTGCGTAAAAGATAAAATGCATCTTAAATTTTCTGTGAAAAGTCTTTGAAGTCATCTTTCTGAATCATTTTGTACAACTTATAAACCATAAAAACAGACAAAATGTTTATTGCATAAAAAATGTATATAGGATACAGTTTATGTATAATAACATTTTTAATTGTTTTAATTGTTTCCAAGATATTTTATGTTAATGATTTGAGTTTTCAAATTCTTTAATGTTCCCAAAGTGGTAAACTGGTATATTATGTTGGGTAAATTTTCAAGTATGTTTGATGGTAGTAATACTGCATTGTCATACTACCTTTGTGCCATTCAGTGTATAATGACAACATTGTCAACCTATGCATAAAAATGTTTAAGCAAACCACATATGTGAAAACAAGAGTATTTACAATAATGGAAGTAAGTGTAAATTAAATGAAAAAAAGGAGTACTAGCACCAATGCACTTCATTCTTAATAAAATAAATCACTTCAGAAACGAAACACAAAACAATCTAACTTTGTAAACTCAAAAAGCTACCTCTTTTTGCCGTAATTGTCATATGTAGGTATTGCTTTTTATATTTGAAATTTATGACACTTCCTTTCTTCTGTTTGGATGGTATAACATTTTCCTTACATGACACTAATATACTTCATGAATAATGCCATGCTCTATTAGCAAATCCATTAAATGATTTCTGTTCTCCATACCTACATATTGTGTTAAATTGGAGAGAGAACTACACAACCTCTGTACAACATTTAGACAGCTCTACTATGCCCAATACAGTACAAAACAGAGTAGAAGAAGAATAAGAAGAGACACTAACAACATAACCATTGTATTGTGTTGTATCTTGTTCCTGCAATCCTAGAATGAGCCACATTCAGGGATATAGAAACATAATAGGATACAGAATCCAACAATGTCCTTTTTATTCTGGGTGAATTTTCATTATTTGTTATGACTGATAAAGCTTAAAGAGAGAGATGGAAATTTAATACACAGAACGTGTAGATCTAATATAAGTTACACACTTTATGTCAAAATGTTTTTGTGGCATTAACAATTTCAAGCTGCAATTGGCTTGAATACTTGGCCAGAAATTGCCAAGTTGCTGTTTGTTTCTTTTGAGTATGTAAAGAGTGAAACTACAAAACCAGTATAAAAGTGACCTGCTATTAAAGATTTGAACATTGCTTTATCCTCGTGTATGCACCTTATTACTACAGTGAAATCATTTCTTCAGGAATTTATATCAGTACTTGAAGTAAATGGAAAAGTGTTTTTGTCTTTATTTTATTTTTATTGCAATACCTCATTTCGATCTGGTCCAACATAATTTCTATAATTTCCAAGTTCCCCTACACATTCATGCATTTTTAAAATGTACAAACAAAATGTTGCCAACATAACAATTAACAAACACAACCAATGACTGTCAAATATTGCCAATGAATCCTAAACTGCAAAGCATAGTGGAGGAATTGAGAGTCCTGAACACAAAGTGTAGCTAAGGGATATTTTTTATAAGAAGTGTAAAGCATTGTGGTCAAAGGCCATAACCGTAAAGTGACAACAGACTATAGCTGAAAGATCTGTGTAGCTAAACACCAATGTTAAAAACAAAAGCATTGGCAATCCACCAAAATTAGCATCTCATTTAGGTTGGCAAATTGAAATTGAGTTTTTATTTATGGACACTTTTAACTACTGTGGTTCTAAGGGTCCCATTCTATATTGGACTTCCAAAGATCATTTAATTTTCCTCAGAGTCCTCTCTATCAGCTTGAAGTTCTTTCACGTGCCCCCATCCTTATTTCCCTTATAAAGGAAGCCATGCTAAGGATTTTTATGCCCGAAAAATCACATTATTCAGGTTTGAACGAACTTCCTCCTTTATGCATACTCAGTAACAGAAAGTTTGTATGTTTGTTGTCCTCACAACATTATTTTCATATTAAAAGGGTTCCGGACTTCAGAAGATAACATTGATGTTAAACTAAACTCTTTATTATACAGCACAGTTATTTTATGGCAAGGCCATGGAATGCATGTATGCATGCTCTTAGTGTTGTGAGCGAATCTTGCATATACAAGATTTGTGGCCTTGCTACAAAATGATCACACTTTATAACTATTTGACATTTATCAATTTTTAATGTGGAACTAAGTTTTACAATTTAGTCCATATTTCCAAGAATTTGTAAACTACTGTTTAAATGCAAAAGTTTCTAATTTGTTCAAAACAAGAAAAAAGAACTATGGTAAGAAAAGAATGACTTTACAGGAAGAAATCTCATTGACATTTTCTTAAGTTAAGTTTTTGTTACAGATAGTTATGTTTATGTAATATTTATTGCTTTACTGTAGCTAGCTTCATTTTTTATGTAATTATATCATACTTTAATTATTATTCATGTTAAAGTAATAATCATAATTTTTGAGAAGCTGTTCCAAATTTCTGACTGCTTAGTTTATTTAATGTTTTCATTCAGGAACTATGTTTGTACTTGGACGAGGAAAGGAATCAGAGTGCTGTGTGTCCATCATGTGGTAATGGCCTGCGGCCAGGCACTCGAGATGATGGTGATGGAAGCAGTTCAAGTACAAATGCTGATGAACCTCCTATACCTGCTCAGTTTTCATCAGCAAATCCCAGAAGAACAGAAAGCAGAGAGAGGCTTCTTGAAGAAAGCATACAAAGGCAGCGCACAGTTTTCAATGGTATGGTAACTTCCATTATTGATGCAGAATTATCAGGTCCAAACCTACTAATGTTTGAGGCTAGTTCAGTCTTATGGCACTTGTATTACGTGATAGGTAATGAATGTGGAGGCTTACATATTAAGCAATAAATAGCTGATATAAGTAAACATACTTCCGAACAAGTACAAAAAGAATTATATTTTTATATCCATAGTTCAAATTTTATGTGCTGTTTTATGTCGTGTTGTTTAAATGGGAACTTCAATTATATTAATAGTAAGTGTTGTTTAGTGTCATTAATCGACTCCCTTTAAATTTAATTTATCATAACACTGTTTTCAACACTTCCAAGAAAGGAACTTCAATTATAGTTATGTTTATAATAGTAGTAAATTTACTACTATTGCTGCTACTATTTTCCACTCTTTACTAGTATTTACTACTACTATTTACTATTTAGTAGTACATTTAATACTATTTACTATGTTGCTGGCATACATTGTCATATTTTTAATAATGTTTTAAATTAGCTGTTATGTTTTCTCTATTTAATGAAAGAAAATGCATGCAATTTTCACAAAATATAGTTTGCTTACTCTTAAATATGTTACGAATTTCTGAAAGAAGTAATGAAAGTTCTCCCTTAACGTGTCAAAATTATATTTAAAGATTGTGAGGCAGATAGAAGTTTGTGACCATAACTTATTCTGGATTGAAGCTATTAAAATTGACAAACAATAACAGAACAAACTGAGTAATGAGGGGTATGAGTACCTTATTTGTGTGTTAAACTTTGATGTAATACATTCAGTTCTTTTAGATGAGCTCTGTTCTGATGTTTATAAATTTGCAATGGCATTTATCACAAATATTGAACATTACTCTAAAGTGGAGTAAAGTGTGACTACAGCTGGGAAATGTTAGGAGGTTTGGATCACATAATGTATATAATACACTTTGTTACATTTTAAGCTCTTTAAGTAACATTGTTCTCCATGTAAAATAAGCTACTGGAATAGTCCTTTAACATTAGGAATGCAAATGTTTGAACCAAATTACACTTTGTTGTTCAGTTTTATGGCTAATGGGTGAGTGGGATGCATATGAATTATAATTTTTAAATTTATCTTTTGCAGATCAAATGATGCATTATGTGCGCAGTTTAGAGCAGCGTGTTAAACAGCTAGAAGAAGAAAACATAGCTTTAAAGCAAAAACTAGGTCAGATGTCTGGCACTGGAAGCACGGGAGATCTTCGTGTTAATGGCAGCTGGGATGGTGATGTAAGTTTTAATGTTTGCTATATTTGTTTCATTGTTGTTTAACAGTTAAAACATTCAAAGTATAAACTTGAAAGAAGCATAGAGACAGTGAAGCACAACTTAGCACAAAAGTGAATCGAGAAGATATTGACACACTGCTTCACTCACACTGTTTTTTCACAGGACATGTTTCAAGAGCTTTTGCTCTTATCATCAGCTGGTACTCGACTAGTGCAAATTGCAGTGTGAGTGAAGCATTGTGTCAATATCTTCTCGATTCACTTTTGTGCTAGTTAAAACATTGCTTAAATTGCAGATACTTGCTATCCACAAAATCAAAACTTTACGTGACAAAGATAAAAGCTGTTATTTTGACTGGTCCTTAGGTAAATTATTTGTTGTTTGTATATATGCACATATTTTTGAATGCTAAGTGCATACAAATAGAGTTAAATGAGGATTGGATCAGGAACTATAAGAAGTATTGAAACCAAAAAGGTGCATGAGTTGTAATGTTTTATATGGTGAAAAGTTTATTAAATATTTCTCTATAAGAAGGAATACTTAAGATTTTCATATAAATAAAATAAAAATTCCAAATAACTTGTGACTTTGTAATTTAAGATTTAACACAATACAAATTTAACAATAAATTTTAAAGTGCACAACCTTGTGTTGATCATTAGTGCATTTAATAGTTTGAATTTATCTTGATAAGTCTTACCGTTGTCCTTTGCTGGGGTTAAACAGTACTTTCCATTTGTTTTAGCATATTTGAATTAATAAATAAATATATAATATATATAATAAATAATACATCTGAAATCTTTCGTGAATAACCTGTGAAGTCCTCTTTTTTCTGAATTGTGTGTAAAGAGGATAAGGAGTGATTCTGGTTAAAGAAAAATTCCCTATTCCAGCTGGAAATCAAACTTGTGACCTCTGGTTTGAGAAACCAGAATGCTGACCACTCAACCACTGAGGCAGCCTTATGTTTCATTATTACCTCATATTGTCATATTTGTATAATGCAATAAAACTTCACTAATAAGGTTCTGTATTTAATGTTTATATTTAAACAGAGCCCTGGCAGTTCACGTCCTGAAGCAGTTGTACAGGCACTGCAGGTACTTGAGGTACGTGAGCAGTTAGAGAGGGGACCAGGATCCCATGAAAGTTCTGGTGGTCTTGAAGCTTTGGGAGCAGCTGGTCCTGATCTAGACATGGTGGCAGCAGATCTAGATGATGGAGAGAAGGCATTGGTTAGAGAAATGTGCAATGTAAGTAACTTGGAAAATTTGGTGTTTTTTGTAATTTACGTTCTCCAACGTATATTATATTTACAGATCATGAATAATTTGAATGGACGTTTGGAGTTTTAAAACTGGCTGGTATTAAGAGGAAATTGTACTGCCCATCCTGTCAATGTTAAATTCATCACTCTTAGGTGCAATTATTTCAGAAACTATATAAGACAGAAGTTTGAAATTTCGAGGGGTCTTTTCTTCAGATATATGTGTATGCAACAAGATAAAAGTATTAAGATTTTTCTCTGTAGTTGCTGACAAATAAATTTTTCTCATAGTTTCAATTTGTTTCATTAAATTTACTTACAAAACATTTTTTAATATTAAATTCTTCTGTTCAATTTTTTGAGCCTGTTTTATAGAGGACAGTAATATGTATGTGTAAAAAAATTCGCCCTTCTGGGTTTAATGGTTTCTGAGAGAAGTGCACCATGTCATTAAAAAGTGCAATGTCTGTAGATGGCCTGTCAGTTTGTCCTTCGTTTTCTATTACTGCTTCTGTTGCAGCTCTCTCGATCTTTTCTAGAGATATAGTAATTTTTTCACTTATGGGTTGAAATCTAGTTGGTGGCTTTGGAAGGTTTAGTATAGAACACAATGTACCATTTACCTATACATCTTAGTCCATGCCTGGTACCACTTACTTGTATATCTTAGTCCATAAACTAACAAAAAGGGGTGCAACCAGTTTGTGCAGTGTGACAGAAAATGACAGATAATAGGCTTTAGAATCTCGAATAAAAAAAAAATCTGTCATATTCTTATTATAGATATATTAAACTACTTAAAAATGATTAAAACAAAAACTCCAAAATTTTGTCAATTCAAGTACAGTTGAAAAAGAAATCTGTGATTTTAAGAAAAATCTGTGTAGCATGAATGTACAAGGTGTAAGCTTAAAAAAAATTTAAATCTTCATAAACTTTTCTCAAATTTACAAATTGCATTCCCTAAAGTGTGTGACAGTCGAACAGCTGCGAAAGAGTGCTCAGCAGGTCAGAGAGCATTATTTACTATACAACTTATTTTGGAATCGCCCAGATTTTCCAGCAACTTTATCTCATATTACAGTTTCACATACAAGAAGTCATCCTTCCGGTTCAATGTTCTTCCTGCTTTATATGATATTTCTCTTTAAAGGACAGCTTGGCAAGAAATAAATGAATTCCTTATAGGGAATAATGAATGAGATGGCCTTATAAATAAGTGCCCTTGGGTCAGAGCAGTTGTCCTTTGTAATGTGACAGTAGCCGCTGCAAGGTCATAGCTTTCCATTATTAGTTGAAGTTCTATAGATTGTGCAAATTATTTACTTTCCTAGAGAGAGGAAGTATTGCATTACACTGTCAAATTTGCACTTAAATTTTTACTGAATTACATTAAGGTCCACTGAACCAGCAGTTTTACTTTCTTTTCTGTGTACCTAGTTATGAAGTGTTGCATTTTCCACCCAAAAATTCTATATTGAGAGACCCTCTGATTCCAAAAGTTGTTTTCTATTTTCTTTACTCATACTTACAATAAGCAGAAAGTATGCTTTGGTACTAGATTTCACCAGAAATAATGTTTTGGACTACAGGAACCCTAAAACGGCATTTTTAGAAGATCAGTTCATGTGTGAACAACATAGCTAAAAATGGAAGAATCTGAGAAATGGCACATTTAGTATTTTTCAAAGATGTAATACAAAGATTTTCAAGGTTTTCGTATCCAAACTATTTTTACACAATCAACACTGCCCGATAATAGAAAATAAAGAGATACTAGAGCTAATGTAGGAGCAATAACATCAGTAGGATCACAGAGAGCAATAAATTAAATTCAAAAGTTCTGTGAAGATTGGAAAATTGAAGTGTATACAAAAAATGTCAAATGTGGTGATTTCCAAAAGAGAAATGAAACTGAAGAAAGAAGAACAATGGCTTTTAGAGGGATAAAAGTTAGAAGCTGTGAAAGAATTTGAGTATCTAGGACTTAGGATGAATAATGACGGAGAATGGGAAGCACATGGTAGAAAGGTCGTAGCCAGAGGAAAGGTAGCAAGCAGCTTCATGAATAAGAATATGCAAACCCAAACTCGATATGTCAGACAAATGTTTAGAGAAAACGTATGAAGCAATGGTAGAGTCAAAGATGATGTATGCTGTAGAAATATGGGGGATGTCAAAAGTAAGCAATAAAATAGATCAATTATGCAATCAATTTGCTAAAGGGATGTTGGGATTGCCTAGATCAGCTCCAGGAGAAGTAACCTTAGTAGATTAGGTAAAACCAAAAGATATAATAATTGAAATAAACTTGAAATTTTGGTATAAATACTTGACAAAAGATGATGAATTCCTAAAAGTATGTACGAATCAACAAAAGAAAATGGGAAACAGAAAGAGTGGTCAGAGGCAGAAAAAATTGTAGAAAAAATATGGAGACTAGAAAATAGGAATGTAGCAGGTTTTGAAAAATAGAACCAGAATGGAGGATATAGAAAGACAGAGAGAGGTAGCAGGATAGGAATGTGTGAATTATCTGGAGGAACAGTTTGTTTGAGTCCAGAGACTCTACTCCCATTAGCCTTGAACCCGTAGGAACAAGACCCGGGCCTCCTTCAACCTGGGAGTATCCGAGCTGTCCCAAAGGGCGCTCGGCGTCCTCCGAGGGGCTTTCCATAGGGCAAGACCTAGAGACTAACAAGCCCCCCCATCTGGTCCTAGGGACACAAGACGGGATGGAAGTGGATACGCCACTTACGCGCGTCAACACTCAAGGTGAAGACTACCGAAAAACCTCGGTGGGGCTGCCTGGTGATCTAGCACACCTTCTACTAGCTTAGCAGGCTAGTACCCGGAAACTTAATGGCTTCCCTCAACCCCGTCCGAAGACGTACCCAATCTCCCACAGTTATCGGGAACACACTGCCCCCTCAAAGCCATCCAATCCAAACAACTCCCGAAGGAGGGGCTCGGCTGTTCGGCCCGAGGTTCCTCTAGTAACGTCAGAGGTACCACGAGTGCTAAGGGTCCGCAGCGCCCGCACCTTGGCAGCTGAAAGGGACGGATCCCTTCCCCTACGGGATATCTGGAGGAACAAAGTACAGTTCATAATCTGACAGTGCAAGTATAGAGACCGAAAGTGTGGGAGAAGAAAAGGGAAAAGATGCAAAGTAAGTTGATAGCTGTAAAAATGATTATGGGGAAAAATGAAAGTAGAAATAAAAATATGGGAACCTGTTTTGATAAGCTAAAGGGAAATGGATGAGAAAAGCAAAAAAAGAAAAAGTACTCAGAC
Organism: Mantis religiosa; assembly: GCA_030765055.1. Taxonomy (NCBI): domain Eukaryota; kingdom Metazoa; phylum Arthropoda; class Insecta; order Mantodea; family Mantidae; genus Mantis; species Mantis religiosa. The sequence continues at coordinate 146,002,603 of CM060949.1, forward strand.
AAAAAGGGGAGACAGCAAACTAGAGTAGATGTCAAAATGGAGACCATGCTACTCAGCCAAGGCCTGAGTTAGTGTAAAAGATTCAAATTCAAATTTATTGTCCATAGAGATTACAGAAATCCATCAGACACTGTCAATATATTATATACATTAGAAATACAATTATATACATTTACAAAATAAAATTATATTTACAAAAATGGCCATAAGCAATTTATACAAATAGATTAAGGAAAATAAGAATCTAATGTGCATAAAATATTGTAAATAGCAAGTTATACAGGTTGTTTCAAAACAACACCGAACGAATATAGCAGTTTTGTAGTTTATAACTTAACTAGTCCAAATTTCAGTGTCGCAGCTTCGAAATTCTCTTTGGTATAATTTTATGTAGCATGAAATATTACATTATTTTGTGATTAGGCAGCACAGGAACAACTAGTGTGCAAACCTCAGAAGTTGTTTTTGGGATGCACCGGCCACGAAAACAAAAGAATTGCTCCTTGCTCTTCATTAGTGACCCCTAGCCTCACTTTCAGATAATGGGGCAAAGGGCAGCTACTTGTGAAAAAGTCGATAATGATCGGACAGTTCCAAGCTTGCTCATTTTGCTATGATCTTAATTGTACGGTGCTTTCAACCAGTTACTGTAAAATCAACAGGTTCCTTTTAAGTTACAAATGCTTTATTTAGTATTATAAAACAGTGAAATAAAATGCTTGTCTCATTGCATAAGGCATTTAGTTTTGGTTAACTTTATCTACAATTCTTTGATATTGTTCTCTGTTCTTTTTATCATTTAATGCTTTCATCTTCAATCTCACTTAACATTAACTTCCCTCTAAAAGGTTTTTGTTGCATATATATCCACCAGCTTATTTGCCATCAACTGTTAACAGTTTGTTGGAACACGTTAAACACCCATAAACAAATAACTAAAGAATAGCGTCTTCATTACGGTTTCATAAGCCAAAGAAATTCTTAATAGTAGCAAGCTACCATGGAGTATGTCGGTATGTTTACAAACAGCTACAGAACGTGTGTCAATCGCCTACCTGTGAACTTCGATATTGTGAGGCATGCTGTGTTGTTCCTGAAACTGCCTAATCCAAGCTCATTCTCGAGTATTTTTTATGCGGCTCTTTTGGCTGTAAAAACTATTTATATGTGTCACAGAAGCTGAGCAACTACTTCTATATATTCGTTTGGTGTCATTTCAAAACACTAAATTCTAATCTAATTCATTCTAAACATGTATACAGAACATTGATTTAGATTTTCTCAAAAATAGCTTAACAATTTTGATTAAAATACATACCAATCGAAAAGTAATACACAACAATTTAAAAAAAAAGTTAATAGTTAAAAAAACAAACAAAAAATCACAACTGAACTTACACCTTTTATCTATTTTTTGACATAGTCACCAAGTTTCTTAACACATTTCTCCCATTGTGGTACCAGTTTCGATATGTGCTGTTTGTAGAAGTATATTTGGGTAGCGTATAGCCATCTGTGGACTGTTGATTTCACTTCCGCATCTGTAACAAAGCGTTGGCCGGCCAGGAAGTTCTTCATGGTGCCAAACAGATGAAAGTCCAATGATGCAAGATCCGGACTATATGGTGGATGATGTAGCACCTCCCAACAATATGCGTTGATCTTTTTACGAACAGAAACAGAAACAGCAACATGGGGCTGAGCATTGTCATGAAGTTTGACATTGTCAGCATTAATGTTGTGGCCTTTGTCATGAAGGGCACAATGCAACTTCACCAAAGTCTTTATGTAAGCTACAGCATTTACAGTGGTCTCATGTTCAGCAAAGTCAATCAGTAAAACACCATGCATACCCCAGAACATAGTGACAAGCAGCTTTCACAGCAGATTGAGTAACTTTGAATTTTTTCTTTACTGGTGAACCAGTATGTTTCCACTCCAGCAAGGCCTACTTTATTTCAGGCGTGTAGTGGTGTGCCCATGATTCATCACCAGTAACAATTCCTTGTAGAAAGCAATGCCCTTTTGCAGTGTACCGCATTAGGAGATACAAGCTTGTCATCATTTGCTGACCTTTGTGGTTGTCTGTCAGGTTCTTAGGCACCCATCGAGCACTAACTTTACGAAATTTCAGTGTGTCATAACAATATCATACACAGCACCGTAGGGAATGTTGAACTGTTATGATAAGGTTGACAGTTGCACTTTCCGGTTCAAAATTGCCGCTTCAATGGCCCTGACATTCTGGTTAGTACCAGCCGTTACAGGCCACCCGAAACATGGCAAATCAGTCAAGTTCACATGCCTGCTTGGAAGAATGCACACCACCTGGAGAAATTGCTGCGGTCAGAACAAACCTCCCTATATATGCCACGCATTTCCCTGTAAATTTCATTTGGTTTATGCCCTTTGGTCCAAAAAAAATTGGACTACACCTAACTGCTCTACAAGTGAGGACGACAGTAGCATGTGCATCATCTTTGTTGTATAGTTCGTGCTTCTCCTGCTAGAGCTACACGTGAACAAAAATAAACCCTCTGTAGAGAAAACTTCAAACTACATCTGTGTGAAATTTCAACATTCCAGCTGCAATACCATGGAAGAAAAAAAAATATGTGATACTTTTCATCTGCCCACATATGTTTTAAGATGTTTACTTGACAAAGTGTATATCTTGAATTTTCTGAGAAGAATACCCTCTGAAGTTCTCTTCATTCTAAATGACTTGAATAATTGTTAAACCATAAGAGATAAAATCTTACTAGAGACCTTGTTAAAGCACACAATTTGTGCCAAATAAAACTGGTTTTGCCATTAATAAAAATTTGTAGTATTATCTGACTCTAAAGCAGCTATAATATCGATAACATCTGATATACTACTCTACTCTACTGTACTCTACTACTCTATAACACCTAAAAACTTAAATATTGCAGAATGCCATAAAATCATAAAACAGTTAATTTAAATAAAAGATTAATACTTCACTGGATACCAGCACATTGCAGAATACATGGTAATGAAACATCTGACTTTCTAGTCAAAAAAGGTGGTAAAATTAGGTCAAATCTGTTTGAACCATTAAGTTATCTATCACTCTATCAAAAGAATAATTGTATCAACATATAATAACAAAATTAAAGAAGATAATATATTACAAACAAAAGAAAAGCTATGGAAAAATTTATGTAACAGCGTGACTGGAATCAATACACTACCAAGAAAATCCTCTGTAGCAACTTTTATACTTCTACCATGCCATGACTGTCTCAATAAACATTTATTCAGGATTGGTATTGTGAGATCTCCTCTGTTTCCTTTCTGTACACTTAGAGAAGATATGAATGGAAACCACCTACTTCGCTGCCAATATAACATCAAAATACTGGAGTGTAAGAGAGCAAATGCCTTCATTGCCAGCTGCTTAACATTAGATGCAACCAACAATTTTAGAGATTCACATTGTTCTTAGTTTGATTTTTTGAATCATTCCTTTCCTTTTTTTGAAATGGTCATCATTTAATTCTTTGTTGTGATGTCATCGACATTGTGGAATTTCAAACCTGCACATACTGACAGTTTTAAAGTGTTTGTTCCTTGTATCCTCTACAACAGAATAAGTAATGAAACATTAATTTTCTGTGTAATTCCTGCAAATGTTCATCTTGATTAAACTAATGTAGATATAAAAATGAAACTTGCAGATTGCCGAAGTGATATGAAAATAAAAATGTGGGTAAAGAATGGCTTCTTAACATGTCAAATTTTTAAAAAATGGCGCACATAAATCTATGTTTGCAAGGAGCATGTCAAAAAGCCAACAGTTTGAGAAATACTAAACTTTATTCTTAATGAGTATATACTATGATACAATTAATATAATTTTCATCAAATTGATACTCCATGCTTCATATATTACTGTTGTTTACTTAGAATGTGTTTCGTTACAACTTTCCTAACATCCTCAGCCAATGTCAACTGTTGAATTTCAATTGAGTGAACTCCGTGGTGACAATTGGGGTGTTTTTTGTAATTTTACTACCTCCAACGTTAAGTCATATCGGACGGTGAATGAAATGGCTGAGATGATGCTCAAATGTGTTCAGGGTCCATGGAGCTTAGAGCTACCCGACATTCATCTTTAAGGATAAGAGAAAACCCCGGAAAAACCCTTATCCAGGTAACTCACCCTGACCGAGATTCAAACTTGGGACCTCTTGTACATGAGGCAGACACGCTACCGAGGCGGGCGATTGGGGTGTCTGTTGTTATCTTCATAAAGTTCAGGTTCTTATCAAAGGTGTCAAAATTGAAGAGTTTTCCTTCATATTTCTTTATGAATGTATTTTCCCTCGTGGTTAATGCAGTGGGACCATGAAGACTTTTTAATAAATTGATTTCTTGGTTTGTATTGTGATTTTCATTCCAAAAGTGGATGCTCCTGTATGTTTCTTTCCTACATATGCCATATTAAAGTTTTTTTGTGTTTCATGATTAGTTTCAAATCTAAGAAGGGGATTTAATTTGTTTTTCTCTTTTTCTATAGAACATTTTGTTGCAGGATTCTCCAAATTTACTACTATTAATGCATCATTCAACTATTTCTTATTAACTATCACCCAAATGTCATCTACATATCTACCTATACTAATGTTTGAAAATAGTGGGAATGCCATTGTGATGGTTTCCAAGAAGCTTATGAACTTCAGGCTTCCAGGACACCAAGAGAGATGCCCCAATTGCCACCAAGGAGTTCATCCAATTGAAATTCAAGAGTTGACAGGTGAGGATGTTGTGAAGGTCCTAAAGAAATGGTTCTAGGTAAATGTTAGGAATATATGGAACATGCAAGATTAGGTTTACTACGGAGGGGATTCAGCTCCAAAATCTGTGTTTTATAGTACCTAAGTCCCAAGTGGGGCATCCTAGGGAGGAAGGATGAAGTGAGAGGAGACAGAGGACTGCCGATCCAAGGAGTCACGACAGTGCAGAGAACATGGTCGCTACTGTTTACCAGTTGGAAACTCCCCTGGTAGGCCAATACAACCGGCGTACCATGGCCTGAAAATGGCCCACCATGTCGGCCCAGAGACTGGAAAATGTCCTACCAAAGGAGGAAATGTTTACCAGGAGTATATCATCCTGCCATGCAGCGCCGAGACACCTGCCGACATTTGTACTGTGAAAGAGACCACCAGATTAGAAATTATATGAAATGATAACGGAGATAAAATGGTGAGACAGGAAATTCTGGGGATGTAATTAACCTACACAGCATTCACCTGGTGACCTGGGAAAAACCACGAAAAAAACCCATGAGTCATGTAGATTGCCACAGGAATTGAACCCGGGCCTCCCAAATGCGGGCCACAATGAAATAGCCTGAGCCATCCTGCTTGGTGGCATGCGGTATAGTTTGTTTCAAAATTGTATTAACCAATTTTTATGCCTGATTCAGACACTGATCATATCATACAAAGATTTTCAAGAAAATTCCCTACTCCAAAATGCTCATTGCCTCGGTAGCGTAGATAGTAGCATGTCTGCCTCACGTTCAAGAGGTCCCGAGTTCAAATCTCGGTCACGGTGAGTTACTTGGGTAAGGTTTTTTTCAGGGTTTTTCCTTATCCTGAAAGACGAATGTTGGGTAACTCTAAGCTCCATGGACCCCGGACTCATTTGAGCATCATTTCACCCATTTCATTCACCGTCCAATATGACTTAACGTTGGAGGACATAAAATTAAAAAAAAAATGGAACAGGTGTCATTATTTTTTATTTTCTTAAAAGTGGCTCTTTAATTAAATTCTCTTGGTTGCATTGCCACATGTTTAAGTAATTTGTATAACTATAATTTATATAGGTTAAATATAAAAACTTACATTACTTACTAGTTGCTTAAAATTTGGAGATTTTAAAAGTTTTTAATGGTAATTTGAGTACACCAATAGCATACTGTATTTCACTGTTCACTGGCACTTCACTTTTCATTGTGCTTGTCAGGTAATTAACCATGCAGAGCAGGTTCTTCTTCCTTCCGTTTCACTCGGAATGTTGAACAAAGGACTTCACTTCACTTGCATGCTGAATAATGCTTGCTATATATCACAATAACCAGCACATTTATATAACATACTGAATAAACTGCATTTTACGTCCCTTCAACAACTTACTTGCTCAGTTTTGCTTGCAAGTTTGCTGACTTGTACTAAGGGAGTTCAAGATAGGTGGGCAGAGAAAGATTCAGAACTATTTCATTGTTTCTGGTATTTATGTTAGAGCAACCAATCAGTCAGCTGGCTCTGAAGGGCACTCAACCGTATGTGTCTGTGGCAACTGTGGCACATATTCTAGAGCAAGAATTCCCAACTTCTTGAATTATGAAAGAGAATCAATTTCTGAAATGTCCTCGTTGAGCAAGAGGAAGAGACAAAATGTAAAGTGGAGAGATTCTATTTTTTGCTTCTTAAATATTTTTGTTTCATTAAATTATTTTAGAGACTCAGTTTAGGAGTTCTGTTATATACAAAACATGCTTCATGTGTTACAGACATTGTCAGATGTTGAATTCCTAGCTGCTTGAGCTCTTGCCTTCATAGAAACTGATAATGCCTAGACCTAAAATTAGTGCTATTATGAAAATGAAAAGTCCTAGTAACAAAAAGTTTTTTGAATCTTTCAGGTTGTTTGGCGTAAGTTGGAAGAAGGACCAACCCAGAGAAGATAAATCAGAGAAGTATATATATTTTTATACAAGGAACTTCATTTTCATATGTATTTTGAACTATATTTTTACCATTGTACAAAGCATTTCAAGCTAATTTATTTGAAAAAAGAACTGAAACTTCTCAGTATGTTAATACTCCCTGTAAAGTTCACAAATATTACAAGTTGTTCCTGAGTATTAGAAAAGAAAAATGATCATTAGTATAATGATAATGTTCTGGTCAACAAAAATAAGTTGGCTCTAAAGTAACTTATCATAACTGAAAAACCACCATGTTTAATATATTTCATATTAATTACATTTAAGGTACACAAATTTTTCTTGAGTAAGAAACAGGTGGAATTTTAATTGCAATTTAACTTTCTTTCGAAATTGTCAGGGACATATATAGCAGATTTAGCATTTGTTTACCCTACTGCTTTAGATAGTCAAATATTATTGAATATTCCTGCCTCAGTTTGCATTAATAGTGATGCAGAATGTATAGCAGTATCTCAGCCTTGAAATTCTTTTTGAATCATAATGCATTTGCCAACATTGAGTCAAAATATACTGTTGTTTATTTAGCTATTACTGCCTGTACTGTTGTGTTTGCAATTACATCTTCTTGCCCTCCAGTTATCAACCAGCAGATGGACCTCCAGATTAGACTGCACTGTTCTCTATTCCCATGAAGTTTTTGACTTGCAGTAATGCTGCAGCTTCTCATTCATTACATCTTTGATACAGAAAAACTTTGTACTATTAGCAATTACACATTCATTAATTGATTTGAAGTCAGACTAATATAAGGAACTAAGTCATATTTAAATCATAATGAAAAATATGTACAAAAATCAACACAGATTAAAAAATTAATTATACCAGATATTTCATACAGTACAACCTTGTTAACATGAATTTGAAGGAACAAGAATTAATGTAATATGAAATATTAGTTTTTTAAGCTGAAGTGGTGAACTTCATTTGGTTTTCTGTCGCGTTACTTTTATTTTTGTGTGGTTGCATGCGTGTGAAGCAGCCTCTTTGCTCTGTTGCTCACTGACTAGGGAGTCAAACACAGGACTCCTCTTTTTCCAATGCCAAAGACACTTTCTACTCTCTTCTGATCACTCATTAGAGCTCTTCTTCTTTCACTCTATTGCTTGCTAACCAACAATTCAAAACACTAATAAAGTACAAAATAAAATCTATAATACATCACCCTGGCAACTGGAAGTGTAAACCAGGATGTATATTCCACATTCATCATTTATTAATGTAATTTGAGTCAAACCAATACTTTGTCCTTGATCAATTGCTAGTATTATTGTCTATCCACCACAAGAAGGCAAGCGGGGCTTGAAGAGGGAGAGGGGCTTGAACTGTTTATTTGCTCTGATAGTGGATCTGTTTGCTACAAAATAAGTGTATGAGAGTGCATATGAGCCACCCTTGCTGTCAGATCTAATGTTCATTTTGATAAGTATTATGCATGAGTGAGTTATATGACAACATTGTGTATTTTAACATCCTTGTCATATTCGGGCAGCGAGCATAAACATCATGCTCTCAGAAAAAGTTATTACTTCACACATTCCTCTGCCTTGGCTTTTTATATTGGGTAGACAGTACAATAACTTCAACACCTTTTGCTAGGAAAGTGAATAATGAAATTAGTCATTGCCTCATTGATTCTACGTCTTTGTTGATGCCATTTGGATAACAGTAAGATAACTAAATGCTAAGTAACCTTGAATGAAACATGATGGTGCAATAGCTTATATTCTAAACTTGTTAGCAATATTAACAAGATTGGCTGTAATGTATTCTAAACAAGGTTGAAGCAAGTGAACTATAGTATTCTGACCAGGACCAAATTTTTTCATGTTAACAGTGAATTTGTTATAACAATGTTTTACTGTACAAAATGGACTTTAATTAAAAATGTTATTGTATATCTGTTAATGCTGTCTTTGAAACCAATTTATGCAGATAAAATATGAAGGAGTTCAGAAGTAAGAAAAATAATTTCCCAGGCAGTATTTAAACACAGTCTGTCATTCAGTTAAACACATGGTCACTGGAGGTGTGTAATGAATACTCAAAAATGAAATTATAGTTTTATAGGTGCTGTTGTGTATGTGTTGAATAAAGCATACCTTACTTCCTGAAACAATATAATACATGAAAATGCAGGAATATCAGTTATATTTTAAACTTTAAGAAGAGAATCATCTAAAATAGTGTAATTTTAATAGCCTAAGATGTGGTTTCTATAGATAATTTGTGTAGAATTTTAAATTTGCACAAGTATCATAATTGTATAATAAGACCATTATCATCTTAAGTAATGAAAGTAATTTACGCATTTATACCAAAATTGAAAACGTTTTAAATGTACCTGCTCTTTCCCAGTTTCCTTTCGTTACAATAAGGATGACAGGCCTGTATTTATATGTACATAATCTGAGGTCGAGTGTTGCAGGTGCTTTAATGCAATCCTTATGGATTCATTATTAGCATACTAGGCAGAGAGTAGCACTGTTATGCAGTATTCCTGCTGTCTTCAATATTTGTGATTTGTACAGAAAACAATGGCAATATTTCTATTATAACAAGTAATAATATTTATTTTATTGAATACTATTCATATTCGGTCACAATTAAGAATATAGTGATTAAGCTATAATAGCAGAATTTATAGAGCAAGTTTTTCACAATGTATATGTACACAGAATGAGACATTTAACATATCACCTTAAATACCCTCAATACTATTGTTGTAAAAGTTTGAGTCCAGGGCTATAAACAGTGGCAAAGCGTGCAATGAAGTGCTCGAAACGCTGCTTCCTCAAAAATTTCAGCAGAAAGACAAGAGAAACAGGAAAATTAATGCCAAACAATATTTTATTTGCTCTGAATACATTTTCAAAATTTATTTGTGAACATCTGCAGTGCTGCAGACAATTTGACAGCTGCTTAGTTTCGAGTAATCAATTCAGCGAGCTCATTCAATACTGAATATTTCTGTATTTATGCATTCGTAACCTTGAATACCATGCTTCACAGGTTTCCGGAAGCAATCGTGACTCTGATAGCAAACACTGACAGATTTTGTCAGGTGAAGTCTCTATAGTGTGGAAAGAAAAGTTTTTTTTTTTACTTTATGTGGTGCTTTTAAGTACAACTAAGTATATTTCAATAGCATTAGCAATAGTATTTTACCTAAATTAGTATTTAGTGGTGACAAATAGGAAATTCTTGGGAAATTTTAAGTTGTTAGCAAAAGCGTGTGAATTGCATACTTTCTCCTTTTTAGAATAACAGTTCATGTGTTGTGGTAATGCTCTAATAAAAATTGGAATGTTTGAGTGGAGAGGGGAAGCAGGAATATGTTTGCTTGTAATGTGACCAGCTTGCAATGCAAGAAGGGCTACATGCGACTGTAGAATAGAAAGAGTACTGAAGAGTAGCCTTAGTTCTTTACGTCATTATTCTCTCTTATTTTAATGAAAATTATTATTTGGAGCTTCCCTTACTTTGAAAATCACGCCTTGCCACTGAAACTAAGACATTGCTTGTTGTTTAGAATTTCTTCCAGACCTGGCTTAATTTTAGAACCAGATAAACATAATATTTAAAAAATATTCATCACTAATACTGCTATGACACCAAGGAAATGTATTAATTTGAAAATCAAGTTCTTCAGCGACCATTGCTAAACTAAACATTACTTTTACAAATCCACCATCTGAAAGTGATTTAGATAATTGTGATGAGAAATGTATCCTATTTATAAAGACTGAATGAACTTTCATATTGAATATTGTCAATTAAATTATTCAATTTGAATGTAATACTATGCTCGAAAGATTTTTCTTCCAATTTACAGATTCGTTTGTTTACTATATAAATACATCTTATCAAATCTTAATAGCACTTTTAATAAGTACTCAACATATTTTCTGAGGATAAGCTTTGGACAGTATATCTGCAAACTCAATTAGCCATGCAGAGATAGAGTATACTGCATTAGCTTTTTCATTTTATACATGAAATAATTAAAGCAAAATATAATTCAACCTGCATATTTTCTCAAGATAAGTTTCTTTTCTAATGAATTTATCGAATAAAAGTTTACAACCCTCATTATATTATTACAAATAAATCAATTTTGTGTATCAGATAAAATAGCAACTAATTAGCATATTGGAATTGGCTAAAATTATTAATGAGATAGTAGAAAACGGTTTTAGTATGCAGGCCAGTGTTATTACTGCTTACATCAGCAATCTATGATTGTTGATTTGTACATTACTTTTAGGTTCCTTACATTTCATACTCATTATAATATAAATATGTTCATATTGTCATCACATTTATTAGTAACATATGTTATAATGGTGTTACAAGTAATTAACTAAAACATTTGTTAGGTTTATGGTATAATCCCAACTAATTTCAGAGGTTAGAGTTTATTTAAAATAAGATTGTAATCTCAACATAAGATGTCTTAACATAAACTACACTTAAATTCCAACAAATGATTAGTTGTAGTTTTTAAAATATTACCGTTACAAGTTTTATGATATTTACCTTCACATTTGTAAGGTTGTGATTTATTCCTTTTTTAATGGGACCATTGTTTAAAGTATTTCGTAATACTAGCCAATCTGTGAAGGCTGACTTAAACATTTAAAACATTTTTTAAAACCTGAAATGATTTCCAAATTCCATTTAGCTGATTAAAAGGTGGTGATCAAAACTGGATAACTTTACACTCGCTCAAATATAATTTTATACATTTATATCAAAATCAAAAGTGGAAATAGAACAGTGAAGCAAAATAATACATTTATACTTTCTCTATCATCTATCTACAGAAAGTTAAGAGAAAATATTATATTTCCAGAAATTTGATACACATAGATTTCACCAAAAATACACATTTTAGAATCCACTGAACCTCAAGATCTTAGTGCATCGCTATGTCTGTCCATGCATGGATCAGTGAACAGTGTAATTGAATAACTAGAAGTTAGTTAAATACTAAAATTGCTATATAGATGCTCAACATTTTCCAAAAATGGTCACAAAGATTTGCAAGAAAAATTTCCCCTGCCCTGTATATGGAAAACTTTTTGTTACTTTGAATTTATTCAGAAAAAGCCTTTAATGATTTTAAGATGCTATATTTATAAGATATTTACAAGCCAGATAAAATGTTAACTTCAATTTTATGGGAATATCCAGTGAATGTTTTATAGTTTTGAATTATAAGGAAAGCTTAAAAGATAGACAAAAATGCATTACAGGAAATAGATCATTAAAATACACAGCTTGTATGGAACATTTTGGTAGAGTTATTTGTTTTCAAAATATTTTGTGTTAAAAGTACAGTGTGGGATATAAGTATACAACAGTAATATGTATGACATAAACATGTATGCTTTAATTTCACTGAGTACAGTTTTATAATAAAACGGTAACTCAGAATCTATTGTAAGTATACTGTCTTAAATATCCAAATTGTTAGTCTTCGGATACACACTCACATAGTCTTCATGCCACATTCAGGCACATTTTTGTACTTAATTCTTTGTTTGCATCACTTTCTTGACATCTGCTCTTATAAACTGAATCATTTCATCAGCAGAATGAGGTTATCTTACAAATACATCATCTTAGCAACACCCCAAAAAAAGGAAATCTGTAAGAGGAAGATCTGGATATCTCGGTGGGCAGTTAATCAAACCTCTTAATTCTTTTCAAGTATATGTAAATTCTTCTTCAAACATTGTCATCCCAGTGCAGGTGAGCAGTAATCCCATCTAGTTGAAAATGTCATCTTCATCATTATGTTGAATTGATATTTGTGCAACTACAGTCTTCAAGATATTGTTGAGTCTACATTTATTCAGGACGACTGGTGCAATGACTTTTCTATGACAGGGCAGCTCATAACTGCAGCGTTGAGGTGAGTCAGCTGTTCCTCAGTTGTTAACCCTTTAATGCATGATTTATTTTGCTACTTATACCACTCTTGTTGTAATTCATAAACTGGTTGTCATACTGCTTTCTGTTATGCCTCAATGCAATCGATGGTCGTTACAGAGATGGGGAATGGACTGGCCATCTATTCAAAGCCAAACGTTGTGAGCTCAAATCTTGGCAGCTGCAGTCTAATGCGCCATGTGGTAAAGGACGGGGAGGGCCCACATAATATAATCAGTGAGACGACATGCGTGGATGTTGACGGGATTTCATTTGACTGTAGTTGCTTGGATTTTACCCTTTTATACTAAAAAAAAAAGGAAAACACTACAATGTAATTGTAAAATTAAAATAATATTTACAATTGAAGAGACTCAAAGTATTGTGTGTGTCTGATAAAAGACCAGTACAATATTATAACAAAAAAACAAAACTAAAACATTTCTCAAGCTGAATACAGCCTAATTTGCATACAGCTACACCATACATTTAAGGGTTCATTGAAAATGTGTGTAGTGTTTAACGCCCGCTTTTACTACATACGGCACCGCAGGCGATGACACTGATGAAACATGAGATGAAGATGGAGTACCAGTGGAATGAGACGGCGGGGGAAACCGGAGGTCCTGGAGAAAACCAGCCCCAGCGCCGTGTTGTCCACCACAAATCTCACTTTGCGGTCGCCTGGGATCGAACCCGGGCCGCCTTGGTGAGAGCCAAGCGGTCTAACTACTGAGCCACGGCGCGGCCAAGGGTTCATTGAGAATTTTCTGTTGAGCAATAGGCACAATTATGGTTTTTTTATAGCACCCATAAGTTTAAAGTGTGCTTTGTCAGATTATAAATTCTTTGGACAGTTTCATCACTTTCATGCTTCTTTCGCCAACCCCCACCCTTCAGAATAACCTTAAGCAATGATCTGCATCCTCTAATAAACCATACACCATTCTATGTCAAAACAGTTTAAATTTTAGAGTGACATCTTATGACTCAAATATCTACATGCCATGTACAGTTCTTTGGCTACTCTTCTTTTTTTATTATTTGGACTTTGGACAAATGTCGGAGCAACTAACATTTCATTTTCAGGCACTGTAACAGTGACTGGTTGACCAGTTTTTGGTACATTACTGACAGCCCTTCTGATCAAATTTGTTACATAACCTGTTAATTCTGAACCTCAATGAAAGAGGTGTTTAAAATTCTTCACCCCATTTTTATCAAATCTGTTTGCCATTGTCTGCTTTTCAGCATTTTTTCAAATTCAGATTCCTTGGTGTTTAGTCAATTTCCTACCCTCCAGGACACAAGAAATTGAAAAAGAGCAAAAGACAAAATGACAAAAGACAAAATACAACCATGGCCCCCATCCTCATCACTCCATGCTAAGTGTCATCTAATGTGATTCTTAGCCCTCTTCCCCCTTTCTTTTCTTTCCATTGCATGAGCTTGCTACCATGAAAACTTTTGGAACACATTTCTAGTATTTTAACCAAATATATCTTAAGTGATGGAAATTAATTGTTCTTCCACACTAGCTGTGTGTAGGCTAAGGCTTAAATCGGTCATAAGCAGGATTTGAACCGTAGATATCTCAGTCTCTGTCTGGTTACTCTTAACCATTGAGCTACCATTGCCAGCATGACATTAAATTCTCCAGTTGACTTGCATTTTTCCCAATAAACCTTTAGATATTCTCATATACATTAAGATAACACATCTTTTGTGGCAACTTACTGTGCTGTAAGTACATATGTCTCAGGCTTCATAGTAAACCTTGTATTAGGTAAATTGATGGAAATTAATCGTTCCTCCATACTAGCTGTATGTAGGCTGTAGTTTGGTGGTTAGAAAAATAACTTTTTATATGAATACTTGTATATTTTATATATGTGAATTTGTGTGCCTCACGTTCAAGAGGTCCCAAGTTCGAATCTCGGCCAGGGTGAGTTGCCTGGATAAGGTTTTTTCCGGGATTTTCCCTTATTCTGAAAGAGACATGTCGAGTAACTAAGCTCTACGGACCCTGGGCCCATTTGAGCATCATTTCACCTATTCCATTCATCGTCCGATATGACTTAACGTTGGAGGACGTAAATTACCAAAAAACAAACCAAAAAAAAAATGTGAATTTGTCATTGTTAGGGAAAGTCCTATGAACAGAGCATGTCAGATGTTTAATATTGGATAAACATGTAAATTTCTTCACAAAACTCTCTAATTATGTAGAATATTTTTCATACAACTTGCAAGGTAAATCATTGAAATTGATACAGAATCATATCCAGTATCACATTACTTTTCAGGTTCAGAATGACCATTAAGTATAAAAAGGAAAAGCTTTTAGCATCACAGGAAAACATTTGCAAGAATTCAAGTACAAGTCACAGCTATGATGGCAGAGAACACAAAAATTTAAAACAATCTCACTTTATGATGCTAAATAAATGTCTTAGGCAAAAGAATATACAAGAAATATAAGGTCCTAGACAATACAAAAATGCCTTTACAAAAGAAATTGACGGATAAATTTTATTATTGGTACGAGGGGATTACAGTAAACTAAAGTAATAGTCAATGGCTTTCTGTTTACATAAGCATGAACTGAATAGCAACGTAGCAGTTGAAAAGCATGTAAGGTAAATTAATTCAAATTAATAATAATGAATTAGAAATGATTAATCTTATCAAAAGTATTTTACATACATTTTATTCAAAATTCATTCAAAATGAAGAGGGCTTTTTCTGAAAATTCAAGATACGTATTTTGTATCCACCTGGTATCATAAATATATGATACTTTTAGTTAAAACTATTAGCGCAAATTTTTAGGGAAAAAAATGCAAGAAAGTTGCATTTAAGGGTACTTTATGATGAAAAGAATTTCTTAAAATCTTCGGAAGGTACTAAACTTAAAATACCAATTTTGGTTATATGTGTTTGGAGGAATTAGTAACCACATTTACAAAAGAAAAGAAAGCAACAGCATATTCAGTTCATTCACATATCACCCAAAAACATTTAATAAATATAAAAAGATCTTCAAGGAACAAAATATCATCTTGGCACCTACTAATAGACACTCAGTTTTAAAATTGCTAAATTCAGAAACAAAAGATGTAATCCCATCAGTTAACAGATCCGGAATATACCAAATAAGTTGTAAGAATTGTGAAAAATGCTACATAGGTCAAACTAAAAGAAATCTAAAAAAGAAAAGAGATTGAAAATGGAGGCGATTGCCTTTGAGACTAGTCTCTCAATAATACAAAAAAGTAGGTGACGAGTATCCATAAACCAACTACAAATAGTTTTTGAGACCAATTTTGGTATTTATCCCACATTTTATTTTTGAGTTATGCTGTTAATGCAGCTAGACCTTTTACCAATTTGGATTTTTGGATAAAGGCACTTGCTCTACCTACTAGGTATATGATGAAGTAAACATTAAATAACAACTCAATTTGGAAACATGAATATGGTGTAACCAAATTACAATGAAAACTTCTGTTTGCATTTTTATGTTTTAGCGCTTCACTTGTTACGGATATTTATTTAATTCCTCTGACTTAAAATTCTAGCATCTGCTTTTGAACGCCACCACCTAAATGATATTTGTCTTACTGAATATTTTATATTGTCCTTAAGACGAAAACTTAACTAACCTTCTAATTACATACAATGTTAACTGTAAATTATACAGTGAAAAGTCTTACATGGAACATATCTGTGATAAAGCATGTATTCATCCATCTTTTCTAAATAAAAATTTCATCATATTGTCTAAATGTAGCATAAATTGATAGCATTTGTAAATTGTTCTTCAATGTGTAAACTCCTTGACATATTACTGTTTTAGTTGTATTTACCTGCATGCAGGCAACAAAATATTGGAATAATGGCAACTTTATAAATATAGTAAAAATACTTTTTCCAGAGTTTATCTTAAGCTGAAACTGCTTATAAATAATAAAAAAAAGATATATATTTTATACTGACTAATAATAAGTATGAGGTGAATATTGAGAAATAAAGAAAAGATGGATAAAACTGTAGACTTGTTACAGTTCCATTTAAATAACCTGAGACTCCTGACTGCTCAATTGAAATGGAGAAGTGGGAGTGCCGCTGTTCCATCTTGTATTAGAGCATATGTCAGCTGTTTAGCAATGTGCTGAATAGCAAACCTCTCGTGTGAATTTAGCATTTAATAAGTCTGATATACTTAGTCCTAGAATTATAAACTAAGCATAGAGCAACTCAACAAAAAACAGTAAATTTAAAGGAATACACATGACCAATTCCTACAGTGCAGTATAACATGTTAATGCATTGTCCCTTAAAGTTTAGCTTTGTAGAACAGGAATAGGGAGTGGCACCTTACTGGCTAGAGCAATAGCAGAGGGGACATTGACATGGAAAGATACTCCTCTAAGAAATGTTACTAGTCTCAGGTTGTTCAAATTGTACTGTAAGAATCTTCTCAGAGATTAATATCTGGACACGCATCCCGAGGAATACATCACTATGTAAAAGCAGTTTCTGTGAGCTTAATATGAAGATTTTACAAAGGTCCTCTAACACAAGGAGACATTTTTATTAAAATACAAAGTACAGCCCTCGTAGGCAAATATTTTTCATTTTATAGTAACGTTTTGCCTTAAATTTATTGAAAGTTAACTAGTTGTTATGATAAGGTGTTGGATGAAATGGTACTTGTATGGTACAAGAAATCTCCCACCAGTATTTTTATACAAATTGTATTGAGTACAGGGTTGTATATTATGTTTTTTATTTGTGAATACTGTATCATACTCATGTAAGTTATTTTTTGGATTCAGAGAAATGTATGGATATATATATTATAATACATTTATTAAATATCTAATGCTGTTATTTTTGTTATTTATCCTTGAAATGCTTATCTGTTATAGTGATTTTATTTGGTGCATAATTTTCAGAATTGACTAGGTAACTTGAGGCAGGTAAAATATGAACAACAATTTGCAAGATTATAAAGACATGAAAGGAAAATTCTCAAGATGTTATGAGAGAGATATTTTAAAATCAAAATATATTTTAAGGGTTTGTAAAAGGTTTACTAAGTTTGTTTTAAAAAAGCACTTAGGCATTTGTCAATATTTATAATAAAGTATCAAATGAAATACGACAAATCATATGCCAGGTTAGATTTTAATCCTTCTGAAACCCTTAAACAAAGGAAAGGAAGTAACTGGTTTCTTTGCCATGCCTAGAAATGCACTGGTTTGCAATAATAAAAACATTCAAGAATAGAGGGCATTTAATTATTTCAAGTCACACACAGGTATTGCTACATTTTCTCTTCTGTGCCTGAGTTGTTAGAATGACTTGCATTTTCTACATTTATTTCACAGGAAGTGTTCCAAACAGAATATTTGGAAAAGCTATTTCATTGCTAATGGAGATTATTTTAAAAGCAGAACTAAATTTTTTAATATTAGAAATATTAATGCTTTCATGATATTTAAAGATATCAAAATATTATGAAAGTTGAACATTTATGTGATTTACTGGAATTTTATGTATTGAATAACACAATTATTTCTTCCCATAAGGATACAAGCATGTTTTAAGAGAACTATGAGAATTTGTGTCAACATGTCAAATGATCCTCATCCTTTCCCATTTGTCTGCCTCACGTTCAAGAGGTCCTGAGTTCGAATCTCGGTCAGGGTGAGTTACCTGGATAAGGTTTTTTCCGGGGGTTTCCCTTATCCTTCAAGACAAATGTCGGGTAACTCTAAGCTCCATGTACCCTGGGCTCATTTGAGCATCATTTCACCTAATTCATTCACTGTCTGATATGACATAATGTTGGAGGACGTAAATTACAAAAAAGAAAAAATCCTTCCCCTTTAGTTTTGTTGCTTCAGTTGGTTAGTAACTGGCTTAATAATCCCAAGGTATGGGTTCAAATGTGGCTAGACGATGGTCTTAAAGCAAGCGTAAAAGTGACAGTAGATTTACTGGTATGGGAGGAAAAATAAACCATGTGAAAAATTTTCTGCACACTTGAAACCAGTTATAGTTTACAAATATATTTGGAAATGGCCCTTTCTAAAACAAAATAATAAAACAAAAGATAGTATATAAGAATTAGTTGATGTACCATAGAAATGATCATTAAATTAAGCTAGCGAGCCTTTAATAGTATTGAGGGCCACTGCTTTAATAAATGAGTTGTTCAATTATATTTTCTGTAAAAATACAAAAAAAGCATGGCATAGTACCACTAGCTGTAGTAAACCAGTACCATCATTTGAAGCAAGATGATATTTATTGAAAAGCTGTGCAAAACAAGTTCTATGACCGAATGTGATTGTGAATGCTGTAAAGGATTTGAAAATAATGTTATGCCGTCAGAGATACATTCAGGCACAAATCTTCAACAGTTTTCTACACAATGATTAATATGTGTGTCTGTGTTATATGACAGTGGTGTCAAGGTTACATACAGTTCAGGGTACAAGTGGCCTGCACACAGAATGACAGTAACATAGTAGCCTCACTTCTAGTAGTATTATCAGCTGTTACCTGTCTGTTTACTTGCAGTCTGGTTGCATCCACAGATAAAGCCTTGCTTATTGCATGTTAACCTTAAGAAATGTTTTCCTTCATAATTGCCATGGAATTGGTTACATAGTACAGACACAGGTTTGATAAATAAAGAGAAGGTACTTCTTAGCGTGAGGGTCATATATTTCTCAAACCTTTAATTCCATAAATAATAAAAAAAATATTAAATTTACACTTTTTATCTCTATAAAAAACTGCTTATCGGTTTTTGGAGCTATTCAAGTTGATTAAAATATAATATAAATATTA
The DNA here is from genome assembly GCA_030765055.1 of Mantis religiosa. NCBI lineage: Eukaryota > Metazoa > Arthropoda > Insecta > Mantodea > Mantidae > Mantis > Mantis religiosa. The sequence goes on from CM060949.1 coordinate 146,022,173, forward strand.
AAAGCAGAAGCATTATTAACAGTGAAGTATTCTTCATATTTGAGTTTGATTTATGAGTCACTATGTTTACACTCAAACTTCACTTACTTGTTGTATAATTGAAACGTTTTCAAGATCATTCGATCTCATCCTCAGCTGTTTGGTGACTAAATGAACCTTCCTCTTCTTCCACTACTATGGAGCTCCGATCACTCTGCCGTCTGGTGTTAGGGGCACTAAGTTTTAATACTTCATTTAATGCCGGGATTTCAAAATTTAAACTTTATCACGGTTTTTGTTTATGAATATTTTTTCCCAAATATCCAATTCTATGGGTGTACTTAAAGATTTTAACAGTTTAATGTTGTGGTTTTCTGTCCAAAAATGGTGTGAAACTGCATAAATCAAACTAAAATATAATATACTGTTACAATTTCTGATGAGTTGCCTCACATTACAGAGATTGTTGGACCTACTGCAACCTTTGGTTAACGGTTCTCGAACTATGAAGGACAACCAAGTCGGCATTATATGCCTCTTAAAGAGGGGTATTTTGTGACTGTTAAATCTGAGGTCAAAACACAGTATTAATATGGTGTGGCTAACTTCTGGCGAGGTATTGATTCTATTGAAAAAAGTTCAAAGAGGAGAACCAATGCCAAAATAACACATTTTTTTGAATTCTTTCCAAAGCACACTGTGAATCAAAGCGTGTTGCACATATAAAAAGTTTTGATAAGTATATTATTTGATGTAATGTTTATCATGTGTACTTTAATATAAAAAGGCTACCCAACCATCAACAAATTGCTACTTAAATAAGAGTGACAATAACATTTAATGGAGATAGTGTGAATTTGAAAATAATTTTGAAGATTTAATGCCGGAAATTAAGCAAGAACATTAGAATATTGCAGGAAAGGTATGAAATTGAAGTCTTTGTATTTTATTCTTGCGGAAAATTACGTAACATGGAAGAAAGATGGTGCATAATAAATGATTTTATTATGAATTGCAGATAAATTCCAGTCTACAACCAGCTGCACTGTGCATAAATTGTTGGCAATTTGTGCACTGTAAAGGTCTTGCTGGAGGACGATAGGATTCCACGCGTATAACTGCGTTAAACATTCTCGTCTCCTTGTAAATTCCGTGGTAGTTTCCCTCTTTTCTTAAGGCAACATGAAAGTGAGGGAGTGGTTCATGGATAGCACTGCGGTTTGAATGCAGTTGCCCAACTCTCTCCACCGGATAGTTATTGTTTTTTAGTTCAGTGAGGACTTCCTCCTCAGATATGTATATCGGCACGTCTTTCAACGTGATGTACAGCAGTTTCTCCTCTGGGAGCAGGGTGTTAAGTATTGTATTTTCTTATCCAGCGACTTGCGGAGGGCTCCATGACCATAGGGGGTATGCGGGATGAAGGCGACTGATCCACTCATATTCCAGATAGAGTACTTAATGTTGGGTTGAGTAGTGTTGATGGAGGCTATGATGTCTCGTGCATTACCCGGATCCCTTAAGCAAATAGGTGTAGGCTTTGCAGAACGGGCAGCAGAAGCACTTGGAGCAATGACAGTTGGTGTGGCGCTTGACGTGGATGGTGCTTCCTTTGCTGATGGGGCTGGAGATTTTGTCAAACGTGTTGGAGCTGTTTGATGTGAACATCTCATTTTATTGTCATGTGCTTGTGATACACCATCTGGCACCACTGGTAACCCTTGGAATTTATTGGAGATAGTTAAGGGTTCTGGAGTAAGGGCATGTTTGTGAGCCTTGCCTCTTGCGTTAGTAGGGACCACTTCCCACTTTTGGTTGATGGCTTTCATTTTCTCGTTCTGCAGCAGATAGCCAGAAATTATCTCGATCCTAGCACGATGCGCTGAGTAATGTTGGAAGGCATTTGCAGCTACTTCGAGATTTGCCGCTGCTAAGTTGTTAAACAGTTGCTGATCAGCAGCTTCTAAGAATCTTAGCCGGCCCTCTTTTCAAGGTGCAGGGTTCTCTCATCTATGCGAGACAAAGGCATTTGGGGCCAACAATTAGTGGTTGTTGCATAAAGCCGTGAAGAACACCTCCTTCGATGTAATACTGGAGGCATTTCAGTTCCTGGTTCGCCTCTACGTTTTCGTTATTATCACCTGGGCGTCCATAACTTCAGCTACTGCTTCGGTTTCCATCGTGATGTATTGGACCAATCACAGGACTCAATACAACAGCCAATGGGGTGCAAGCAAGGTGAAAAATGCAGCAAGGGGACAGCAAGGCAAGTCTTATTGCCTAACAGGAAAAGAGGAAAGAAGAAATAAGTAAGAGAGATAGAGCTAGTACAAGGCGCTAAAAAGCACGAATACCAGAGGGCCTACCCTTCAGGGCGCCTAGAAACCAGTCCTAGGACTGTTGGCTTCGGCCTTGGCACTCTACACAATTACTGTGCTGTGTGCGATGGCTTCTTCTTGGAGGCTCGCAGGCTTGATGTCCCTGCAGAGCAGCAATAAGCTTGGGTCGGCAATTTCACGGTGGATTTCTCGCAGCAAAAACCAAGTCCTCAAAAAGACTGCTGCGGCTTTGCTGCGCTGTTTCCGATCCCTTCTTCTCGCCTAAGCTAGTCGGGCTCTTCTATTTTTCAGAGGTGCTGCCATGTCGACGTCTCGAAGAGGTCATCAAAGATTTTTTCCCTTTTTCCTTTTTTTTTTTTTTGATAGCAAGATCAATTATCAGCTGCATTCTGAAAAAGCAAACACGCTTTATAATGATCTACATTTATCGATTGCATAATTTGTGATGCTAAGTTTGTACATTATAGAATCTTTGATTGCAGCAATATCTGAAAAATGAATTCAAATTTCTCTAACTGGTTTTTCAAAACTACAACTTCCTTTCTTTCTTTTTTTAGATATCAATATTATTTTTGACAGAGCCTTGAGTACATTGACATATGCATACCGAAGGGCTCTAAGAGACTGGTTTCTCGAAGACCAACGAGTTGGGCAAAGATTTTTTAAGGTACAAGAAGATACCAATAGTTCCTATCTTTTAATACTGTTACTGAAGAAAAGATACTACGTTTCTACTGTGTCATAGCACGACGTGACTTGAATTCCACATGCAGCATCGTTAAATACTAGATTTAAATTATGAACTGTACAATGCACATACTTTGCGGTTCTTTGTCTTTGTTGAATTCTTGTTCTAACACCTTTGTATATGCCTGACATTTGGCACACCCGTCATAACCCTGACCACGGTATTTAATTAACGAGAGTCCTTTCTCGTCTATTGCACTTAGTATTTCATTTTCTATTCCTAATGCACTTTAATTTTTTATTTCACGAAAACTGAAAAAGATTTCATTTATCTTCACGCCACAAGGCTTTCCACGGACATCATGTGAAACTGTAACGTATATAAATATATGAGTTAATTGATCTCTTTTTATAGTGACCTGTGTCGTATCTATGATAATAGAAAAGAATGGGGCAGCTTTAATGTCATTAATAATTTATTTTTCAACTGCACGGGATAAGACGTTTATGTTGAATTGCAGGGCTAACATTTTTGCGAGCAATTTGGTTTATTTATTAAATCGCGTAATACCCGATCGTACGCTGCGAGAAGTTCAATAATTGCCAAAAATTTCTACTGTTTGATTTTCCAATTTCTTCCCTATGCCCCCGATAAGCTAAATTATTGGATGCCATAGTCACATTCACAGTACGCTCAATGACCTGTTTCCACAAGTTGTCACCTTTCTGCAGTTCTGAATTCATACCCGGGTCAACTGTGTTTTCCTTACGCCACGAATTGAAAACGACGCAAGCGTTCAAATGTGTCGCAATATACCTACTTTGGGTTAGGCACCTCCAATCTCGAACTCCTTCCCTAAAAGTTGACGACGATTTCTGTCCTCCAAGCAGCCAACACTGTTGACAGTAAACAGAGTCATTTTTAGATGAATAACACAACCATTCCCTCCAAATTCTTTGTCCTGCCAATATAAACTTTTCGTAATATTTAATGGGGAAGGACCTGTTTTCCTGCTTGGCATCTTTGGGGAATGGGCCCGCTGGCTTACAAGGATTTCGTCTAAAAAGGAACGTTTTAGTTTCATTATCTACATCTAATTGATAATATGCATCTGTACGATCATTTGAATAGTCTATGATAGGCCTAATTATATTCATGGCGGGTTCGCTATCTTCGTTTCCACTTTCACAATTATTATTGGTGTTCATTTCAGAAATAAATGCACTCATTTGTGATACTGCAAACTTCTGTAACTGTTGAGCTAGTACTACTACCGCCTCGGTAGTGTGGTGGTAGCATGTTTGCCTCACGTTCAAGAGGTCCCGAGTTCGAATCTCGGTCAGGGTGAGTTACTTGGATAAGGTTTTTCCGGGCTTTTCCCTTATCCTGAAAGACGAATATCGGGTAAATGTAAGCCCTATGGACCCTGGGCTTATTTGAGCATCATTTCACCCATTCCATTCATCGTCCGATATGACTTAACGTTGGAGGACGTAAATTACAGAAAAAAAATAAATAAATAAAGAGAGAGAGAGAGAGAGAGAGAGAGAGAGAGAGAGAGAGAGAGAGAGAGAGAGAGAGAGAGAGAGAGAGAGAGAGAGAGAGAGAGAGAGAGAGAGAGAGAGAGAGAGAGAGAGAGAGAGAGAGAGAGATATTTTCACAAATTTGTTTGCTTCTTTTTCTAATTCACGCTTATTCTTTCTTTTTTCTCTTCTTCATTTAGATGTTCCTACTTAACTTTAAAAGGTTTCATTTTACTGAAAAAGTACACAGTTAAATAGAAAAGTTAAACTTTTAACCAGTACAGTTTTGAAAATATCGCACCACATTTTACGATGTACCCAGTTCCCGCGAAGAAAGCTCGTCTGAAACTGAGTTGGCTGTTGATTGACATGCCAGTCATTCGCATCTTATTGTATAATTTACATTGTTGTTGAATGAGAAGTATGACAAAAGTTAAATATTTAGAAAAAAATGTGCATATTACGATATCAGGAACTCTAGACATCAATATAGAATAACTTCCTGCCTAATGTAGTATTTTGGTATTCATTTTTATTGTTTTAACGTGGTTGTAACTATGCGCCGCTCGTTTGTGACGACAGAGAAACATGCTGCAAACCATTGTTATCAGAGAATTTGTAGTGAAGGACAAGCAGCATTGTTAACAGACATAGCTGTGATAAACTCAACTAAATTTTGAACAATCATAGGGAACCGTTTGGAATGATCTGGCAATTTACTTTCAATGCAGACTGACATTAAACTTTACTATTTATCTTATACCTATTTCAGAATTTATATCTGTATATATTCAAATTGTTTTATCCAGTAACAATATGCTTTTTTTCTTTTCTGCGGGCCCCCAAAATACCGGGCCCTCCTGCATTGCAGGCCCTGTAGGCCCTAACGTTACGCCCCTGCAATGGGACGTGAACTTCCGCTTGTGTTATGCCATTCAAGTAAAACCTAGATGTCAACTTTTGAAGTATACCGCCATCCGAACCAGTTCTTTGAATTTAGTTTTTCTTAGTGATAGTCATAAAAGTGATGGCACATGCTATTTACTCACTTAATAGAAACGGAGATATGATGAAGTTTCAGAACCAAGCAGTAGTTGGGTATGATCAGTACCAATAACATTATTTAAATATTGTAGTACGGTTCTGCGTGAACCACTTTGTTATTTAATTAATAGATCATTTGAATTGGGACAGTTTTCGGATATATTAAACATGGCAAAGGTAAAGCCAATTCTAAAACAGGGTGATAGAGAAAAAGTAGGAAATTATAGGCATGTGAGAGTTCTACCAGCTCTGTACAAAAAGTATAGAAAAAGCAATGCTACAAAATTAGTCTCGCTTTTTTAGAAACAGCATAATTCATCCCGCATAGAAGCGATTCTGTCAGGGGAAATCTAGTATGCAGCAATTTTTGAGTTCTCAGATAAAATTCTGGAGGCATTTGGTAATGTGACTTTGTGGGTTTGTAGAATTAAATGTCCAATTTGCCGAAATTCTAAATGTTCTTTATTTCCGTAGCAATACACTATTCAATTCTCACGTAACAACATTAAATCACAATTACAACACCAAGGTCGATGACAGTAACAAACAGCTTACTCAACTTCCACTGTTGACAATACTCTCGTTACATGCCTCTACAACGACAACAAGTCTTATTACACAACTGACTCATCACTAGCCATGGCTTCTTTTTATACATCCATTCATGAATTCCAGACTGTTATCGAATTTTCTCTAAAATGTCCCCAGATAAAACACGAATATTCTAGAATGTATATCGGTGCCGGCAAGTCTTTCACCTCTGTGATAAACTATCCGTCTCTTGTTTATCGGCGCTATCGTTAATTGCTTATGCAAGCTCCTTATTACGACACTGTTCGCCTATCCGTTCCTTTGTGTGCGCAAGCCGCCTTATCGCGATCGGGTTGCGACAATAATGACAGTGACTGCAAACGTTTATTACTGGATTTAACAAAAGCATTTGATATATTACAACACGAAATCCTACTAAAATAGTTGGTGTGGGATAAGAGGTACTGCATGGAAATGCGTTCAGTCTTACCTAAATAATCGCAAACTAACGGTCGAAATCGCATAAATAATGAATAAAAAATAAGTAATAATTATTCAAATAATTAATTATTATCAAGCTCCTCAGTGTTCCACACTGGTAGCTGTCCTATTTCTCGTATTCATAAACTGTTTTCCAAATTACCTAAAACCATCCCACATTACCATAAACACAGAGGATACAAATGTCGATCAGGGGAAATGAGATTTCAAGATATGTAAACCAATGAAATTGAAACTTGGTTGCTTATAAATTACTTATAAATTAACAGATTACTTATAAATGCAAAAAATCAGCAATTTCATTTTTTCAAAAGCAAAATAAAAATCTTTGTGTACTTTATGTAGAGATATAAAACACTCAGGCCTCTGATGCAACAGAAGCAAAATTTCTGGGAATCTGCCTCGACCAACATTTAGAATGGGGAGCCACTATACAACAATTAAAGCTGAACAAAGCATACTTTTCACTAAGAACAATGAAACATAAGTTGAATGGGAATAACATTAGAACCTTATAATTTTCATGTGCAGTGCAATAAAAATATTGCACCAAACCACCCAAATCCTTTAAGACTGTTATGGAAGCATCTAAGTTTAAAAAGAATTTCATATATTCCTAAATCTCAACCAGTTCTGCTCAGTGGAAGGACATATGAGCTATATTGATAAGATCTGAAAGTTAATATAAAAATAATCCGGAGTATTTTCAGATAATGATTTCCTTTTTGTGTTTATGTGGTGGAGACTTAATAAGCGAATAAAGAATTATGATTATTACGTTATTACTGGCTTATACACATATTATTGTATTTTAATTATCAAATAATTGCATTCCTTGATTGTTGTGTGATTGAACTGCTGTACCTTCCTCAGTGGTTTACAAAGACGTTATCTTTTAATAATTATATTGTATCCTTTCATTAGGTATTATTTACTTATTATATTGTTGACATATTGTATTCTTTTTTAGTTATTGTATCCTTCGTTCTTTCCGTTGACATCACGTACATACAATGATCAGAGGATGCATAAAGTTACATGTCACACTATGAAGTTCGCTTTCCTCCAAAACGCCCCCATATTTTATTTTCTTTTTCTCTCCACCGAAATCTTTCCCGATTCCACTATTGGTTTGTTTTTCTGCCATAATTTCCCTTACAAGAATAAATACTTTTTGTTATGGGTTCAGTTGGTATCTGTATTAGTCTGTTGTTTCTGTGGTTTTGGTGAAAGATTCCCAAAACAGGTAACTATGGTTGGTATTCTGTGCGTGCTCTATCTTCTTTCGTTTTCACGTTTTCCACGAAAATCCAATCGAGAAACATACTTGTTATTCAATAATGTGTATATAAGTAAATCCGCTAAATCATGTTTGAAGTGCAGCTGTGTGCAACATTTTAAATATAGAGATTAAAAGTTTATAACATTTAGCATATAGTTATTTGATTTAGCGTATTTTATTGCTACAGAGTTGTCGCTCTGGCACAGAATGGGGTGGATTTGAAACAAACGACAGACGACCGCACTATTTCATTCGTTTCGTTCTTAGGAAGACACACACGTTACTGAAGTTAAAAATGGCATCATCTGCAGGTAAATGAAAATTAAATATTCACAATGTAATACACGCCCTTTAATATTACTATTTCATAATATGTTTACTGCTAAATTCATATTCCAGAAAAGTGAAACGTAAGCAAAGTAGTAAAATGATGTAGGGCAGAAGTAGAAGTAGGTCTCGTAAAAATATTAGTTTAATTCGAATGTAATTCATAATGCAACTGATGTTCCAGAACAGTCAACAGCAGAAGAATCAGCAACATCGGAACCTCAGCCTTCAGGAAGTAATGGACTTTCCGATTCTGTGCATGTAAGTTTCTTGAATGAAATTACTTTGAATTCGTTTTGGCAACTTAGCTATGGTACCTAAAGGGGCTGTAGTGAAACAATTACGAGAACCTCAACTAGGATAAAATCCCATTTTTCTCTTGAAATATTGGCATTATTTGCATTTTATTGAAGTTAGCCTTCGACAGATGTGAGCAAAGCATTTATTGCAGACTTGAAACACAAGACCTCCATTACAGTCCAGAAGCTTCTTCTATGTTAATGCAAACTCTAATAATATCTATCAATTAATCAATGTCTCATGACCAATATTTTGAAAATAATTTGTTTTGCTCTTTGTTTTGATAGTAGGGGGTAGTGTTTTCTGATCCCTTCTTTCCATTATTTCTCGCAAAATGGTTTTCTATGTTCGGAACACGCGATATTGCGTCCTCTAAGAAGTCACACATATTCTCCAACATAAAAAAATGGTACTTTAAATACTCTCTGAATATTCAGAAATACAAAAAGTCATTTGTAATAAAATCTAAGTCCAAAAGTACTTACTGCGCATGCACCGATGTCGATAGCAGACAAGATGAGTCACTGCCAGCATTGCTCCAACATACACTCTGCTCTTTGTAGCCAACGTTAAAGGCATCAATACTCTATAGTCAATAAATGAACTTAACTGATCTAAAGTATAACTAAACCATTATGAGAAGCTAATTTTGAACTAATCCACAGATTAAATCTATTGGATGCCTTGAAAAGCTCTTGAAATAGCTTTCGTGTTGCCCAAAACTGCTCTATCAAATGTATATTTGGTTCTGTGTGATGTGCTCCCGTGATAGGCGATGCTGGTAAGATTGCCAGCATGACTCATTGTTAGTATGTACATGTATTATGGGATCCACAAAATGCATACTTGAGTTTACGGTAGGTGGACTGGAAAACCCCCAGCCATTTAACCATTGTATCCACCCCAGTAGTCATTGTGGATTGTGGTGGCAAACTCCTTAATTAAAGCAAAGAAGGTGTCATCTCATGATTATAGGGACATACTGTCATCTATACTTTGTTGGTGACTACGTCAATCAGCCCAAGGATAGTTTCCTTCCACACTGCATCTGTGATGATATTTCTACCTTTCAACTTTGCATTCATCGATTGAATGACATGGCTAGTACTGCCAATTTTACCGCTGTTTGTGTAATTATAGTCCATTGAGGATAAGCACACCACATCTCCTGACAATAGCTGAACCAATGATAATATATTGTTCTGTAGCTTATTGTTTTGTGTCTATAACACAGCAGTGGATAATGCTTTGCTGACACGAAAATGTATGGGCATAGCTGAGCATAGCTAGGAGTCCTTGGACAGACGGTAATGTAGAACCAAGAAATACCCTTTGCCATGGACTCCAAGAACTGTTAATGCTCTCGCCTACCGAAAATAGTTCATATCTGAGATCCCATTTCCTAATGGAGTGAAGAGTGACATCACACTCTAATATAACATGCGTGTTTTTAATAAACTTTCATCATATAGGAACTTCATTGTTCCTCATTGGTACAGTGGTGCAAGATCAATAATTACTAAGTTAGCCATAGCAGTGAAATGAAACTTGCAAAGTGCAAAGTTTATTTACTGTACAGCAGGGACTGAACAGGAAATTAATTTTCAATAAAGGAAGTTTGCTTCTAACAATGGCACATACAGTTTTAATACTGTGTGCAAGATAGGTCCGGGGTATTGGTGCAGTGCTTGGCATGAAATTGCTCTGCAACTGTCGAGGTTGCCTGCACTGCTATTTGTGTGCATTTTGGCAGGTTCCGTCATTACTTGTTTCAGTTGCTCTGATGTTGGATTGTAGTTTTTAATGGTTTATTTTAAACTGATTGACAATCTAGAAAGTGAATTACATTTCATATGGAGAGGCAGAGGTGATGATTATGCTTATTGCTGCTATGTGGAGAGTGTGTTAGAATTCAGTTGCAACTGCAGTGAATATTATTATTCTTTCACAGAACATATTTCCTGAGCTTGTCCTTTAAAACATTCCTGAAGAAACATTTGCAAATGCTCACAACACATGCACAGATACAGACTCAAATACATGTCACGCTAAACATGTGTTAGAATATCAGCAACAAGTGTTTAGTGTCTAATGTCATGGAAATGTCACAACTCTAATAGGTCCTTCTAATTGTTGCTGTGACCATTATGACATACCTAACCCCTCCCATTTATTTAAAGCATTTCTCCACATGGTTAGTAAAAAATCAATCACTTTTCTAGATTGAAGACCAGTATAACACTGTGTATGTTGTGTTATTGTGTTACATGAACAGATGTAAGCTGTATTACAGCACATTTCAAATTTTTTGTAACAAATTTGGCAAGATTTTATTAAGGTCATTGAACAAACCCAACAGTAACTTCATCATGTAAAAGTTTTTAAAAACTTTTCTGATACAGTTTACGTAATATTTCTGTGCTTCTGATGCCACTGATACTCTTAATATAAAATTTTTTTAAAGAATGTTTTGTGTGAAAATTATGTTGCAACGTTAACAAATCATATGATTTATACTGATGCTTTTTCTCTAAGGTATTTCATTATGAATTTTCTCTAATTTGCCGTATGACTTTACAAACTCTAAGTTAATGTTACGACCAACCCACCTACCCATTTAAGGATTTGACCTTTTATAGGAAAATGGATGTATGTTAGACCAAATCACAGTCACAATGGTGTTACTGAAACCATGAGGATGCCTACTGCCAATCTATCATTGGATTTTAGCCACACTGATAATTTAGTTACCCTCCTCATAGCTTTGCAGTTGTGCCATTTGGCTGCAACTGCTCCACTCCTTTGCTTATAAAAATATATCTCTGCTACACTTTGATACTGAGGTTCCTATGTTTATTATCTATCTCTACTATGCTTTGAGGTTGAGGGCCTTCAAGTCATGTATAAAGTTTGTTTTATATATAAACACAAATAAAATCTTATATTAACATTCAATGATTACACCAAAGTGCATTCGCTTGCATGCGTTTCCTTAGTGATTTATCATTGCCTCACAGTTTATATAACCTTGTTTCCAATTCATAATATTTTTATCTCATTTACCTCTCATTTCACTCAGTTAATGACATACTTGTTCTTTGATTTGGTGTAATGAACTAGTTCCCTGCCATGAAATGTGTCCAGGTTTGATTACACCTGTGGGCTGCAGATTTTAAGTCCTGGGTGTAGGAACCTGCCATTAAGTATTGTGAAGAATTTGAGGAGCTGAAATAGTAGCAAATCCTGGTCAAAAAAATACGAACTTGCCACCTGGGGTTGCTGAAATGCTGACCATACCTCCTCCCCATCTCTGCTGAATAATCACCCACTTCTGCCTTGTGTATGTGGGCGGGCAGGCCCAGGCTTGATGAGGGCTGCACACCATGGATTATTTCTTATTTTATTATAACACTTGCTTTCACATTAGGCAGATTGCTAACACTGCATTTGTTTAATGCATAGGTTGACAACATCCTCGTACATTGAATAACATAAGCAGCATCTCAATGACAACGTGTTACTATTCTTGTCTGTCATGGACTTGAAAACTTAATTTAGTATTAGAGATCATAGAGATTTTGTTTGACAAATTAGGGATTTTGGGTAGAGCAGTTCAGAATTTCTTTGGTGACGAAAAATTACCTTGGTGCATGGTTTGAAAATGAGTCAGTGTGGTGGTGTTCATGTTAGTGCTAATTGCAGTCTAATTTATGTGTGGAAATGTCATCTCTTAGCTTCTGGTACAAAAAATTACATCTGAATTTGGTTAAAATAATGATACACCATTTGGAAAATGACTGATCATCAAGAAACAACTAATTTTGGGAGCTTAAGAGTTAGCTAGTGTTTGGATGTTTTGAGTATGCTTTTCTCACCTTTTAATGAAAAAAAAAAAAAAAAAAAAAAAAAAAAAAAAAAAAAATGAACATTCCCTTTGAGTTTCTCTGTCCTTGATCAATAAAATATCTCGTACTTCCCATGTTATCCTCATGCCCTACTGGCAAACTCTTCAGCTCATAATGGCAAACATGTCTTAACATTCTAGTTTCATAGTCAACCTGAAAAATTCAATGCCATGGCCGGGATTTGAACCACGGATCTCCTGGTTTCCATCCAGTTGCTCTTACCCATTGAGCTACCATGGCCATCATGCCGTCCTGACATTGTTCTCCAATTGACTCGTATATATTTTTCCGGTAAACTATATTGTTTTTGTAGTTTCATGTTAGCTGTACACTTATTAAGATTGGAAGGTTAACTTTTTAATAAATATTCAACTACAGTAGTCCTGCGGTGTGGCGTAGCGGGCTAAGGCAGGCTACGGAAAGTGGCCCGGGTTCGATCCCAACCATGTGATGGGAATTTTAGGTCCCGGGTATAGGACCGGTGCCCACTCAGCATCGTGAGGAAAGTGGGGAGCTTACGCTAGGTAAGCGGCCCAGGTCACGGAAACCAACATTCCGGCTGGGGGATGCCAAGATGCTGACCACATTTCCTCCCCGTATCGGTTGGATGATCGTCCACCTGTGCCGTGCGTAAGTGGGCATGAGGCTGGCAGTCGGGTTGGTAGGCCTTGGCCCTCTAAGGGCTGTCGCGCCATGGGGGGGGGGAGTTAAACTACAGTAGTCTGTCTTCAGCGAAATTGAATGAAACTCAAATTTCCGTTAGACAGATTTCCATTTAACAAATGGCTATTTTCATTTCACCTGACAAAAATTACATAGGAAAACAATCTTCCCTTGGGCAGTTTACCTATTGAACATTTCTCATCTTGTAAACACAATGACTTATTTGGTAACGCATGGAAGAATAACCCTGTCTCTTTGTCATTTGCTATGTTTTCAGATTTGTATCCCTTGATTATTGAAGGTAATTTAGCAATCAAATCAGCAATGGTTTCAGTGTTAATATCATCCAATTCACCATAAAGTTCGTTAAAATTAATCTAATGTCTTTTGTGGAAAGTCTCCAACCATCCATTAGATGCTTCTAAATTCAGTCTTACACAGTCTTTCAGCTACAGTTTTAGCATATTCCTGTAACATAGGCCCCAATATGCAGCGATTTTGGTAAAAGTGCAGAATGAGTGCGAACGGATATCGTGGCTCTGACGTCATAGCTTGGGCGTTACCAACTTCCAGAGCATGCTACCGTGGAAAATATCAACATTACGCAAGAAAACCAGCGATACTGTAATACGCGACGTAAAGATCAGAAGAACATTGCCAGAGTTATTATTATCATTATTACATATTATATTCTTACTATTATATTATTATTATTATTATTATTATTATTATTATTATTATTATTATTATTATTATTATTATTATCATAATTATTTAAAAACTTAAAGGAATCTAGTACAAAGTTTTGGAATAGTCAACATTACATAAGCAAACCAGCGATAATATAACACCCAAATTGACGTAAAGATCAGTGAATCATTGCCTGTTTTGTTATTATCATTGTTATATATTCTGGTATTCTCACTATTATAATTATTTAACAAGTTAAATGAATTTGGCACAAAGTTTTGGAATAGTTAACATTATGTAAGTAAACCAGTGATACTGTAATACCCAAATAAACGGACGTAAAGATCAGTGGATCATTGCCAGAGTTTTTATTAATTATTATATCAATATAATTATAATAATAAAGCTTACTACGCTCTATTCCCATTACTATCACTAGTTTATAATAAGAAAAAGAGAATGTGTTTGGCAACATTCCTCTGTATTCGTGTGTATACAGTATCGCTAGTTTATAATAAGAAAAAGAAAATGTGTTGGCAACGCTCCGCTTTTTTTGCAGATATCGGAGCGCCGTAGTTGGCAACAAGTTGTTTTTGTGCCGTCATTCCATACCAACATAACTGTGCGCACTCATTCTGCACTTTTACCGTGATTTTTTGCCCTAACACTAACAAACTACTCGCACACTATTTCATTAATGACCTAGTTTGTTTTCTTAGTTCGGTATTAATTTTCCCATTAGCACAATTTTCCAACTGCTTCAGAATTTCTGTTTTCTTCTTTAGAATCTCGTAAACTTAAGTTACCTATGTTGAACACCTTTATGAATTGCTTTACACTCAATATATTTCTTTCACTAGCATAAATCTTTTTCACTCTTGTGTTAAGATTTTGTACAGTTCTTATTTTCGAAGCACAGTGATTATAGAAAATAAACTGCGACTTTGTTTAAGTTTAGAGATGTAATGTACAATGACGTGACAGATTTCTAGGTATTCATACTGTCTTTAGTGCACTCCCCCTCCTTGATAGGTCAGGTAACAGCAGTATGGTTGTGTTTCAACTGAAATTTTCCATTAAAATAGTACTTTGATTTCCATTGTCTGCATAAGACATTTTCAGTTCAATAAAGGGAATTTAGCATGTTATTTATCCCATATTCTTGGAACCATGAAATATTTGCATTTAAGAGAGATCTCTGCCAAATCAGGGATCCATTGAAGACAGGTTTAACTGTATATTAATAATTAAACTTATTTATTTATATAATAAATATTAAATAATTAAACTTTTTAGTAAAGAGTGATCTTTTGAATTTTTCTGGTCATACTTGGATATGTTATGTTGATTTTAGAAGGTTATATCCAGTGAAAAGGATGCTGCTGTTGGAGATAGCGCAGCAAAGAAATCGAGGGTGGATCTCCAATCTCTACCAACTAGGCAATATTTGGATCAGACAGTAGTGCCAATTTTACTTCAAGCACTCTCCACTTTAGCAAAGGAAAGGTATGGTTTTAGTTTGTTTCTGTTTTCATTATGTAATCATTTGTGTGCATTACAATAGATATTATTCATGCTTAAAGGTATCTGTTAATGTACTGTATTACAGAGCAGATATGTAGATGTGCTTCACAGCACGCTATGGTTTTACTTTGGAGTTGTACATGCACAAAGTTAAAAGATCACCAGCAGGGAGGTAAATCATATAACAGGAACACAAATAATATTAAGAAGCTCATATAAATACAATTTTGATTTTAATTAGTTGCATTCTTTTGTTACTATTTTTTTGCCACAGTAACATAGGTCGAACAAATATTTACATGAATAGGCATATACCTGTGGTATGAATATCCTGGTCATGACATTTTAATCTAACTCTCTCCTCTTCCAAAAAAAAAAAAAAAGGGAGAGAAAAAAAGTATATAATAGCAATAATAGAATCGGAAATATGTTCTGGTATTTGGTGCTGTAAGGCACAATGTGTATTGCATATTTTAACAGTAAAAGATCACTAAAATCACTGGAGATCTACAAATGGAACTAACCTACTATGAGGATGCATGGCTGCAAATGGAGAGCATCCATGCTGGAGCATTAGCAATCAACCAACCATATTTATTGAACTTTTTGAAAACAAGTTTTACATTCATAGTATACAGATTTCCAATAACTAAAATATATAAAAATAGAAAAATAAAATAATAAAACAGTAATAAAAATATAATTAAAAAGATAAACAGTCAACTAAAATAAAATTATGACCCACTATAAATCTTTAACTAAGTGCAATAGCTTAGGTGGTTGCATCTTCGGGTAGGGTAATACTCATCTATATATCTTCGTCCATTTCGGGAGAGGTCAAGAGTCTCCTGGAATGTGTAAACCTGTAAAGGGTGAGGAGAGCTGGTTGTATTAGCTATCATGGGAAGTTTAAATCTGTAGCTGTTAGGAACCCTGTCCTCTGCTGTTGTTTGGCAACTCTTAGTTCCTTTTAAGTCCTCCTTCCTTCAGGGCAAAATATCTTCAGTAGGTTAAAGTGCTAAATCTTCCCTCTGAACCTTGTCATAATCTTAAATCATTAGCTGTTACTTGCTGGAAGCGAGCAAATATTTGACTGGTATTCAGGTATTACACTATTTGAAAGGTATTTTACATTTTAAAACTAATTTTAAAACTAATACTAATTTATTAACCACTGGTTTCCAGTGATATTAATGTGCTTAGTGTCCAGCTCATTCCACTTGACCCTCTTGCTGCCACATGTCGATTAGATTGGCACATTTTGCATGGTGTTAAATGCCAAGCTCAAATTTGTGATGGGTGAAAAGCACCAGCTTGCTCTGTCTTGAAATGTTAGATTTTAGAAACAAATTCTTAACTAATGTAGTTTTAATGCAAAATTAAAAAGTAAAACTAAATTTTACCACATTAATTTCTCTTCTATAATCTATTAACTAAAAGAATAATCAGATAGCAAATAAATATCCAGCACATGTTTAATTACAAAAAGAAATAATATTAATTTAATTATTGTTATTTGAGATGAAATGTCACATATTTCTTTTGAAATAATGTGTGATATTTAGTACTACAAAAATGTGCTCAATTACAAATAAAGTAATTATAAACACATCTTAATAACTATATTATGTTCCATAAAAATATACAAAATTTAACTCACCAGTATTGATTATTTTGATGTGGTATGCATCAAGAATATCCTTTAACTATGATTGCAGTTTTCCAATATTAGTTTTAACATTATATCTCATGAATCTAAGAATTCTCTATTTGTATATAAACATAAAATGAATTATAATTATCACGTCTGGTTTCAGTAGTTAAAGTATAAAACATTAATTAAAAAGATAAATCGTACTTCGCAAAGTTAAATAACCTACTTTCCTCACTATCATAGTATTTGTGTCTATATCACACTTGTTTTAGTATGAAATAATTTTGACACCATATCTGCCTTTCACAAAACATTGCAAGAATAACTAGCCATATTCATTTTTACGGGCTATAAACAGAATGGAACAGGATATGGCCAAACTATATTTGTGAAGGTCGTAAATACTGTCCTTCAAATAACAAAAAGATCCCTTTTAATGACCAAGAAACGTACTGTTAGTAAGAAGGTTTGCCCTTTTCAGTGACATAAAAGGTATCCCTATAGGATGTTTCAAAAACAGGTTTACAGCCTCACAAATATTGTGTCTATTAGATCAACATTGTAAGACTTAAAACTTGCACGGCAAGCATTAATTAAAGCTTCATGGGTGATCAGTCGTGTCAGAGTAACTAAAGTCAAGCATTCAGCCATTCCAAGCTCCATGACCTCCTACAAGAATAGAATGAAAAATGCTGACTGACCCCCATGTAGCCTTCCTCATGTAGGTGGGGTTTGTGTCACTGCATAGCAGCCTATCATTGGTCTGGCTGGTTCACAGGGAAGATGTACTCACATTGTATAGTTTTCTGTGCGGTCCATCATCTTGATAAGGATTCTCCAGTCTTGGATTTTCTGTGTGGCCTGTCATCAGGTTGGGATTTGTGTTGCAAGTATATTTTATTGCTTGAGGGCAAGCTGCATTCAGTTGAAGTACTGAATCTCTATTGAAGTTCAATGGAGGAGTTTAATCTCAATGGCTTCTTTAATAAGTCTATCAAAATGCTTGTTCGAATGTTCCAGAATCGAAGCATCATTAAAATTAATTTTGTGAATGTGCTCTATACAATGGTAAGCTACAGCTGACTTCTCTGGTTGAAGGAGTCGATGTGGCATTGATGTTCTTTACACCTCTCCTCAACTGTGTGTCCTATTTGTCCAGCCTGCACCCTTCTGCATTAAAAAATAATCTTATATACTCCTGGGACCTTAAGGTTCAATGGATCTTATATCACCTAAGTTATTGCTGGATCCTTTTAGATCAGTAAAATAGGTTTTAATATTAAACTTGGAAAGGATGCGGGCAATCTTACCATAAAAAGGTGCAAACGCCTTGCTTAAACAGTGGTCTATTCTTGGAACAATGGTGGTGTGACAAATATGGTCAAAAAAGTGAATTCAGTTCAGTCTCTTGCAGAACAAGAAGAAAAAAGTGAAATCATGACTTGATAGACCCCACACCTATGTAAAAATCACCTCAGATAAATAAGAATTTTAACAGTGGTGTATTTGAGGATTATGGCTGGATGCATGGTTATTTAAAATCAATGCTTTCATTGCATTTTATTTGGTAATGAAAATGGACAGGAGATCATAAAGCATGGAATGAATGATTTTCATCCTTAGTGTAAAAAGAAACTTTTTGCAGTTATGTTTAAGATAAATATTAAAAGCAGAAGCATTATTAACAGTGAAGTATTCTTCATATTTGAGTTTGATTTATGAGTCACTATGTTTATACTCAAACTTCACTTACTTGTTGTTGTATAATTGAAACGTTTTCAAGATCATTCGATCTCATCCTCAGCTGTTTGGTGACTAAATGAACCTTCCTCTTCTTCCACTACTACGGAGCTCCAATCACTCTGCCATCTGATGTTAGGGGCACTAAGCTTTAATACTTCATTTAATGCCGGGATTTCAAAGTTTATAACTTTATCACGGTTTTTGTTTATGAATATTTTTTCCCAAATATCCAATTCTATGGGTGTACTTAAAGATTTTAACAGTTTAATGTTGTGGCCAATGTTGTGGTTTTCTGTCCAAAAATGGTGTGAAACTGCAGATTTTTCTGTTTGTTTCAACTTAATGTTCCTCTGGTGTTCTTTTTGCCTGGTTAACAAGTTTCTCTTAGTTTTTCCTATGTAGCTTTTTTCACAGGTTTCACAATTAATCTGATAAATTCCTGATTTCAAATTGTTGGGGATTGTATTTTTCAGTGGTTTATTTAGCAGGTTCCTCAGACTGAATTTGTTTTGGGGTGCTAGTTTTAAGTTTAGTCTTTTGAAGATTCGTTCAAATTTTCTAAAAGCCCATGGATGGTAGGTGAATTTTCTATATTGCCAATTTGTGTTTTTAAGTGGTGTGAGAGTGGTATATTTTGAAATTATCTTCAGTTTTTCTTTTCTCTTCATCATGTTCCTTATGATGGCTGGGTTGAATCCATTTAATACCACTATGTCTTTTATGTGTTGTTGTTCTTTCAAAAATTCATCCTTACTCAGTGGGATGTTGTATAGCCGGTGAATTAGACTTCTAAAGGCAGCTAGTTGATGTGAGACTGGGTTGTATTCATTTTTCTTTATGTAATTATCTATGTGTGTGGGCTTCCTGTATATTCCAAAATCTACACCATGACGATTTCTAGTTATCTTGAGGTCCAAAAAGGGTAGGGTGTTGTCTCTTTCTACTTCCATAGTAAATTGGATGTGATTATCTTGCAAGTTTAGTAATTTTAGAGGATCTTCTCTAAGTTTTTCCGGAATGATAGCAAAAACATAATCAACATATCTCTGCCAAAATTTATAAATCTGTGGGAAGGCCTTTACTATGTGTCTTTCAAAATAGCTCATGTATAGGTCTGCTAAAATAGGCGAAAGTGGGCTCCCCATAGCTAATCCTTTTGATTGTCTGTAGAATTTTTGGTTGAACATGAAGTAATTATTCCTTATGCATAAATCTGTAAGATTGATAATGTCATCTATTTCTCTGGGGTCTGTTGTAGTCTGGGTTAGCCATTTTTTGAGGAATGTAGGTATTTTTTCTACTGGAATGCTTGTAAAAAGTGCCTTAACGTCAAAAGAAACTAGTATGTGATTTTCCGGGATGTTGTACTTCTGTAGGTGATTTATCAATTCTAAGGAGTTTTTTATTCCCAAACTTTGAAATTTGTCATATGATTTTAATTTTCCTACTAACATATAAATCATATGACAAATTTCAAAGTTTGGGAATAAAAAACTCCTTAGAATTGATAAATCACCTACAGAAGTACAACATCCCGGAAAATCACATACTAGTTTCTTTTGACGTTAAGGCACTTTTTACAAGCATTCCAGTAGAAAAAATACCTACATTCCTCAAAAAATGGCTAACCCAGACTACAACAGACCCCAGAGAAATAGATGACATCAATCTTACAGATTTATGCATTAATTTAATTTTCTTACTAACATATAAATCATATGACAAATTTCAAAGTTTGGGAATAAAAAACTCCTTAGAATTGATAAATCACCTACAGAAGTACAACATCCCGGAAAATCACATACTAGTTTCTTTTGACGTTAAGGCACTTTTTACAAGCATTCCAGTAGAAAAAATACCTACATTCCTCAAAAAATGGCTAACCCAGACTACAACAGACCCCAGAGAAATAGATGACATTATCAATCTTACAGATTTATGCATAAGGAATAATTACTTCATGTTCAACCAAAAATTCTACAGACAATCAAAAGGATTAGCTATGGGGAGCCCACTTTCGCCTATTTTAGCAGACCTATACATGAGCTATTTTGAAAGACACATAGTAAAGGCCTTCCCACAGATTTATAAATTTTGGCAGAGATATGTTGATTATGTTTTTGCTATCATTCCGGAAAAACTTAGAGAAGATCCTCTAAAATTACTAAACTTGCAAGATAATCACATCCAATTTACTATGGAAGTAGAAAGAGACAACACCCTACCCTTTTTGGACCTCAAGATAACTAGAAATCGTCATGGTGTAGATTTTGGAATATACAGGAAGCCCACACACATAGATAATTACATAAAGAAAAATGAATACAACCCAGTCTCACATCAACTAGCTGCCTTTAGAAGTCTAATTCACCGGCTATACAACATCCCACTGAGTAAGGATGAATTTTTGAAAGAACAACAACACATAAAAGACATAGCGGTATTAAATGGATTCAACCCAGCCATCATTAGGAACATGATGAAGAGAAAAGAAAAACTGAAGATAATTTCAAAAAATACCACTCTCACACCACTTAAAAACACAAATTGGCAATATAGAAAATTCACCTACCATCCATGGGCTTTTAGAAAATTTGAACGAATCTTCAAAAGACTAAACTTAAAACTAGCACCCCAAAACAAATTCAGTCTGAGGAACCTGCTAAATAAACCACTGAAAAATACAATCCCCAACAATTTGAAATCAGGAATTTATCAGATTAATTGTGAAACCTGTGAAAAAAGCTACATAGGAAAAACTAAGAGAAACTTGTTAACAAGGCAAAAAGAACACCAGAGGAACATTAAGTTGAAACAAACAGAAAAATCTGCAGTTTCACACCATTTTTGGACAGAAAACCACAACATTGGCCACAACATTAAAATGTTAAAATCTTTAAGTACACCCATAGAATTGGATATTTGGGAAAAAATATTCATAAACAAAAACCGTGATAAAGTTATAAATTTTGAAATCCCGGCATTAAATGAAGTATTAAAGCTTAGTGCCCCTAACACCAGATGGCAGAGTGATCGGAGCTCCGTAGTAGTGGAAGAAGAGGAAGGTTCATTTAGTCACCAAACAGCTGAGGATGAGATCGAATGATCTTGAAAACGTTTCAATTATACAACAACAAGTAAGTGAAGTTTGAGTATAAACATAGTGACTCATAAATCAAACTCAAATATGTTTAAGATCTTTACAATGACATTGCTGATGATATTTGGAAGTGTCTGAGTGAATGTTACCAGTGTTTATAAAACAAAATTGATGATACAGTATTTACTACCTTAAAATAATTAGAATTGCACCAACAACTTTGTGAACCTCCAAAGTTCTCACTCTTGATAGGTGCTCTACATAGTTCTGCAATATCATTAATTAAAAAAATGATGAGAAAATTGTATTTGAAGTTTCACATTTTTCATTTTTGATAAACATTTGTGTGTGTTTTATTTTGCTTTGAAAGTTGAATGGAATCCAAGGATATTATTTTAATTTATCTTAATATTGCATTTTTTCCCACTTGTTTTAATCCTAGATTGTATAGTTCTCCTTTGTGTATCTTAATGTTAAGACAAGCTGTGAAATGCATGGGTGGCTTTTAAAAGGTGGATGTATATTTGTGACTCTTGCAAACAAATTTTCTTGCACAGGCTTCCAAAACCCTTGCATGAATTTAGCTGTCTATTGTAATTCTAGTTTGAGTCTGCCTGTGTCTTCTTCCTTTTCTAGTGCTTTTGCATGTATCATGTCTTAGATCTTGAATTTAAGATACAATACTTATGGGTATATAAGTAACTTGGTGATTATCTTGCTGTTTAGATGGGCAATTGCAGATCTTTTGCTCTTCTTTGTGATTTTGCATGTGTAACTTGATGGAATGCTTTGATTTGTGAATGGTACATACTGTAACTATTACTGGATTGATAAAAATGAGTTGTTATACAACAAAACCTCTCTAAAATGGAATGCGATTATTTCGGCATTTATTTTCTGTTTACACAGGTTTCCATCTTGCAGAGGGTTGTGTTTGAATACAAAGAAATTACAGAAGCTATAGTCACACAGGTTTACAGTGAAGGAATAATATAAAATGAAGTGTAAATAATAGGCTAATATGTATTATGCACTATATTTTTAACTTATGTACAACAATTGTAGTTTATTGCTTAATTTGTCTGTTTTCAATTTTCCCTTTCCAATCTGCAAATGTCTGCATATCAACATCATTTGCTTTACCATGCACAGCATTCAGAACTATGTTGTGGCAATGTTTGAAACTTTCGAGCCATACATGAAAGCTCTGAAATGGTTCTTTGCCTAATTTTTTTGTATCTGAAGTTTGAATCTGAAGCAATGGTCCAGAAATGGGAATTCCTTTAGCACGCGTACTAACAAATCACTCGAACACTGCGTGATTTAGATCATCATACTCTGTAGATTTTATGATGCATTTCACATGCCCTGCTGTTCCCTTTAGCCACTTGTCTTTATCTTTTATTTTGTTTTTCAAAATCTCAAATCTGAGTTTTCTCGACATTCTTTAGCTAGACATTGATTTTTTTTGTATTCTTTAATAACCTTAATTGTTTCCTCCAGTGATAAGATCTTATGTTTAGACTCATTTTACATAATTTGTGTACGTGCAAACTGTGTTTTTAAAAATCACCAAACTTCACAGTTTTGTTTAACTTGTAACTGATCACTTGTAAAATGAAACTGAGAATGAAGACACTGGAAACAGTTGTACCCTTACCATGTGGAAGGAAGAAAGTTGAGAGAGGCAACTGTTTTTCATTTTCCATTTACACTTATGACTTTATGCTTCATAAAAATTTGGTGCATGTGCAATTGCCCTAAAAATTATTGCACATTTTTAAAATGTATACGTTGTAACCCATTACACACAAAGTAATCCATTTTAATCAGGTTATTTTTGCAAATGGTTTCCAAAAATATTTCCATTTCCATGTTAGTTTTCTGGTGTAGAGTACGATTACATGGGAAATGGCTTTGTTCTGAAATTTATTTTCCGTTCTTCCAGGTTTCTGGCATATAAGGGTTCCGTTTTAGGCATGTTTTACTGTACTAACTACTTCATAAGTTTTTCCAGTTATTTTTGGCTCTTTTATGATCAAAATAAAGAATGATGGGGCTCTGTTGTCAAGTCGGTTTACTTTGTTGCAATATATGAAGCAGTATATAATAGTTCTATGATTTAGAAATCCAGAAGGACAATTCTGAAAGCTTAGGGAAATATGGAGGACAAGAAGGATCTAACTAAAGTCATAGTATGGGAAGATAGTTATTGGTCATAAATATGCAACAGTAGCTGATGAAGAAAGGAAAGAGGGAGAAGAATTTATGTCATATGACTAGACAGAGGAAATAGTTGAGGATATTTAGGTCAAAATAACAAGATAAGAAAAGTAGGAGGTGATTGAAATTAAAGCAGGGTAAACAAGTTCAAAAATGAAAGGAGGGAGATGTGTGTTAATATAAGTATTCTCAACTAATAACTAGGAAAAAGGTTAGCTTTTAGAGAACTAAAAGTAAAGTCCAATCTCCCTCACTAGACCTACTTAGCTGAGGTTGTCTTGTGTACAGAAAGTCTGCAATTCAAATCCTGCCAGGATCATCCTTCCTGACAGATATTTCTGTCCTACACAGTTGGTAAATGCCAGGGAGTTCCCTAAATTTAGACCTGAACAATTTTCTTTCCAAATAATAATTTCATTTCATGCATCAGTGTTACAGCTAGTGATGCCATATATATTTAGAATGCTCATTAAACATTACTAAAAGCTGACTCATGCATTAACTTATTGACATTCTAATTCTGTGGGTCTTAAGTTTTATATACATGGTGATGGCTTTTGTTTATACAGTGCCTTATTTTTCTCTGGTGACTGGCCGGCAGACTGCTGCTGCATTGAATATTTAAATTCTAGCAATTAGGTTATTTATGCAAATTATAATTACAATAATCGCATACGTTTGTCACAGAAGATGTTGGAAATAATGTCCTTGTGCTGTCATGTATGTCTCACACCTTCAAAGAAAATTTCTGTTGACATGCATAAATTCATCTTCTGAAATCGCAGTAATTTCTCTTCTGATATTATCTGTCAGTTCTTCCAAAGTATACAGGTTGTTCCGATACACTTAAAAGTTTCTCTCATGAATGAAAGTCGCACACCATAAGGTATGCGCTATAGCAGAGTCTTGTTGAAAGTATGTCTGTATGCACTCAATGTCACAAATATTTAGGAATGGTTTGATTTTGCATCCTGTACCTTGTTCTGTTAACTGTTTCCTCAAAGAATATAGGGTATAATTTGGTACACATTCACAGCACACCAGACACCAATTTTCTGGTCATGCAATCGTAATTTGTGCACAATATCAGGTTTTTCTGCATTCCAATATCTGTTGTTACATGATGATACATAACCAGGTAATGAAAACCATTTTTAGTCTGTGAAAAAAATTAACTTTGGGTCCATAAAGCCATCATTAACTTTATCTGCCACCCAATTGCAGAAATTTGCTCCACTCACAGCATCACATGATTGCAGTTCCTGAACATGGTTATTTTATATGGTTTGAATTTTAAAAGTTTAGTGGCTTTCCAAACCAAGATCTGTGAAACATTCCTTTCTTGTGATAACCTACTCAGAGATTTCCTTAGCCTGTGTTCTAACTTTTGTCCTCATTGAGTTTTTCCTCTGTAAGCACATGACAAGTTCTTTTGGGTTTCTTATCAAGAATAGAACCAGTTTCTATGAATCTCTTTTCAAGTTTATGAACTGTCTCTCTGTGAGGCACAGGAATATCAGGAAGAAATCTACAAGTAGCTATGTCACTTCTCTTGTTCACACGTAGGAATCATAAATGAATATGCGTCATGCCAAAGTGTACACACTTCTTGGCATTATGACAGAACTAATCACAATTTGACCACAAAGAACCCACATTAGGAACGGCTGAACATGCACTGACGTGGAAAAAGGCAGATGCCAGGAACGATGAGAAGCACTGTGTGCACACAGGTACCTCCTGCTGGCTGGCTGGCTGGCTGGCCAGCCACCAGTGAGAAATAAGGCATGTAGTTGATGTTATAAGAGTGGACTAAAGTCCTAGTATAGCTAGGAAATGGTGTTCTTTGCCTTATGTGTTTTTAGACAGTCAAAGGTGAAAGAAGTGCTTTTGATGATAAATTATATTAAAAGGAGAAAATTAAGCCACTGAGTGGTATAAAGTTATAACACTCCAGGGTTACGAACTTTGATTTCCTGGCAGATGTGAAGATTATTATCCAAGAGGCTTGTATTGTTGATGTATGGTGGATAATTTGAATGCGGTAATTATGGAATCTGAAGAGAGCTGACTGAAATTTTACAAGCTGCAGAGAAGATTACATTAGAATTGCTGCCAAAAATGTCTATGGAAACTATGAAATAACATATAACAGGTTTCTTCAATAGCACAAGGTAAGAAGCATACAAACTAATTGTAATGAAAAGTTAGCATATTTTGAAAATAAAACCAAATCATGCATCTCTTCATTATTATGTTCAAATTACTGTACCTCATTAAGAGACAACAAAGATGTTAATAAATGCTACAAACTAATAGCATTCTTGAAATGGACGTCTGACGGTTAGAAGCCAAATTATTTTCATATTCTTGATAGTGTATGGTTTTTATCAACTGTCATGTTATCATGCTAGAATGAAACAAGTGCCATCAGAGCCATGCTGAGCATCAGAGATGTGTTATAGGTAAATGGAGTCTTAATTCCTAATCTACAATTTGTCTACAAATATTGATGACTATTTAAAAAATGGTATGTAACACGAATGTTCAGTAATTTTATTCGTTCTGTAGGATTACACAATTTGCTATGCTCATTTTGCAACCATTCCTACTTGCAGAATAAAATCTTGGTATTAACTACTGTATCATAAGTAACTACTGTAGCTGTACCAGGAAGAATTTCAGCACACATGACAGGAACTAGTATTACCAGGTTTTCAAAGACTTTTTTTTGTTCTGTTTATACCCTGCCTGTAACTGCATGATCATATCGGCGGCTGTTCTCTTTTAGAATATTGATGATGCTACATTTATTGTATTAAACATTTTATGCATTTTAAATTGCATGCTGTTGCAAAATTATTACGCTTGTTGGATGAAGGAAAGTTTTATAGGTTTTAATTTCTTGAAATTGGCATGTGTGTTATAGGATATACTAATGCAAATTGCATATTAATTTGGTTAAGACTTTTCTTTTGAAGTTTGGCATGTCAGTACAAAGCATTATGATTGTTATATTCTTAATGTGTAGTGTTTAACGCCCGCTTTTACTACATATGGCACCGCAGGCGGGTTATATTCTTGAATCATTGCTGCACATAATTCTGTGCTACCTATTGTTTCCTACTATTGCAACCCTTGATGCATGTATGCAAGCTTGCTTTATAATCTGCTATGCACTATAGTTGTATATGTGTAAGCAAAGTAATACAGGTTTAAAACTGTTGTGTGTTGAAGGTGTTTTGAAATGATTCAAGTTGTTCATTTTCAGGCCTCCAGATCCCATAAATTTTCTTGCTGGCTATCTTCTCAAGAATAAAAATCAGTATGAACAGGCAGCAGGTGTTGCTCCAGCGGCTTCTCAGTGAAAGTCACTGTTCAAACAGAAACAAATTTTCTATGTTAGCATTGAATTTTGTTATCTGTTCCACATTATTTGCTGCTGTCGAGTATGGAGAAGAACATTTTATTTCAGTAAGTGCAAGGAATTGTGATGACGTGTAGTGCCAGAAATGAAGCAGCTGGTTTATCTGACACTATCAGTTTATAGTGGTTTATATTTCATATGAGTGTTATTAGATGACTTCAGAAAACTTTACATCAACTACTCAATTGCCTTTCTCATCCATGTAAGTGTAATTTGTAATATTAAAGTGTTTATCATTTGTAGTTGGTATTGTTTTCTTTGTTTTATATTCTAAGTTAAACACTTCTGAACTCCACTATTTGTGGTATAAAAGAGCTGTTTTTCAGAATGTTACAGGGATCACTTTTATTTAAGTTACCTAGGTAATCTAGAAAACTTCCAACTCCCCAAAACCAATATTAAAAGCACTTAACACTTTGTTTGCTAACATTAAGTTAAACATTTGTTATGTTAACTAACACTCATGCATTTCATCCAACTTTTACAGCAATTGGTTGGGTAGCGTTTTGTTAACATAAAAGATAACTGAAGAGCAGCTTTCAAATACATGGCAAGTAAACTACATGGATTGTGAGAATGCTAAATGCACTTTTAACTATGCATTACAGTGCTGTGTCAGTAGCAGATAGGCACTTACATTAATGTACAATTGCCACATGATTTCTGGATTATCTTGAGTTTCAATCATGATGTGAACTGAAAAATTTAGGTGCACAGAACTAATGTTTCTTCATTGAAAAAATGTTAGTAAAAAACTGGTAAGTAAGCATAGAGGTATTATCAAGTGTGATAAAGCTGACAGACCAGATTAAGGTAGAAGGCAGTCTGGGAGAATATCTGTGAGTAATTGTAATGTATATATTTCTTCCAAATCCATTAAGTGACGGCAACACCTAAAATGCCAGGTGCAAAGATTGGTTAGATTGTTTTAAAAAGTGGTGGTGGACACTGTATTGAAACCAGAGTTGCCAAAAGCATATCACTGATAAAGTATGAAGCATACCCCAACAAACATCCTGTTTGCTTGCTGAAGTAATTGCTTTGGAAACTTCCTGGTAGCTTTAGAATTCTAAGATCACCTTCTGTCATATTAAAAGTGCTATTACATAAAGCCTAAACGTAATTTACACTTGTGGCATAGGAGAAAGGTTCATGCTTCTGTTGGCAGTAATCTAATTCAGCCATGATTAATAATTGCTTTGGGCAGTCCTTATCACTTTTAAAAACTGCAAGTAATTTTTAAAATTATATTTTATGATGCACTTCTGTTATCAAAGCTTCAAAAATGTCAAATACAGTAAACTTCAATAAAAATTGTGGTTTGTGGTAGCTGTTTTTCAACTTCTGACGTTTGTTAAATGTCTTAATTCCAAGTTTAACACAATGTTAAAGCTATTATTGTGTGATGAAACATAATTGACATTAACTTTATTGTGATATCAGTTCAACATTGTGCTAAAATTTAATATTGAATGGTGAAACTGACCCTTGTGTTAATTTCTCAGTCCCTATTTATTTTTATAGCTTCTACAAAGTATTCTTACAAAAGCTAATTTATCTATTTACCTCTTGTTAAGTTAATCATCTTTGGTGAAATAGTTTTTGGAACTATGTTTTTGTGGGTAGAGGAAGCTGAAGAATTAAAATCTTGAAAAGTGAATTGCTATATATTGTTTTTGAAATATTTTATTCTTTTTCCCCAGTGTCACAGAAAGCTTTTGAATGTTTAAAGCTCTTTAAACATTATTATTTCAAAATTCAAAGGATAAAAAATGAATAAGGACCATTAGAAATGTTCTATATCACAAAAACAATATTTTAAGTTGTTTGATTTAAAGAGATCTACAGTTTTATGTACAAGTTTTTGTGTGTCTCTTATAATTTACAATTAAAATTCATCCAAAATGACTAAGATTGCAGATTACTTGTTCATTTGAGAATTTACAATTTCATTTCTTCCTTTAACTTCTCCATGCCAGATTTCATTTCTGTCTGTGCCTTGTTCGTCATATTTCATTGTCATTATTTCACTCTTCATTTCACTCAGTAATTGTTGGAGCAATAATTGTTCCATCACTGCTTCTTATCCCGGCTTCTGATGCCAGTGACGAAAATGACTATACCACCAAGTTGAGTTAAACACATCTTGTCACCAAAACTGCTAGCACAGCAGTAATTTACACTTCCACGTTTAGAAATGCTGAATTTAGATTTTAAGGAACTGGAACAGGTACATTTTGTTCATACTTTTCCTTTGTGGAAAAGTGGAAAAATAAACAACCAATTTTAGTGGTGAAATTGATGTTTTTTTTTTTAAATGCC
Organism: Mantis religiosa; assembly: GCA_030765055.1. Lineage (NCBI taxonomy): Eukaryota > Metazoa > Arthropoda > Insecta > Mantodea > Mantidae > Mantis > Mantis religiosa. The sequence continues at coordinate 146,051,938 of CM060949.1, forward strand.
CTCTGTTAAGTCATATCGGACAATGAATGAAATGGATGAAATAATGCTCAAATGAGCCCAGATTCCATAGAGCTTAGAGTTACCCGACATTCATATTTCAAAATAAGGGAAAGCTCTGGAAAAACCCTTACTCAGATAACTCGCCCTGACCGAGATTCGAACTTGGACCTCTTGAACGTGAGGCAGACATCTGCACTATAGAATTTATTTCCATGGTTATATAAATGCAAAAATGTAGTTATTCTATCTTATTCTAAAGCTATTGGTTGTACTACTTGGCTGAAAATGAAGATCAAAGAAATAAATAATATTAAATAAATACAAAACCTACATAAAATAGTCTTATAGTGGATTCTTGCACAGTGTGGTGTTTCTGGAAATGAAGTGTCTGATATTTCAGCAAAGAAAAGATCTAAAGTCAGTGTTAAAATGAAACTTTTCCCTATAAATTGATTAAAAGAATTGTTAAAAGGAAAGTAGTTTGTATACATATTATTTGCCAATCTCTGATCTTTTGAATTTTTTTCTTATTGATTTTGTGTTTTTTGGTTACTGAGAATAAACAAGGTTATATTAACATTATTTAAACTGCTATTATTTCTTCCCAGTGAGATTTCCTTCATAATGAGGGACGAGGTAGTGCAAATGCACAATGTGGGAGTCGGCTGCATTGACAAAAAACCATTATGCTGTGGTATTTGTGCTTCAGCAGTGCTTTTGCACAGTTTTTCTTGACATTTTTTCAGATTGTATTTTGCCTTTGTAGTGCCCGGGTAATAATGCTATTTAATCATATTTACTATAGAGTACTAGATAACACAAGTTTGAATACTTTTAAGGCTCCATGGATGTCATTGCGATACTAAATAAACTAACACACATTAATACAGAAGGAGATAGCTTTGGGCAGTGTGACGTTTTGCAAAGTGCAGAGCTGTCAGATATGTGACGTCAGGTGAGAGCTATGTACTGCAGGTTGCCCAGATAAACGGCGCTGTGATTTCGATCTGGAGGGTTGTCAGCTTGTAATATCCTCTCTGGAGAATAGGGCAAGTCCTATAAAGTCTTCATCACCAGTTGAGTCAGTAGGTACGGGTTTGGCGCACCCGGGGTCCCGAGCCAACAGTCTCCCTCGTGTGGGCTCCTCTTCGTGGTTGAGGGAGATGGTCAACAGGCCCACCCACGTGTAGGCCGTGCGTGGAGACCTGTGTCGGTGGAAAGGTTTGTCCTTGTGGTTGAGGGATGCGTATCTGAGCTCGTATAATGTATTATATAATGTACGTTTAGTTTTAATAGGTTTATTTACAGTTGTATAGTTTTTTAGAAAGTTTATATCTGGCTTTTGCCATGATGACCGCCATAGTTGAGCGCCCTTATACACATCATCATCACCAGTTGAGTCCGGATTCCAAGATGTAGAAGCACTATTACGTTTCAGCTCTTTGTAAACTCCTATTCAGTGGATGTCAACAATGTTGCTACCCAGTACCAATTTGATCTGGATACATTTTCAAAATTTATTTTCGAGCATCCGTGGACAATTTGATAGCTGCTTTTGCTCTAGTGAGCAGTTTCACGAGCTCATTCAATCTTGAATATTTCGTATTCATGCATTCTAACCTTGAATACCATGCTTCGTAGCTTTCCATAAGCAATCACAAAACTTTGTAGATTAGGAAGCACTTACAGATTTTGTCACGTGAAGTCTCTCTAGCATCTGAAGAAAAGTTGACTTTTTTGTTTTATGTGGCACTTTTAAATACAACTGTTAAGTATATTTCAATAACATTAGCAATAGTATTTTACACAGATTGGTATTTAATGGTGACAAATAGGAAATTATTTTAAGTTATTAGCAAAAGTGTGAATTGCATGCTTTCTCAATGTTGTTCATGCGGTATGGGTCAGCTCTAGGAAAAATTGGAACGTTTGAATGGAAAGGGGAAGCAGTCTGCTTGTGGTATGACCAGTCTTGCAATGCAGAAAGGGCCAATGTGTGACTACAATAGTAAAAGTACTGAAGAGTAGCTTTAATTCTTTGAGTCATTATTCTCTCTTATTTTAATGAAAACTATTAGTCACACCTCGCCACTGCTCACGTTCAACCTTCGATTACAAATTTTGCAAAAATTACTTCCTAACATTAACAATTAAAGAAAAACAAAACATAAAATGTGAGAAAATGTTCAAGAACGTATTCTATACAGGTCTCCTCTAAATTACAGAGAAGACAATATTGCATTCTGTTTTATTTGTTAGAACATGACTGTTTTTCACAGAAACTAGAATTTTTATATTTTCTCGCAGCATAGAGCCAAAATGTAATTCTTTGTCATCAATTTTGTAATTTAAATTGAGCCCTGACGTTATTATACATAGAACGTTATTTGTGTTAAAATCTACATGTTTCCTGCATAGCTGTATTTTTCACGCCACGAAACGGTTTCTTCTTCCCTTGTGGCCGCTGCACAGAGCGCTGTGACGTCACACGTTGAGCTGACTAGAGGAGTATGTAGAGCGTCGTGAGCTGCCGTCACAGCAACGATACCTGTCCCCTTTATTAGTATAAATTCTGGTTATACAGTAACCACCGAATGAACGGTAACTAAATGTAAGTTGGTTAAAGCTTGTATACAGTTGGGCAAATACAATGTAAGTTACGTACTGCTTCTTAATTCAAAATGTATTTCCTCGTGCATTTTCCTTCTGTGGTACTTGTGCTTGTTTAATAGTGCTACATGCTGCTTCTTAATTCAAAATGTAAGATACACTTATACGTGCATTTTCCTCCTGTGCTATTTGTGCTTGTTTAATTGTGCGCATTTTCTCTGTATTTTTATTTGTTTTGTTTCTTTTGTCCTTTATAGTGTCTTAAAAGTTTTTTAATAAACTATTTAGGTGTTTAGTGCTTTATGCTTTCAAAGAAACGCAGGCTATTGAACAAGTGTAACGTAAGTCTTATTTATAGGCATGAATGTTCAGACCACAGGCAATGCCTGATATTTTAGCTATAGCAGTTTTCACATCACGAAGGCACAATGGCTCCTAAGGAGAATTCCTCGCAGCATTGCCAGTATGTTCCGCTGCTTCGATTATCGCGCTTTTGTTCACAAACAGGTTTATCATCATTATTATAATTTTGTCATTGCATTCATTGTACTATTACGTTTGATTAGGTTAATTAATGTATATTTTTTATTTTAATTCCTAGTGAAATACATTTATGCCTCAAATGATTACATTCTCTTAACATTTAACCCAAATATAATACTCTTATTAATTATTGTTACCATAATCGGGCATGTGTTCAACAACCAAAGAGGAGTCCTGTTTGGCCTGTTGGGTTACCTCAGAAGAATTGGAGTCATTCCTAGAGCAACTGCCTGTTAACCTAACGATCAGAGTATCGATATCATCCTGAAGCTGATCTTCTTTTCATATATCTTCTATCCCTTCATCGTGTTTCCAGTAGTTTAACCTCAGAATTACGATCCCTTACCGATCCTTGAACTGTCATACCACAGCTGGTTTTTATCACCTGCAAGATACATGACCGGTTGTTGACTCTGTGTACCTTGCAAGCTGCAAACATTTGCCTTAAGACCTAAACGGTTGTTTGACGAATCCCCTGGCTCTGTAGATGTTCTATGTGTAGATAAAACAATTTCATAATTTCCTTGACAACTTTATCGCTCGAAGTTTTTACGTGGACTTGCAGAAGGAGAATTAGCGACGAACATTTTCCATTGCACATGCATAAACGAAGAAAGATGTTAAAAATCTGATTTCAACTAAATTTTAAATGTTATTTAAAAAAGTACAAGTATATAAAATATCTTTCATGCATACCATTGTATTCTTCGACATATTTCATACCGAAATGCATGTTCCTGTTTTATCTTGGTCGCCTTTGAAAACACATTTGGCAACGTCGTACTTGATTCTTCTGTAGGAAAAGCATGGCCCATAAATGCTCATTGTGCCTTCATCACATGAAAACCTCTGTAGTGCTTATTAAGAAAGTTAAGAAATTGAAAATAACGCACGTTATTATTGTTAAATTTCATAACAATGACGTAACATGGTCTGTCGTTTTATGTTCGACAAGATAATTACTGTAATACCATGGCGTGTCATTTTATGTTCGACAAGATAATTACTGTAATACGTAGGTTCACACTTACATGGGCTGTGTATTATATTGGTTAATATTGTATGACTGGCAGGTAAGTATGTAGTCACACAAAGACGAATGTTGCGTTAGCAGCACAAGCTAGAAGAGAAGTGTTAAAGCTTCTGGGAAACTCCGCCTGGAATTGATTGCACATCTCTTCGCGTTTGTTGACAGCCAATGACAACAGACTTCCTTCTCCTGGGATTTAGATGCAAATATATCCTCGATGCAAATATTCGCTATTCACATGTTGTGCCGACACGATGTGTCGTGCAATCTTAGAAATAGAAAGGGAAAGAAACATTACATATGCAAAAGTATACACAACATTCTGAAGTGTAATAACATGATTTTAACTTCAAAAAAGAAATACCCATTCTAAATATGTGTATAGAAGTTCATTACTTAGCTATACTAAAGGGCGTTTCACCCAGGAATTTAATGACGATTTTTCATCAGAAGTAACGTTTTTTGATTCCCTGAACCCAAGTAAAGCATTTTGACTTTCTCTGTGTGTATCGCTTTCCACCCATAAAATCGATGTCGAGGATATATCCGAAATGGATGTATTCATGGCCTTAAATAAAATAGGATTTTTTTTTAAAAAAGTTCCGCTTGTCAGGCGAATACCAAATTTGATTTTTAAGTCAAGAGTTTTCCGAAGATATGACAGGAATATTTTCAAGGAAATTCCCTCGCCTCAATTACCAGTTGAAACATATTTTAATTTTTTTTCTAAAAAAAAAAGTAAAGATTCTGATTTAAAACACCATATATTTAAGGAATTACATTTACCAATAAAATGTACCTACCTAATATAAATTTTTGGAGAATAGCCAATTAAGTTCTGTTTATTTTGGAGAAATTTTGTTTAGTAGTGTGTTGAATGTGCGTTATTTTCATTCTTTTAAGTTTGTTCGGTTAAGGAATTCTAGATATTTTGCGTTTGTGCCCATATGTGCTCTTTTGATGATTTTGGTGCTCGTCTCGGGTGAAATTAACTGAGCTCGTGGAGTTCTATTTTGTCAAATTGAGTGTATACACATTTGAATTCGGTGAAGAAAGAAAGCTGAGTATTTAAAATTAGAAAAGGGTTTTCTTTATTATTTTTTTTTTCTGATAGGCTTCTTTATTCTGAGTATGTCCATTGCTATTTTCACTAAGCACATATTGACATTAAAATGTAAGTTTTCGTGAAGCCATAGACGTTTATATTTGTTACTATGTATTAGTTTGTCCCGGACTGGACTTTCGATACACACGTACATGCATACTAAGTAGCCCAACTGCCCCGTCTTAGACGTAAGAAGGTATTCTTTCGTGCGTTAAAACAGTTGCAGAACGAAACGGGTCATTCCAGTTAAATGCATGGCAGTGCGTGAGCGGCTTAGTTCTCCGAACGACAAGAGGCAGTTCCCAGGATTGAGCAAGTGTGTGTAGCTCGCTCACATCACTGCTGTGTGTTTTAACCGGAATTTTCCCTTTGCGTTCTGCAACTGTTTTAATGCACAGAGCTATATCTGTCTACGCGAAGGACGGGGCAGTTAGGCCAGAAGTATGAATGAAGAGTTGTGGTGATCTAGCAAATTGTTATGAATTTAAGTTAATTCGCTTTATTGTTCCGTGTATATTGTCACTTGTGTGAACTCATGTAATACGCTAATATTTTATATAACTATTAAAATTATGTTTCATCTAGACTTATGTTAATAATAAATGGTTTCGTTATAAACTTAAGGGGGATACAGACGCCTTAAGCGATAGTCAAATGTTTTAAAATGCGGGTAGTTTACGCTGGTTAAACATTTCATACACTTTGCATGAGCAAGAGAAACGACGACTTAGCACTTCAAAAAAGTGAAACGTAATGATACCCAATTTAAATCAGTAACGATGAATGTCTTGGTAATGTTTATTGCCACAAACAATTTGAGATAAATTGTTTTAACGAGATCTACAGTATTGTATAGTAAGCTTTGGTCTCTTGTGCTTTACCTTTATGCAAAAATTCATTCAGAAGGCCTTGCACACTGTTTACAGAAAGTTGATACTTGATCATGCAAATATCTTTGAATAAAAATAGTCATTTTTTAAGTAAATAAACGAAACTTCTTCCATGTAAAAGGTAGTTTGAGGTGAAGAGATTTTCTTGAAAATCTTGTCGCCCATTTTTGGAAGACGAACCTAAATACCAAATTTGGAATGTATCTCTTATTTTGCTTTTGTTTTCTCTAAGTACTAACTGTAAGAAGTACTTAAAATGTGGAAAAACATTTTTACAAATGTCTAGTCTTGAAAAGGAAGTAAGAGTTAGTCATTCTTCCAATTAAATTAGCGATAGTTTTGGAGTAAATTACATGCAAATTTGCACCTTATATAATCGATAGAAACCTTGACCTTTTATTCAGAACAAACCAAATATTTGATGCATTCAAAGTTTTGGAGACTGCATTTGTCTTTTTGGCCTATTTCTGCTGCTCTGTGTTATTGCGCTTCAAAAACGAAAGGTAAAAATGAAGGCTTTGGGAATGTAATATCCGCATAAAGCTGTTCATGTTGCTGCTACATATGCCACTGCAAAGAACTAAAATTAGCAATTCATGCTTTCGGCTAGGTAATTTCCTTTTCATGCCCCGAATGCAACTCTGTCCATAGAGGAGATAAATGGTAAGTAAATTGGTCATTTTGCACTGCTTGGGGTTTGACACAGTTCTTGTTGTTAAGTACCCATTATTGAAATAATCAACTAGTTGTGTTTATTTTGCTTTAAAGTCTACCACATCTGATGTGCACACTCAATACTTTTCTACGCGTTACAAATTAACGTTTATTTAATGATTGTATCCGTGTAGGTTTAACTATATAGTTTTACAAGATTTGAGCTTAAGCGACAGGCTTACATGCTACATGCGAAAATAAAATTCCAATCTTTATATAGGGTGTTCCCGAATCCCCAACTACGTGTAATCTCGTATTAATGTCTTTTAATCTCAGTTGTCGCTTATGCGGTGGAGTTATACAATATGCGTAGAGGTGAAGTTTTAGTTTTCTTGTTAATGGTAGGAATTAGTGAACTTGTTCTGGTTGCAGCTTCTGTATGTTCTGCGTTAGATCAGTTATATCTATCAATATCGCGTAGCGGTTTAAAAGGTACTACTTGTATTATGTGCTTCAAATGGGAAGGTGTTTGTCCTTGAGCGCTACTAGGTGAGCAACCAATCGGAGTACTGCGGTGTTGTATTGCAATCACCCGAAGTGGTGTGTGAGGAGCGCCAACCTAATCAATCTGTATGAAATACTATTCGCGCTAAGACAAAAATTCAGATTTTGCCAAAACTGATCCATGTGGAAGGTAGAGAGTAATATATCTAACATAACCATGAAAACCGCATTTTTTTGCTCAAATAGTTTCTTCTAATACAAATAAGTAAAGCACTATTACCTGTATTATAACAATGCATCGTGACGTAAGCACTGTAATGAATAGCATTATTGGTTGGCATGTATGCGTGTACGTATATTTGTAATTACTCAGAACTGAAACGTAAATGTTTGACATGACGTGATAAAAGAATTACTTTGAATAAGCCAAGGTGTTACATTCGAGCTAGAGGAAACAATAAACTTCCTGCTGTCCTGGCAGGACGTGTCTGGTCACATTATATCTTTGTATATGAATGGTTCGTAATCTCTATTTACTTAAGAGAGTTCAAAGTGGTTGGTGTGTATGTATGTACATATACTTTTAATTACTCAGAATTGAAATATAAACTATTGATATGACGTGATAAAAGAATTACTTTGAATAAGTCAAGGTGTTAAATTCGAGAAAGAGCAGAGTCCTGTTAGACTGTGGAATGCTGTATGCTTATGTTTATGAATGAATGCTGGATAAGAAGTGTTTATTTACTCTGGAGAGTTCAGATCAGTATTATTCAGTTCTTTACACAACAGTAGAGTAAGAGTTAAATAGTGCCGTGGCTTCTTGCGGTGAATTTAGTGGCGAGTCAAAAAGGCGGGTATTGCGAAGTCAGGCTCGAAGTATTATTTTTCAGGTGTACACGTTCTTCAAAAAATTGGGCAGTGAGGAATATAGAAAGCAGCTCGATTTCAAAAATGCTCAACGGCTTACTGCTGAAGCGTCTGGTGTAGGTAAAACAAGTGTGTCCCGCATTTGTGGAGAGGCAAGAAAATTTGATCCCAGTGGTGCCCAGGTGTTGGTGTCGCCCAAGAAACATGTTGGTCCTCCGAAGAGGGTTACACATTTAAGTGACTGACAAGGACGTTGTACGTAGAACTGTGTTCGAGTTTTATGACCAAGGTGAATTTCCAACTATACAGAAAATAAATTGCGCTCTTAAAACAAACATTTCATATACTGGGTCAAAATCATCGACTTTCAGAATGTTGAGAGGATTAGGGTTTAGCTACAGAATGGAGAGGAGTGACATTGTTGCGGCAAGATTAAAATTCTTACGCAAAATGCATGAAATTAGACATTCAGGTGATGCGAGACCTATCTTTTACTTAGACGAGACATGGGTAAATAAAAACCACACTCAAAAGTCAATCTGGCAAGACTCCTCAAAAAAGGGTGGCCTAAAGGTACCTGTTGGAAAAGGCAGTCGGCTCATCATTTGACATGCTGAATCTGCTAAGACAGGGTTCCTGCCAGAAAGAAAATGAATGTTTCTCTCCAAAAGTACCTCAGACTATCACGAAGAGCTGATAGAAGATACATTTAAAGAATGGTTTCTTAACAGATTCTTAAATTATTTAGAAGAGGGAAGCATTATTATAATGGATAATGCACCGTATAATTCTGTTATTGCAAATAAAATACCAAATTCGGCCAACAGAAAGAACGAAATTGTTGAATGGTTGTAACAAAGGGGATTGAACTTTCGGAAACAGAAAGTAAAAATGAGTTATTGCAAAGAGTACTTCCGTTTAAAAAACACGGAAAAAAGTGTATCAGCTGTATCAATTTGCAATTGAAATGGGACACGAGGTAATACGCCTCCCACCTTACCACTGCCAATATAATCTAATTGAGTTGGTGTGGCCTGAAATAAAAAGGGGTTGCAAACAGAAATAATACTTTTAAACTGACGGACGTTGTACGACTTTTTCATGAAGAAATTGACAAAGTAACACAACAGGACTGGGAAAACTGCGTAGTACATGCAGAAAACCTTCAAGAATACGATTTTAAGAAAGAAATAGCACGTGGCGAGATTTTGGAACCTATAATCATAAATTTGCAAGACTCAGACGATGAAGACAGTCACAATGACGAATTGTCTCTTGACGTAAGTGACATTGACAGCGATATGGATGAGCCACAGGCAGTTCCATTGGATTAGAAAAACAGGTAATTCATAAACTATAATTATAGTTATAGTATTTAAAAATATACATAATTTGCGAAAATGCTTTTTCCAATTTTGATTTTGGCAATTGCATCGTTGTAAAAGTTTGTGAAAATATAATTTGCTTATCCTTACGTCTAGCGCCAAGCAGACCTGCATGTTGTATGAATGCGAGAGAGGTAAATATAAAATGAGTGGGGTAACAAGCTGGCAACGCTGAGTGTGATACGGCATCTGATTAGCTGGACTCTAGAACTCTTCCCATTTGAAACATTGAAAGACATTTAATAAGAGTGAGTGCATTGCAATTAGAAACTTTACGTTAAGTAGTAGTCGGCGCTTAATTCATGCAAAAGTTTTGGATTTGAGTTTTACTGACTGTGTTATTTCCTATAAGAGGTTCAGGATGTTCAGTGTACTTCCATCATCTGGCTCGACTGTGTACAGCGGCTCTAGTCTGAGTTCAGAAACTGAGTTCACTCTTGGATTGGTAGACTTCTTGTCCCGGCGAAAATTTTTGCTTTTGAAATTCTCTCCCAAGTTAAAGATGTGATTTCACTGCATGTGCTACATCCCAGAATGTTTTCGATGATTGGGAGTAAAATAAACCAATTCTAAATTGTAAGTTGTATTCGAGAGATTTGAAGTTCAGAATCTTTAATGGGCTGTAATTGGTCACGAATTGGAAATCGCTGTATAAATATTGCAGAACCGCCTTTTCTGTAGTTACTAGGCTCTAAGGAAATATGTCCAGCATGGAAAAAGTGTAAATATCGGAGCTTCTGAGAAGAGGTTCCAGTTCATAATATTTATTGATGGTGCCACGACAGTTCAAAGTAAAACTTTTTAGTGAATTCTGAAGTGGCCTTCATTTGCTTAAGAGTAAAGTAAAACTTGAATGAAGTTAGCGTTAATGGGTCTATGGGAGATAATACAGAATCAAAAATCTTAGGAAGTGTCTATTTTAGAATCAGTCGGTGTAGATGGCGGGAGTTCAGCACACAGGACCTTTGGGTAAGTTGTTTTTGGGTATTCTGAGACGGTGTCCGTGGCGTGTGAGGCTAGAGCGTTATGCTTTAGTTCCCTGCCACGGAATGCGACTGGGTTCAACCCCACCCCAGGTGGGGGTGCAAATTTTAAGTTCCGGGTATAGGACCGGTGCCCACTCAGCATCGTAAAGAAATTGAGGTACGATAGGTGGCGGCGTTGGTCCAGAAAGCCAACTTTCCGGTTGGGGGTGCGTGATGCTGACCACATGTCCTTATCGGTTAGATGATCGCCCACTTCTGTCGTGCGTATGTGGGCGTGAGACCAGTAGATCGGCTCTGGCCCGCTCGGGGGCTGTTGCACCACGCATGGATTCTGAGACGGTGCCGGAACTTGCTCCTCGCAGATGTAGTAGCCATAGGTGTGGTTTAAGTTTGAATGCTTTATCTTAACTTCGCATTTTGTACTTAAAGGAGAATTTCCCATACTGAAAATATAAGGATGCAAATCTATAACATTAGTATATAAAATAATTGAGAATACTGTTGCCTTTACGTTTGTTGGGTTTTGTGCTTGATGCTATTAAGAAGACATATGCAGGCAAATTGTGCCTGTAATTTGTATTGTGGTAATATTCTTGGCATCTCATGTATATTGCATAACAGTGCGTCTAAGTTAAGGAGGTTCTACTTTGATTACTGCATAATCCAGCCTAGTTAAATCATATGCATTTTCATTATTTGGGTTCGGCGGAAGGATAAAGCCAATGATGCTTTAGTTACTGGGTGACATACAGGAAGCATTTATACAGGATCAAAACCAAGAGAGCAAGTTCCTCCATAACGGCTTTGCAATCACACGTAAGGTGTAAGCCCCACTCGAAAATTTCGCTCATTTATTTATTTTTTCTTGAAACCTGTAATATTGTACATAGTTTACGTCTAAGTAAGCAACCGGTTACGGGTACCCTACAGCTGTGTGAAACAAGAATTTCATTTTCTGAATGTCTATGATAGCTATTTAAAATAACATTTCGCTGATAAATAACCATAGGTAAATGCCATTTATATTGGTTTTATTATTCAAAATATTGATGGTGGTTTTGCTTGCTCATCTATAGATGCATTGCTACTAGTATTTTCCTGAAGATCAACAGATGAGCTTGCCAAAGAAATACATTTTCGAGTCCGTTATACGTTACGTATAATAGTTATAATAATACGTATAACGTATAACAGATACGTTAACAGTCGTAACTGGTCCTTTAGTGACATTCGATGAGTTGGAGGATGTTTCCAATATATGTTGATATGTTAATGATCTGCGTAATATGAAAGTGAAAATGTTTGTGATTGGGTGAAAAGAGTGGGAATGCATGGTCGCTTCGCTCGCGTGCTTCGGTGTAACCAGAAGGCAAACTCAAGACAAGAAAATCAGCACAAAAGGCAATTCTAGCGGGTTTCAGTAACTGCACCTGGGCTGGCAAAGAAGGAAAATGCAGCCTCCTTTTCGTGTTTAAAAAGTTGGTAAAAAGGCAATATGGGAATATTTACCGACGTTCAGAGATGCTGAAATGTTATCCAAAACGTAGTATAAGGGTATTTTAATGACTTACGTAATACAGTTAATGTGGGTTGGTTTGTTGGGCTCGAAAAAATGGATATTGATTTCCCAGAGAGCTGCTGTTTTGTTACTTTACTACTTTACTAATATCATTTACTTCCATGACGGATGATGGGATAGCCTATATGAAAACGGAGCCCAAGCTCATGCTTTTAAGCATCCACTACTAATTTGATGCAGCCTTTTACTGCAGTAGCAAGAAATCAATAACCTGGAGTTATTTAAAAATACCTTCAGTCACCAATTCATAACTCAACTACGTTTTAATTAAATAAATCCAGTAAGGAAGTCACAGAAGACCCCATAACACAGGTAATGGCCTAGCATAAGAAATCTTGATTTGCATGCCATTTTGAGCTTTTATCGAAATCATGCAAATCTCGTTATTTTATTGCAAAGAATAGGTTTTAAATAAAATAATAGTAGTAATAATAGATGTTTACTTTCTGTGCTGTAAAAGGGTACTTAAATCCGTTAGGTCATATTGGGCTGCAAATATGTAGTTTTGTTTATGTCCTCCAACCTTAAATCATATCGAAGTTGAATGAAATGATCCTCAAATGAGCCCAGGGTCCATAGAACTTAGAGTTAACCGACATTCGTCTTTCAGGATAAGGGAACACCCTGGAAAAAACCTTATGCAGGTAACACCCTGACCGAACTTCGAACTCGGGACCTCTTGAACCTAAGGCAGACACGCTGCCGAGGCGGGCGTAGATCTTGTTGAAATGTCTATATGTCTAATTTACGTAAAATGCATTTTTATTGCATTAACTATTGTCGAGATATTCTTTACTATTCTTTACTATTCGAGAGGAGTGTTGCCATTTGGGATTTGCTTACTGTTGTTTTTGGTTTATTGTTTTCTTTCTTCTTTTCGTGATTATCCAAACAGAATGGGATTTCAAATCCATCACATAGCAACCCGTTTTTAAAGGTTTGAATGCCATTTAAGCCTACTGTATTCCATAATCCTATTCTAACAAGGAATATATGTAATGAAATCATTTCTCCAGGTTCTTAATTTTGATTGACAGAATAAACCTTTGTAAATAAAAGTTGAAGAGTTATTAGAATGTATCACATCAGAATGGTTTTCCAGTAGTCGTTTTCAGTGTGAAGTGAGACGTGTATGTATATTAATTCACTAGCGTAACGGTGGTTAAGCAGGCACAATTAAATGGTCGTGAATAAATAACTACCAATTGTTTTGAATTGTAAAATGTTTGACACCATGTGGACAATCTCAACTGTCATCAACCTGCCAGTCCGGAATCCTCTCTCTTTGATATGTTGAGAAGCGAATTGCTTTCCAGTGGGTCAACATGCACGCAGTTCCACAGGATTTGTGTGTCCTATGACACATTAATCTCCATAAAACCGAACCTCCATTAAGCAAATGTACTAGACGTGGTGTCCAGGAAGATTTGGTTGGAATCGTCCGGTCATTTCTGCGGGAGGATGGACCCCTTAAATCCATGTCAAATGCTTTTCCCTTTCTATTGAGGGTGGTTCGTGACCAAGCATTTTCGCTCTTCTCTTGGAAAGTAACACAATCACATCTCATAGAAAGGACAGTTTCAGGACAATTTATAATATCGATTTCTGTTCTCTCTACTCTTATAACAAAATTGAGGAAATACTATACTTTACACAAAACGTCGACTCAGATATTGTATTGAAAATGCACTTCTAGAGGTCCTCTGGCGCGCGCGAGTGTGTAAAAGTTATATGCACTTAGAAATGAAAAGACCGTTAAACACCAAACTTTGTATTTAATTTCAGTAACTTCCAAGGACACGAAAAGAAAATCCTGCCACTCCAAACTGTCCTTTATAGGGAACAATTTTCGTTTCGTTTGGTTTTCGCAAAAATGGCTCTTATTTTGATTAAAATACCGCGTGTTGAAAGTTATTTCCTTTCAAATGTATATATAGAATCTTCTGGGAACATATCCGTGAACTTCTGTTCATTCTGAATACATTTTTGTAACTAGTAAACTGCAAAATAAAATAAATGTCTCGCCAAGGCTCAATTTATATTAAGCCTTTTTTGCCATTAACCACTTCGAAAAATATGGTTTTAATGCGTGGTTTTAAGCATATTTAGTGATTTTTACGGTCATTTCGAATGAAATCAATATTTTCTTTGCAGGTCATACGATGTTTCACTGAGATAAAAGCCTCGATTTTCTACCTTTCATTTTATTATGTATCGATTTTACATATTAGTGTGTTGCAAATATTGCTTCCCAATAGCAGAGCTTTCTAGCTGCAGTCAGATCGAGGAATATGTACATAAAAGTGGCATTTTGCTTAAAATACTTTAGAAGTCTTTTCGGAAATGTTAACATTGTCATAGGTGTTTATTTGCATGTGGAAGAATTGGTAACCATAAACACTCACGTAATAGATCTATATCATCCTGATGTACCGAAAAGCTTGAAAATATGTCATGTTTAGAATTTAATTTTAGGTTAAATCTATACCGATAGCTTAAAAAATATAAATATCTTCTGAAATAATACAATTAAAATGTTGGGGGAGGGCAAATTTTATAATTAATATGTATAGTGACTAGTATTTTCTGAAGTAGACATTGGTAATTTAACAACTATTGCAACTGTTGGTAATGAATCTGTGACTTACATTGTCCTCTAAGGATTGATATCACTACATACAATTTGTGATATGCTGATATGAGCATGATGACGTGCTTCTTCTTTATTATTATTTTTTAAATTACGTGCTCCAACATTGTCATATCACATGAAAAGGTTAAAATGAAGCTCAAATGAGTCCAGGATCCATAGAGCTTAGAGTTGGCCGATATTTATCTGTAACAATAGGGAAAACCCCGGAAGAAACCGTATCCAGAAAACTTACCTTGACCGAGATTCGAACTCAGGGCCTCCTGAACGTGAGACAGACACGATACCTTCTACACTACAGAGGCGGGCCTGAAATGTGTGAACTCTATGCTGCGAATAAAATATAAGTGGAGATGTTTTCCGCTATGTAATTTGCAACATGCAATGTAACGTTTACATACGCTAGGAACCATTTTTAAATAGTTCTTTTCTAACAAGGTTAAATTAAGATAGCATAATTATTACTGAAACATTCATTGCTATAGCTGAGATTTGAAACCAGATCTCTCGGTTTCCGTACGTTTGCTGTAATCACTGATCTACCATTGCAAAGTACCAGCACAACATTAGATTCTCCATGACTTGCATTTATTCCGTTAAATCACTAGGAGATCCCATATGCATGTAAAATACCTTAAATGGCGACTTAAAACCTGTAAGTACTTTAATTTATATTGATGTGTGTCAGTTGGAGAGTTTCATGTTGCTGGCATGTTGCAGTGGTAGCTCAGTGGTTTAAGTTTAAGGCTGGGAAATTCGTGGTTCTAATCCCGGCTATGGCATTGCATTTTTCAATCCGGCTCTACCCTTTCAAACCTTGTCCTACACACTGTTGGACAATTCTTAAACTGTTTTACAAATAAATCCCCAGAGGTTGTAATTTTATAGAAAACCAAGGAAATATAAGGTAACACGTAATTGAAGTAAATGGTTCGTTTGCAAAGAATGTTTGAGTTGCCTATAAACTGAACGTGCAATAATTAATACTTCCTTTCCACTTGAATGAAGTTAGCACAAAGATAACTGTATCACGCACGTAAGTCTATTTTTGTGATCATTTAAATTTTACTATCACTTGCTGGTTATTTATATCGCCAAAGTTACATGGAATTTATAGATGAGCCCTGTATCTTCCATTTACTACAGTTACTGCCAGGTTCAACAGCCAAAGAATTTAGATTTTGTTCTCGCAACTGCTTCTTTTAAGGACATTCATTAGTTTACCACCAAGTTAATCTTGGTGTGACTTTGTTATTTAAGCCACCACTTTAAACAGTTGGTGTTGGGTAATTAAAATAATTTTCGTGTAAGTTTACTGTGTAATTCACTATCGTCGAAGAGATGTATGTAATGCAGAGGTGTTATGTACACCGGAGAATATAGGCTTCGTCTCATATTATTTTCAAACCCTTGTACACACTTATTACACTTGTATTTCAATATTACTTCAAGCAAGAGAATCTTGCAGGTTGACGTTCTTGAATGGCATCCAGCTTAAGCTGAATATACAACGGGTTTAGCTTTCCATCGTTAAGCCCTAGTTGGATAAATTAATCCGATACACGTCAAATATCCTATCTCCAGCACGTAATTATGCTTTATCAGCCTGATAAGCCCTGGCGGCTTGGTAAGTTCAAATGTGCGGTAAGTGAGAAATTCACCTCACTTCATCTTCTGTCAACGTGTCACAGAGCTTAAGATAATTCTGGGAACATTTCTTTCAGACTTAACTGTAGCTGTGCATTTTGTGGTGAAACTATCGAAGCTATCTTTGGTATTACTATAGAATATGCCGGTTATTTTATTTGGGAGCATATTTGTACATAGTAAGCAGAGAGATACTGATATTTTACTGAAAATACTCGTTTTGAGGTCTATTGAAGCCAAAACGATCATTTTTAGAAAATAGACCGTGTGTGTGAACAACAGGTCTGTTAAGTACCAAACTTTGTATTTAAGTTGAGCATATTCCAAGAATGCGAGAAGATTTTCACGAAAACACCCCAACCCACACTAACTTTTACATGTAACATTTTTTAAAAATATGATTGCCTTAAAACTGACTTTATTTCGATTAAAATATCTTATGTTTAAGATATTTTCATGAGATTTAAATTCTCTTGGAAAGTCCTCAGAAGCACTATTCCTTCTGTTTCTGTTTTTTTTTCTTTCGAATAGAGGAGGAACTTACCCTGGGATTGGAGTGTGGAACTCATCTGACGGAGTGAACCGTCAGCCCTATCCACTAACACCTCCACCGGTGAGTATTCAGGTGAGGAAGTGCAACAGTACCCTATTGCACTTGCGGATTCAGGGTGGAGGGTATGAAGGTCAGGCCGGAGCCTGCGACACAAGCATGACCTAGGCCCTGCTTCTGTCCTTGAGATTTCAGGTGTGGGATCTTGTCAGGATTTCTGCTGTGCTTCTAGCTGGAGACGACGTCATACGTTGTATTGAATACCTGCGCTGTCCTGTGCGTGTACGTGCAGTGCTGAGGCCCGACGCAACTACTGAAACTGGCGTCAAATTTTCTTAGGAATATTTAAATGAATTAAATGTAATATCTAAGGCTTACAGTGCAAGCCTGTCAGTCCTTAATGATTTTAGTAAGGGTCTTCTGGACGACTCTTGCAAAACTGTTAAACTAAAACACATAATTTTAGGTCAAACACATCTTTTTGTTGTGGAGGTGACATTTCGAAGATAAATTTTACTGATTTGAAATTGTCATTACTTATACTTTCTCAACTTTTCTTGTTCTTTCTTTATTTCTTGGTCATGCAAGGAAATCGCAATTTTAAAGCCATCATTTAGCAACCAAGCTTTACAACATTTTACCATAGCTGTAGCTCTCTATGTTCTCATATCCTCCCATGCAACTGCAAGAAAGCATATTCCTGTATACAAAGTTCAAATTTTTATCCTCCTCCACTCTTCTCTATCCTCCCAGTCAAATTCCTCCAGACCCAATTCCCTAATACCTCTTTCAATATTCTCCATCCATTTAAGTCTAGGTTGATCACGTCTTCTTCTTCCAGGTGAGTTCCATCCCAAAACTTGTTTTGGTAATCTTATTTCAGGCATTCTGCGCTCATGTCATTACAGCTGTTTTAATCTTATAAAATCTAAAATTGAATTTTGAACTTTCATGTTTTGTCTTATCACTTTGTCAGAGGTCTTTTTTTAATTTAAAGTGTCTAGTGGATCTTCTGAAACAGTACATTTCGATAGATAGTAATTTTAAATATAAATTCCTATTCAGTATCCAAGTTTCTACCCCGTAAAGTTAAACATATAAGATTTTTTATATAAATAAGGGAAAATAATTTGAGTTCTTCAAAACATACAATTGTTGACCTAGAACTTTCGTAGTGATTGCAGAATATTTATATATGGTAGTTATTTGTTTTAAATTAACGTAACTTTATCAGCGAGGCGGGTTTCTGACTTCGAAATTGTAGGGACCTTCCGTGGTCTGTCTACCTGCGACTTGTAGCCTTCTGTAGTTGCTTTATTTCATTCCATCCTCCTCCAGGGAATAAGCAAATTGGGTCTTGGTAAGTTCAAATGGAATGTGTCCTCCTCACTTGTAATGGGTTGCTTCCTAAGCCCTGAGTCTTGAGCGCTCGTGAGCAGCTTCTTGATCTTGGTCATCTCCATTGAAAGCAAAAAGCAGGTGTCGAAAATGCTCTTTGTTGCCAACCCAACACCAGTTTATTGGCCTGAAAAGAACAAGCAGTATATAAGCATACAAAAACTAAACACACGATGTTGTAGAGCGTACAATTTTTATGGTTAATCCTCATCTTTACTCGTAATATATTTTCGTATAGCCCTGGCTGTTCCTAATAACGCAATTTTTTTTTCTGATGTTCACGGAAGAGGGACAGAAGCTGTTGATCTTTGTACCCCTCTCCCTGATAGTTTTCCAAGTCCTGGAAATTCATATAGCCTTTAGCTATCCTCAGGCTGCTAAGTTAACCTCTATCGTCTACTACTACCGAGAAAAGTATTATCAGTTTTTAATTAAAAAATGTAAGTTGAATTCTCTTTTTAGAGTATTGAAAATTACTCCCGAAAGAGATCCAACCAACAAAACATAGGAAGTTGCGTTCACAATGGAACAGAGATCTATTCAGTGGATGTCACGGTCTGATAAATGTGAAATAATATATATGTATTCCTTTCAGGTCAGATTTATTTATGTTCCGGTGTGGGGATCCCAACATTATGATTTATCTGCAAAACACTGGCGGAAGTAATGAACAATTGAGTAGTAGCAGTGTTGAAAAACATTTAAATAAAAGTCATAGACATATTTTCCAATTTATAGGAAAATAAACATAACGGAATGGAAGTAAGTTTTACTAAATATACGAGCCTCCAAATAAAAATTAAGCTTTCTCCCCAAAATTTCCTATAGAATTTTAGTTTGTGGGTTAATTTGTGGTGCAGCTATTTAATTAACTAGCATGCAGTACTAATGAAGTTCGTTAAACCGCTAGTACTAATGAAACAAAGAAAAATGAAAATAACAAAGTTAAAAACAGGTGTTTAATATTGTCACGTTGCCGACATCGCGGGTCTGCTGTGTAGGAGGAGCGGAGTAGGCGAATCCTACTTCTCCGTTGTCTAGTGGCTGGAGGGCCGGGAGAAAGCGTAGCATTCCTGACGACCGCTCTTGATCCGCAGGACCAATCACTTTGGCGCATGTCCAAGGCGCTGCTGCGAATACCTTCTTCTGATCCACCTCTTACTGATGGCAGAAGGACAGCAGAGTCAACGAGAGAAAAAGTGGATTTAATGGCTGAACATCTAGCCTCCACTTTTCATCCAGCAGAATCTCATGATCAGGAGCTCTCTGATGAAATAGTGGAACGTGTTGAAGCTTTTCTTTCCACTCCCTTTAATGCGGACGATGCGCATTTGACAACAGTCGCAGAAGTGAGGAGTATTGTGACTAAAGTGCGCCCCTATAAAGCAACAGGGTATGACAACTTGCCGTATGCTGCTTTTAAAGCACTACCGGCAGCATGGATAATACTGTTGGTCCACCTGTTCAACAGTCTATTACTACTAGCTCATTTCCCTGCTGCGTGGAAACACGCTAGGATTATCACCATTCCTAAGCCAGGAAAGGACCCCAAAAACATTAGTAGTCACCGACCCATCAGTCTGCTGCCGGCCATCAGTAAAATCTTCGAGAAGGTGTTGCAGGCCCGCCTTCAACATCTGCTGGACCAACATAATGTGCTACGACCCGAGCAGTTTGGTTTCCGACGTCAACACTCCACCTCTCACCAGTTACTTCGCCTCGTGGACGATGTAATACGCGGGTTTAATAATCGGCATTACGTTACAGCACTATTCATAGACATCTCTCGAGCATTCGACTCGGTGTGGCATGGCGGCCTCATCCATCGGCTCATCCACTACAATATTCCAGCATACCTTATACAACTCATCAACACCTACCTTAAAAACCGATCCTTTGTCGTTGCCAGGGACGACATCCATTCTCAACCCTATGGTATTCAAGCAGGGGTACCACAAGGCAGTGTCCTTGGTCCCCTCCTATTCCTCACCTATATATTCCTCACCTACCCTAATAGGCTGTAACCTCTATCTATTCGCTTATGACACCGCATTAACGGTCTCATCTAAACGACACGTTAATGCCGTAACCAAGGCGCAGCGTTACGCTGATATGCTATCTGCCTGGTTCATCACTTGGCGCTTGAAGATTAATGTAACTAAATCTCAAGCAGTCACATTCACCCGCCGTACTCTACAAGATGTACCCAATCTCCGCCTGGCTGGAGAGGAAGTACAATGGTCCTCGGAGGCTACATACCTTGGAGTAACCCTGGATTGGCGTCTGACGTGGAAACAGCACATCACCACTGTGGCTAACAAAGTGTCCAGAAGGATGGCCATACTATATCCTATGATAAATAGGAAATCTACAATGAGCCTGCACAACAAATTGCTCATTTATGAGCAAATACTCCGCCCTGCACTAACTTATGCTTGCACAGTCTGGGGAGTTGCAGCAAAATCGCATCTCTACAAGCTACAAGTCCTACAGAACTGCTACCTTCGGATAGCAACAGCTTCCGATTGGTACATTCCAAACTACAATATCCATGCAGATCTCTCCTTCCCAAAAATCACAGAATACATCCTTAACTTATCTCATAATTTTTATAACAAGCTCCCTTCTAGCTTCAGCAGTCTAATCCGCGGTCTGGGTGAATATGACCTAGACCCCGGTGAAACCTACAAGCGACCCAGAGTAGTGCTAGCACCACCATAGGCCCATACAATCCCCCCCAGATATTCATTACATTTCACCTCCAACCAACAAACCAAACAACCCTTAAATCATATCCACCACCACCCACCCACCGTCATATCATTAAACAACCACCATCATGCCAGTAAGGGACGATGTCCCGAAATGGCAAAACGTCGAAGGCCCCTCCTCTGAGGAGGAGGTTCACCTTCAACGACACCACTGTGCTGTGTTCCTGACGACCACTGGATGACGTCACGAAACCAGAGTCGAGTCATTGCTGGTACACTGCTTTAGAATGTAATTCTACAACATTTAACTTCTGGAATAACTTACCGCTCCTAAAAGGACTATATTTATTGTTTGGTAGGGTAGTGTTTGGAGTTTTGAATTTATGTGTTTCGGGCTTTGAATTAAGTAATTGACGAAACAGGCGGTCCAGTTGAATTGTGCAGAGAAGTGTGGTATGTTCGAAGCTCTGTGGTTAGGAATCATCGGCCGTGGGATGGTTCAGGAAGCAGTTCACGAATCAGAATCAGCAAGTGTGGATCCATAATGAGGAATCGGTGGGCAGTGGAACTAGCAGTGAAGTAGTTCACGAGGGAATATCGGAGTTCTGTTCAGAGTCGGCTTGCAACTACGTGTAAGAGGTGAACTTGTGTGTACTCAGAGAGATTACTAGCAGCAGAAGTTGGTGCGTGCCAAAGAGGGATAAAGAAACTTTAAATAGACGTTTTGAGGCTTGACTTTCTTTGTGAAAGAGAAGGTAATTGCACGTTAGCATTGTGCTAACGATTTTGGCTGCAAATGAAGAAGTTTGGGGCGAACCTTTTGTTTTGTCGTTTTTGTCACAATATTTTGGCATTGTTGTCGAGTGTGTATGGTAGTGTGATAAACAGTTTCAGTTTCTTCTCTCTTAATTACTAAACAGAGACCATCTTCATGTGTATTATTTGAAATTAAGTAACCACGATCTGATTTTACAGACATATTTTGAGGAGCAACAATTATTTTATACATGGCATTTTGAAGGCAAAGCCTGGTTCGTAATCATGTTCTTTTATAACTGTATTGGTTTACTATTCAAGTTCAAGGTCTTACTCAATCCATTTGATATTCTAGTAAAATATAAAATTAAATTACAGAGTTTCTATATCCCTTGTCTGGCAGAAACTTTCGTTAGCCAACAAGGATCTGTAAAGCATGTACTGCTGATCGATCATTGAATAAAATAATAAAAAAAGAAACGTTCGTGCTTATCCCGATGCTACAAAAAGTTTATTTGAAGTAAATTGTGTACTTTATATACATACACACATACACTATGTGCGTTAAAGTTGTAACACCTATTTTTTTCAGAACTGAGCTCAGATAGGAACTTTTGTTTTTTAAAACACATGTGGACTCTCTGTAAATGCGTGACAGAGATTTTTTTTCTTCAAATTTACGTTCTCCAACGTTAAGTTATATCGGACGGTGAATAAAATTGGTGAAATGATGCTCAAATGAGTCCGGGGTCCATGAAGCTTAGAGTTACCCGACACTTGTCTTTCAGGATAAGAGAAAACCCCAGAAAAACCTTATCCAGGTAACTCACTCTAACCGAGATTCGAACTCGGGATCTCTTGAACCTGAGGCAGACGTGCTACCATATACACTACCGAGGCGGGCTGTGACAGAGATGGTAGCACTGTACAGTGCATAGAACTCTAGTGGCAGCGACGAGAGTTATAACTGTTTTTGATACTTGGCAACGTTTGTCAAGCGACGTTTTGTTTATGGCGACGTTTTCATTGCACGAACAGCGTGTAATCATTCATTTTTTTTTCTATTTTCGTAGTGTGACTCCTATTGAAATTCATCGCCAGTTGAGTGAGGCATGTGGTGATGTTACCATGGGTGTGTCTAACGTGCGTTTCTGGGTGTGACAGTTCAGGCAGAACATCGTGTGACAACAAACCAAGACAGTCACGACATAGCACCATGTCAGAGGACATGATCCAGCGAGTGGAGAACGTTATTTTGGAGGATCGCCGATTGAGCGTTGCAGACATCGCCTCCAAAATTGGAATTTCTGTGGGATCTGTGCACACAATCCTTAATGAAGATCTGAAAATGCGAAAAGTGTCTTCCAGGTGGGTGCCACGAATGCTGACCTGTGATCACAAGGCTTCGCACGTGGCAAATTGTCAGGCGATGTCGACGCATGATGACGGGATGAATGGAACATCGATTACACGCTGTTCTTGCAATGAAAACGTCGCCCTTTTAAGTATCAGAAAAAGGTCTAACTCTCGTCGCTGACACTCCAGTTCTATACACGTACAATGTTGCCATCTCTGTTACCCATTCACAAAGAGTCCACATGTATTTTAAAAAAAAGACAGAAGTTCCTATCTTGTCCCAGTCCTGAAAAAAATAGGAGGCGTTATAACTTGAACGCACGATAGTTTTCGTCTATCTGTTATGGTTCATCCGCTATCATTAATAGTTCAAAATTTATTTACATGAAGTGCCTTCTACAGGTTGTTCCAGAAATTAATTTTTTTATATATTTTATTTTTCTTGTAAGCATCTTAAGTATATCGTATTTTAATCAAAATTATTAAGATATATTTCTGAGGAAAAAAAACTTGCGAAATATACTCTGTTTAAAGGGTAGTTTACATTTCTGAAGATATTTATGTCGATTTTGTAAGAACTGTCCTTAAATAACATTTTGACTCGTTTTTCCATTTTGAGTTATGCTACTCAGTGACATATTTCACCACTGTTTTTCTAATCTTTTCTCTAAAATTCTTATAGGTTAAGTAGCCTTCTGTGTTCAGTCATCCATAAGCTGTTATTACAAAGGTTTATTCTTTTGTCTTCTGTTTAATCTAAATAAACTTCATTTACACATTTAGTTATAGGTATAAGAATAATACAATGAATTAAGTGATATGTAGGTTAAAAAAAGCGAAGCGTTATATAATGGTTTTAGCATTCCATATCCTTTCCATGACCACTGGATAAATAAATATCAACTTAGTACTAGAAAAAATAGGTTTGAAAATTTAAACCCATATAAAAATCTCGTAATGGTAAACGAAGAAAAGGAAAACAAAATAGAAAAGAATTCTGTGCTTTAATGTGATCTACATTTTGTGTATAATGTGTTGTTTTCTGTCCTCTGCAGTTTACCGATTATGTAAAAGGCAATGAGAATGAGTAGTATTTCACAGGCTATTCACAGAAGGTGCAAGATATTGTGATAGATATGGATGCAGCTCCGCCGAACCTTAGATGACTACTTGTTCGCCACGATTTGTTAGAGGTTGAGAGGAAACGAGACACTCTCCCCTACGTTAGGTGCCAGCAGTGCTTTCGAGCCACAACTGGATATTTCCGAATGCCTGCATTTGATTCTCCAGCGAATGAAGCGAAAGGTAAAAGAGTCCTCTTCGTGAGTTGTCTTTTTCATTGCTGCCCGGATAACAAAGAGGTGAAGGTAATTACAGAGGGAAGTGACACTGAAAACCTGGGTAAATTTATAAACTTCATTTGCTTTGTCGTGCAATTATTTTAAACATACGCTACTTTAATCCAGTTCTTGAGAAAAAAAAAAGTTTGAGAAAGCTGTCCATATAAATGATAGTTGGAGTGAGGAGAGCTTCTGAAAAATGTCGTGTTGTATATTTGTAAGATGCTGAACTTAAATATCAAATTTGGTGTTTATGTGACTCTTCATTGTTGAAATATGCACTGTTTACATTAACTGATAGAAGCGTTTTTCTAAAAATATTGTTTAGCGGTTTTGCTTGGATTCAGGAGACAGCACTTCATAAAATTTTAGGTGGAATGGAATACCTCCTATGTGATAGTAGTTTTAATGAACATAGTTTTGCATTAAGTTTCTTTAATTAACATCCTCCAACGAATGCGTAATGTCTATCGCGCGCTTTTACTGCATGCGGCACCGCAGGCGGCGACACTGACGATACATGAGATGAATATGGAGCAGCGGTGGAATGAGATGGCGGGAAACCGGAGATCCCGGAGAAAACCTGCCCCAGCACTGTGTTGTCCAGCACAAAACACAAATGGGTCGCCCGGGCTGCCTTGATGAGAGTCAAGCGGTCTAACCTCTCGGCCACGGCGCGGCCAATGTCCTCCAACGTAGATCATGTCGGACCATGAGTGAAATAGGTGAATTGATGCTCAAAAGGCGCCAGGGTCCATAGAGCTTAGAGTTGTCCGACATTTATGTTACATGATAAGGGAAAACCCCGGGCAGAACCTTATCCAGATAACTCACCCTAACCGAGATGTCAAGGGGTAGCTTGAATGTGAGGTAGACAGCTATCACAAACCACAGAGGTGGGCTATTACATTAAATGCGTAACATTGTCCATTGGGTTACAAACCGTATGTGTCTCCCAAGCAAAACTATTTGTATACACCTATACACAAATAAAATCTAAGGAATATTTACACAAAAACTTTATCTCTAAGTATACGTACGTCCATTAAGTAAGCTTGGCCAGTTTTGGCTATCTAGGATCAAACCCCCACCCGTGCCTTCCTCCATCTGTAAACAAGTTGCCTAAATGTGCCCAACCTTCCAATTCCCCGCATAATGGACAAATCTTCTACCAGTATCAACAGGCTTACGAGCTTTCCACTCTCCAACTTAAGCCATGCTACTCCCGTCCTGGTGGAGGAAGTAACAACCAAACGTCGACACTGCACACTGCTAAGTCAACTTATCAAACTACATTGTTTACTTGGCATATGTCACGAGATTTAGCGATTAGTTAGAACAAAATGTTCCTTATATCTCCTATTAACATTGAGCATTTTCTTCTATCCTGCTTACGTACATAGAGTCACACTGCTCATTTAATATCCTTTGACAGAACGCTCTCATAAAAGACAGAAAATTATATTCTAGAGGCGTGTAGTGTTCGACACAGAGGACACATACATCCGCTTTACAAGCATGTCCTCTCTTTCTGCCACCAAAGTCAATAAAATCATGAAATGCTGGCGTCTATTATGTTTCAAATTTAATATGGCTGCGTTAGAGCTTCATAATGCCGTAGGATGCTGTCATATTCACTGACCTGAATATAGCGAGCGGACACTCTCCTCTGAGCTTGATGAATTTTAACATCGTGTAGCTTCGTTTTGGAATCCCGACCATTTTTAAGCTCCATTATAACCTTTGAACGTTGCTCATAGCTGTCAATAACGAACATTTTCATTTTGGTATCACTGGTCCTATCATTTAAAGCACTGACCTATCACTGTAATATTTTCCAGTATTTATGTGAATATGAATCTACATGAAGGGTGTTACAGAATCAACCGATAAACTTTCAGGGGTTACACAGGGATGGTATAGGGCATTTCATGAAGGGCATTTATGGTCTATATCAACAAACTTTAAAGCTATGTACTTACGTTTTATTTGAATATAAATATAGTGTGATCCATATAAACCTGAACCATTTCAGTAGGCCATAACTTTTGAACCAATAATACGATATACGTGCAACTTTGGGAGAATGTAATACACAATTGGGAGATTACATTACACTATTCACATCTCAGAGAAAATGTTGGAAGTATCCTCTACCAGCATCTATGAATCGTTGGTCCCATTTTCTTTTATACGACTGCAGACACTGAAATTTATATGAGTATCTTCAAGACATTTGTGGAGCAGCTGGACGGTATCGAATTGAGAGAAGGTTATTTCCAGAAAAATGGAGCAACGTGCCATATATATAATGACACAATGGAACTTGTAACCAATTTCTTTGATACTCGAATAACCTCAAAAGGTCTGTGGCCCCCAGATCCCCTGACCTAACGTCACCGGATTTTTTTCTTGTGGGAGTATCTAAAAAATAGAGCGTACAAGAATAGGCCACGGACAATTGATGTTCTCAAGGAATCCATTCGAACCGAAATAAGTAACATTGGCGAGGATACTCTCCGTAAAACTTCAGAGAATATGGTCAAACGAGTGCAAACATGTATAGATGCTGGTGGAGGACATTTACAACATTTTCTCTGAGATGTAAATAGCGTAATGTAATTTCCTTATTGTGTTTAATAGTATCCAAAAGTTTCACGTGTGTTTCATTATTGATTCAAAAGTTATAACCTATTAAAATGGTTCAGGTTTATATGGATAGCACTATATATCAGGTTTACGTTTTCTGGAAAATGTTTCAGCTGCAAGCAAGGCACATGCACACATGGAAAATAATATGTATCGAGAGACAAACAGAATTTAGCGCAGTAATTAGCGTTTTTGGCTGCCATTCTGGATATGCAGTGTTGAAACTCCTCACAAGCGATTACATCACACCGTATGGGACACCGTATACAGGACAAATCGGAAGGACCATCGCTTCTAGAATAATCGAACATGAACGGAGCATTCGTTTAATGCAACCTTAGAAGTCTGGGCTGGCAGAGTATTGTTTTGATAACGACCATAGAGCCAATCTCCGAGAGACGACCATCTTGGCAAACTGCATCACTTACTGGGAGTGTACCGCATTTCCTGTGAATGTGGGGCACCGTATATAGGACAAACCGGAAGGACCATCGCTACTAGAATAATCGAACACGAACAGAGTATTCGTTTAATGCAACCTGAGAAGTCTGGGCTGGCACAGCATTGTTTTGATAACGACCATAGAGCCAATTTTCGAGAGACGACCTTCTTGACAAAATGCAACAGTTACTGGGAGCGGAGAATTAAGGAGACTTTGGCTATTTCCTCTGAAAGGAGCACGCTTAGTCGTGATGCTGGATTTCAGTTCATCTCCTCTTGGAAACCGGCCTTAAATGGAAATCCGTCGATTTAAGAAGCACAGATCAATACAGCTTGATAATCAAGTTAAGTAGTTACGTTTCTTTGACACAGTTTTCTATACTCACGCCATCTCCTGACCTGGCATTTAATTTACTGAAAACAGTCTTTTGTTCAGTAATGCGAATTTTGACAGTGTTTTGTCATTGTTTATAGTTGTGTTATATCCAGTGTTTCATCTGTGGTTATAACATTTTATAAATACCCTGATGATGGGAGAGATGCACACTTCAGAAACGTTGATATCTAATCATCTTTTTACCTGGCTGGCTGCCCGAGAAGAAAGTGAATGAAAGATTATGTTTGACGCTCAACGATGCGATTTAACTTGAGAATGTGGCGTCTATCCCAAGATTAAACTTCACGTTAAAATTTCTAAGAATGCAGCCAAACTATTTCTACAAATGTCACTCTTAATGTTATTTACGGTTTTCTAAATGTATTAAATTAATAGAACTCTCTGTTTAAGAAAACATAAGTTTGTATTGTAACTCATACCTGCTTACGTTTTTTAAATGGTCTATAACGCGTGTTTCTTGCCTGAGAAAGTTCTTCAATTAATATTTTTGCTGCAGAGATATTTTCCTTACAAGTTTTTGCTGACACACCCAGGGAGGTGCAATTTTGCCACATGTAGACAACACCTTCACTATGGGCCCATATGGTTTCCATACTCAAGATTTCTTGATCGCTTCTTCAATGTCTTGTCTATCCTCACAAAAGGTTAAATCCCAGGGAAGTTCTGATCTCATATCGACATTTGCTACACACTACCGTCCGGCACTCCTAAACCTGTTACCCTCCAAGAAAAAAGGAGGACACGAAATGGGGGACAGGAGAGTTTTTGAATATACATGTTCTACCCTATTGCCTGTGCACAAAATCATGAACAAAATTTATGGTCGCGATGTCCCCGATTCAAACTGGGACCTCCCATATGCGGGTCTTAGCCACCCACTTACGCGTAGTAATACATTTAAGATGTGGTCGTAACATTTTATGTGTTTTAATCTCGTACATTATCCTTGAACTACTATGAATATTTATGAACATCTGCTTGATCTCACAGATGTTTATCTTAAGGGAAGAAAGATCATATAAAAGGGTTGCCGCGTTATACTACACAAGAGAGCAACAACAATTTGAACTAGAAGAAAGTGAAATGCCAAGGGAGCAAATAACGGAAACAAACCATGCAAGAGAAATCTAGATTAGAAGAAGCTTCAGTGACCCATGACTCGAAGCATTACATTACTGTTATTTCCCCAAAGGCCCACAAGTCAAAGCGAGAAGCATGCCTTTCCAATGTGATGTGTCGACTTGTTAACTATAATAAAAACTGAAACAGTCCCCGTCGAGATGGTTTTTCTTATGTTGGCTACTCTGAGCTCATGGGAGTTAAACCACTTCTTTTGCTATTCGAAAGGCTTCGGTTGCAGTCTTTTAACTACGTCTGTGGTTGAAGACGTGAGAATTGTAAGTGGCTGTGTGACAGTTTCTGATTTTTTAATTCGCGTGCTTCACTGAACGGGACGGCTCAGGCGGTTTCTTCTGTGACCTGCATTCGGTAGAACCGGGTTCGATTCCCATGGCCAACCTACCTGAGTCATGGATTTTTTCGGGGGTTTTCCTGCGTCGCCAGGCGAATGCTGGATAGATTATTTACATCCTCCAACTTTTCTGTCCCCCCCATTTCATCTCCATTATCATTTCACATCATCTCTCATCTGGTGGTCTCTTTCAGAGTAGAAGTATTGGTGGGTGTCTAGGCGCTGCATGGCAGGATGATATGCCCTGAGTGAATCACTTCTTCCTCTGGTAGGCCGGTTGCCGGTCTCCAGGGACCGCTTCCGAACCACAATAGGGGGATGTCCGTCACCCTGGCCTACCGGGGGAGGCTTCCATCTAAGTGAAATGTAGAAACCTTGCCCTCTGCGCTGTCGCGGTCCCTTAGGGTAGCCGCCTTCACCTCATCCTTCCTCCTGGAGTTGCCCCACTTAGAGGCATAGGTACAATAGATCAAGACTGGTTGCTGTACCGAATCCCTTCCATAGTAATCCTAATCCATGGAAGTAATCCAAATTTAACTTGTGTATGGTGATAATATTTGGAATTTGTATCCAAGAGCTCGCACCTCATTCCTTGTGTACGCCACTGCATCCGGAAGTTCCATTAAAGGTTAAAACTGTTATGTGTATATGTTGTTCGCCACAAATTTCAGCCGGTGCATTTCTTTCGTCCCGGGATGAAGTTAAAATAATGAAGTTTTTTTTTTTTTTTTTTTTTTTTTTTGAAAGCGTTGCATGCTAGACGATCATTTAAAAGCTGCACTCTCTCCCTCTCTCCCTCTACTCCCAGACGGCAGCCGTCTTGCTCGGTTTTCCTTCAAAGACTCATTACGTTGTCTCCAGGGAAATCAGGCCGATGTGGGACGTGTTCATCATTTCAGCCAAGTTTATCTCTCAGAGCTTCGCCGATCAAATCCTATCGAGAAATCAGCATGTGGCCAGCAGTCTGGTTGTCTGTTAAAGTTGGGGGAACAAGAGTACCACTCGAACATGTCACTGTGCAATTCATCCCTACGTCTTTTATGCAACCTATCATTATAGACAAATTTACTTCCTCCAACGTTATCGTATCGGGCGGTGAATGAAATGATGCTCAAAAGATCCCGGGGTCCATAGAGCTTAGAGTTACCTGATATTCATCTTTTAGGTTAAGGAAAACCCCCAGAAAAACCTTATCCAGTTAACGCATCTTGACCGAGATTCGAACTAGATACATTTTTGAACGTGAAGCAGACACACTACACCTACGCTACAGGGGCGGACAAATTTAATATTGTGCATAGTTGGGTGATTGTAACACGCTTGCCAATGCAGTACATTACAGCAGGATGCAATACCGGTATTTCAGGTTGCCATGGCATACATAGGCAGTTTGATATTCTTTTCTTTAAGCAACGAAGAGGTAAAATCCCCTGTAGGGTATTAAATGCAAAATAATTTAGATCTGAATTTATAATTGCTATGTGGAGTTGATCATATGCTACATGACAGTCCGTAACACCTATTCATTCTATTCCAGGAAGGGATTGTATGGAAATGACTATCATGTCGGTTCAACACGCAGGAAATAAATTAAACGCATAGAGGGAAGCTGATGTGTAATAGTAAGACATAGGAAGATGCTAT
Source organism: Mantis religiosa (assembly GCA_030765055.1). Classification (NCBI taxonomy): domain Eukaryota; kingdom Metazoa; phylum Arthropoda; class Insecta; order Mantodea; family Mantidae; genus Mantis; species Mantis religiosa. The sequence goes on from CM060949.1 coordinate 146,083,104, forward strand.
CAGTTATTTATGTATGCGGAATTTATGATTTATTTAATACAACTTTATAATGCTAATATTGCAATTTACAACTTGTGAATAATGTTAATGCAACACTGGTGAATTTCTTCACAGGCTCGTGACGTACTTAAGGTTAACCACTTGTTGCTTAAATTAATATTATTTTCTCAACCGTTTACCTACTTGTAACTTATGTACTTTAACTTTTCTAGTATCCTAATTTCTCCTAAGATACATTAGGTATACAGCAATGTCGTAACGTTGAGGCCGAAAACAGCATACAACTTGAAACGGTACTCTCTTCCTCGAGTTGATTAATTAACTGTTAAGGAATATCTAGAAGATTAATTGAATGTTAAAGGAATATATATACACACATGTATTGAAACAAATATCTTGTGTGTAGTGTAAAGTTTGTTACGAGCTCCGAACGGTGGGATTTTTTCTCCCCTAGGAAAGCTGACCGCAACCATAAATAATGGGGCGCACCAGGCGTTTGCTTTCAAACATAGTTTTACAGGAAGGGGACATTTTGGGTGGTCTAGGGTGAGATTCTCGTAACTGGGATTCCATATGTGTTCTACCGACCAACTAATTAAAAATAATGAACTGAAGGGGGAAGCGAAGTGTCATATGGCCTATCTGGGAACAAATACATATCTAAAGTTCAGTCGCTAGCTGGGGGTCGAGCTAGAACCGTCGTGCAAGAGCACGAAGAGAGAAATCGCGTTCATTAAGGTTATTTTGGCTACTGTGGGCTAAACTGAACGGACGAGTAAGCTAAAGAAATCGCGTTCAATTAAAGGCAGTTAGTAGCTGGGTGCTAATCCGATGCAACCACGCCAGTGCGAAGCCTACCATTTAGAGTTCGCCTACTTAACATGTAATTCAGAGTAATTGAAATACAACGGATCGTCATAAGAGAATTAACCTGTGTTTCTTTCCAAGTACCCTAATTGATCCATCCAAACGCCCTGTATCAAGAGATCCTTGCCACAGATCCTATATTCATAAATATTAGGATAACTCCGAGAGCATCCGAGGACATCGATATTCTTCAAATTTTATTAGCGATGCTGACGACCCTAGGAGTCAAGCCCCTGCCAAATAATTGAGCTGAACAGCGCGGCAATACTCACTCGCTAGACACCCCGACGTGCCACAAGCTTTAATAAAACCTCTCAAAATTATAACGTCAGAATATGTTATGATGTGAAAAGGTTATTTTGTGAAAAGATAACGTTTAGATAACTTTCTGACCTTCTCAAACCACTGTAGTTAATGTTTATATAGCTTCTCAAAATATTTTTATGAAAGATACTTTTTCTATAGACATCTTGTTGATGGAGATAAATGTTGCAATGACAAAATGTTGTAGGTACGACAGTTACAGTAAAGGAATCCACAGTCAGAAAATTCAAGATAAACACTTTGTCATATAATTACGGCACTTTCAGCAAAATTGTTACAGCTGTATTTGATGAATATATAACTAGACAATTCCCTTTAAAGGTGGCTTGAAGTGAGGTATTTTCTCGAAAAGCTTCCTATCGTATTTTAGAAGAGTAAGCGAGATTTTGGTTTTGAGTTACGCTTTTCAAAAACAGACATAAACATCACTCATATATACACGGAGGTGACATTGACTGTCCCTACATTGAATATTTTGTAGGGACAGTCTTAAGTATAGTTTAAAAATAAACAACAAATTGGGATGATGAATTATCTGACGCGAGTTTGCGCGCTGGATGTATTCTATAAGGGATTGAAATTAAGCATTTGCGATGTTTCTGAAAGTCCTGATAATCCTATAACGTTTTCTCCCAAAATTGGAACACCTGCACCCAGATGTAACCAGGTGACCAAGATTGTAACCACTGTATACACGAAATGTAACTATGCGACAAAGGTTAAGTAAGTTTGGCTAGGCTAGTTTAGGTTAAGCCAATTTAGTTTGGCTAGCTGTGTACACCTTAGAGAATACTGCTATTTATAATCTAGACATAAGCATAAGAAAGCTAAAAGAAAAGAAAGAAAAGAAAGAAATGCAGCTGTGAGAACTGAGAGAAAATCTCAGAGAAAGGAGTCTAGTCTATAAACATACCAAACTATAGTTAAAACATAGAAACCACAATAAAACAAGCAAAATTACCGAGAAAGATTTTCAAACACCATAAATATCTCTAGCAGTGATGAAAATACCAATAGCAGATAATGAAATAGCCAGAGAATGCCTAGCATCAGTATCAAAAATATACGAATAAAAGAGCTAAAACTAAGCTGACAAATTCAATGCCATAGCCGGGATTTGAACCACGGATCTCCCGCTCTCCGTGTGGAGAGCTTACATCGCGATGCATTGTTATAATACAGGTAAGAGTGTTTTATTTATTTGTACTAGAAAAACTATTTGCGCTAGCAATATGGGGTTTTCATGGTTATGTTAGATACATTACTCTCTACCTTCCACATGGATTAGTTTCGGCAAAATCTGAGTTTTTGTCTTAGCACGAATAGTATTTCATACAGATTGATTAGGTTGGCGCTCCTCACACACCACTTAGGGAGAATGCAATACAACACCGCAGGACTCCAATTGGTTGGTCACCTACTAGTGCTCAAGGACAAACATCATCCCATTTGAAACACATAATAATAGTGCCGTGGTGGTATCTTAATACCAATTACGATAAATAACATTTGCTCTATTTAGAAACATTTTGTATATCGGAAATAGGCATTTCTGCAGTAGGAAACATGAACACCTGTCATTCGCAGAAGTTATGTGTTTGTTAGGCGGTGTAAACAACTCGGTAAAGAAGACAAAACACGGCGTTATTTGGTTATCGTGGCTTGGTGACGCTACGAGATAACGGCGAAAGAAAACAAAAGCTCCTTTTTCAAGCACCATTACTTCACATTTACCCTACCTAGTGAAGAAATTTATTACCCTGTGGAGGAAAATCCGGAATACAAACTGCTGCAGTTCCCAGATACGCTGTCAAATATCTCACGTGAGTTCTAACCTATTATTCTTTACTTTAGCTCTCAAAATCTGCCGGATAAAGCAATGACTTCTAAATTGTTTAAAAACCGAAGAAAGTTTTCTGCATTTTTACATTTGGTGTGCCGATCTTAAATAAAATTATATGGTACATGTGCGCGCGGCGTTCTGTTTAAGTACATTCACATCTCTTGGAAACATCAGATCTACAGTACAAATTGATAGTAATAATAATAATAATAATAGAAATAATAATAGTAATAGTAATAATAATAGTAATAATAATAGTAATAATAATAATAATAATAATAATAATAATAATAATAATAATAATAATAATAATAATAATAATAATAATAATAATAATAATAATAATAATAATAATAATAATAATAATAATAATAATAATAATAATAATAATAATAATAATAATAATAATAATAATAATAATAATAATAATAATAATAATAATAATAATAATAATAATAATAATAATAATAATAATAATAATAATAATAATAATAATAATAATAATAATAATAATAATAATAATAATAATAATAATAATAATAATAATAATAATAATAATAATAATAATAATAATAATAATAATAATAATAATAATAATAATAATAATAATAATAAAATTAATAATAATAATAAAGATAATAATGATAACGATATTGATAATAATAATAACAACAACAATAATGAAAATGATAATAATAGTAATAATAATAATAGTAATAATAATAGTAATAATAGTAATAATAATAACAATAATAATGATAATGATAATAATAGTAATAATAATAATAATAATAATAAAAATAATAATAATAATAATAATAATAATAATAATAATAATAATAATAATAATAATAATAATAATAATAATAATAATAATAATAATAATAATAATAATAATAATAATAATAATAATAATAATAATAATAATAATAATAATAATAATAATAATAATAATAATAATAATAATAATAATAATAATAATAATAATAATAATAATAATAATAATAATAATAATAATAATAATAATAATAATAATAATAATAATAATAATAATAATAATAATAATAATAATAATAATAATAATAATAATAATAATAATAATAATAATAATAATAATAATAATAATAATAATAATAATAATAATAATAATAATAATAATAATAATAATAATAATAATAATAATAATAATAATAATAATAATAATAATAATAATAATAATAATAATAATAATAATAATAATAATAATAATAAACTATTGATGTTATTAATATATTAAGTCATAAGGCAACTTATTAAAAAGCTAAACAATATAATTTTAGGAAAAGTTTGATCAGAGTAAAAAATTCAATGCCATAGCCGGGATTTGAAGCTCGGATCTCCCGGTCTCCGTCCGGCAACAAGTCAGTATGACATTAAATTTTTCAACTGACTCACATTTTTTTCCCGGTAAACCACTAGGAGTACTCACGTACATATAATATAGCTAAATGACAACTAATTATATAATTACCTTAAGTCCCACGATGAATGGAATGGGCGAAATGATGCTCAACTAAACCCAGGGTCCACAGAGCTTAGAGTTACCCAACATTCGTCCTTCAGGATAAGGGAAACCCCGGGAAAAACCTTAACCAGGTAACTCACCCTGACCGAGATTCGAACTCGGGACCTGTTGAACGTGAGGCAGACACACTACCACCACGCTACCGAGGCGGGCGTCCCACTGTTTAGATTTGTATTAGGTCGATTAATGGAAATGTAATTGGCAGTATCGTTGACAAACTGTTAATACTGCCTAATTTAATTCCACATTCTGCCATCATAACCTCTTTTTCCTCGAGTATAATGCTAGGCACTGTACGAACAAAAAAACCTTACATTTCTGAAAATACTAGCCGAAATGCCTAAGAATAACTTTACAAGCTATTCTCCATATTTACACTAGCAGAGTACTCTAAGCAATGCTTCATTCAGTTTTAGTGCAGAAACAAACTATAATACAACTGCAAAATTAGAACTTTTAATACACTTAAATCTTGTGTGTTCATGACGTAGTGCTAACGTCTAGTTTCTTAAAGCAGTGCAATAGCTTTAACATTCGTCTCCATGTCGCTGCTGAAAACTCTCATATAAATGCTGTTCCGGGTAACCCGCATGGCTTATGGGCAACCGAGATAACCCAGGAGCTAATCCTAACAGCAGCTCCACATAATTCTTCTAAGCTGCTTGGCATCAAAATTTTAAAATTAGAACACCAGGGTGCAAGGTTTTGCATCCATTCCCACAATCTGAGGCACATAAAATTGTAAACTCAAAAAAATTTCTACGTCAAAACCCACAACCTATCCTACAAAATCTCTAAAAGAAAAACCTTACATGCCGTAAAACCCTTAACGCGTGGGCACGCAGCAAAAACCTCCTGGCTTTATACAGCCAGCCAGCACTTCGGTCGGTCCAGTTAATGATACATAGATCTTGTCCTACATGACTGAATTATGTTGTATTCGTTTTTAGTCACTTGAGCCCCAATCGTAACGAAACTATGAACCACACGTTCAAATGACATCAGTTATGGCATCCATTGATTAGATTTTGTGTTCCTAATTGTTTTGCAGTCCAGTCGCACAGAGTTGATGCTGGCTGGGTGGTGACGAAGGTTGGCTACCTGAAGGTCGAAGCCTTGTGCAGGCTATTGCAATCTAGGGGTGTGGGACACTTTTGGGCCTCTTAGTGTAAACATTCCACCCATTCATTTCGAGATTTTACTAGCTATGAATGTTTAGATGTCTTCTGAAACCATTTTTGTTAAAAGTCCATGCATTCCAGTCGTATGCTTGGAACCTACTGAACTTAAATACAAAATTTTGGACTTATCATGCTGTTCACAAACACAACGTATTTCAAATCTTTCCGTTTCTACAGAAAATTTTTGTATGATTTTTTTAGGCTTTAAAGTATCTACTTCAATACATAACAGATCTTGGACAATATTCAAGTTACTTTTATACAATGTGCTTGCCTGATAAATTTAATGTGGCGAGATTGAAGCGGTAGAACATGTAATAATGGGACGGCTCTTGAAATCGAATAGAGAGCGATGTAACACTCGAAAAAGTACATGTGCGTGAATATATCAATCCGTAACAAATAATACCTATATCTGAAAATCCCAGCAGCACAAACATTCTTATATAAATTGTCCCATTAGCGAGATCTATATCTTGTTTATCTCTTCTGGTTTAGCAATTAAGCAGAACTTCTTAAGAATGAAGAGGGCTCCTTCATGGGTTATTCCCAGTAAATACAAGACATACATTTTATTTACCATGCGGAAGCAAAGAACTTTTACTCAAAATCATTAAAGCCATTGGTGTGAAAATAAAGAATAACGATTGTGTGTGTGCGTGCGTGTGTGTGTGTGTGTGTGTGTGTGTGTGTGTGTGTGTGTGTGTGTGTGTGTGTTTTTCTGCAATTTACGTCCTCCAACGTTAAGTCATATCGGACGATGAATGAAATGGATGAAATTATGCTCAAATGGTTTCGGGGTCCATAGAGCTTAGAGTTACCCGACATTAGTCCATCAGCATAAGGGAAAACCCTGGAAAAAGCCTTATCCAGGTAACTCACCCTGACCGAGATTCAAACTCGGAACCTCTTGAACGCGCGTGTGTGTGTGTGAGTGTGTGTGTGTGTGTGTGTGTGTTTGTGTGTGAGTGTGTGTGGTAGCTTGTGGTGGAGTTTCTTGAAAACGTTCTTATTAAATTGTTGGAAGATCGTCAATTACCAATAACTTACTTTTCGGTTTTTTAGTTATAATATTCACAGATATATATATATATATATATATATATATATATATATATGAGAGAGACAGAGAAACAGAGAATGTTTCTTCTAAAATGCTTTTAAGCCCTTTAAATTTAGGAAGATTGAAAACTTGTTGCTTCTGGTGAAGTCTTGAGATCAAAATTAACGAATGCAATACTTTCTATATTACTATAGTTAATAGAGGTCCAAAGTTCAAATTTCTGTTAGAGTTAGTTGCCAAAAGCAGTTTTCTCCAGTTGTCCCTTGTCCCCAAATATGAATGCCGAGCAACTTCAGCTATATGGACCCATAGCTTATTTAAGCATCAGTTGCCGTCTTCGTACTATATGAGCTGCCAAGTTAAAGAAAATATTTTGAAGATGGCCCTCTCTAGCAGCCAATTTTAAATCGAACTGAATTTTCTTCTTTGTTGGGTTTTATCCGAGGGGAATTGGCACGGAATCAGACTTGGTTTATTGTACCTATGCCCTAATTGAGGCTTCCTCGGAAAGAAGAAGAGGAGACAGAGGGTGGCCTACCCAAGGAGACCGTCCCACCAGAGGAGGAAGTGTTTACCAGGGGCATATCATCTTGCCATGCAGCCCCGAGACTCCCGCTGACATTTATACCGTGAAAGTGACCACTAGATGAAAGATGAAGTGAAATGATAATGGGAGTGAAATGGAGGGACAGGAAATTTGGGGGATGTAATTAACCTACCCAGCATTCGTCTGGCAACTCGAGAAAGCCCCGTGTAGGTCGACCACGGGAATCAAATCCGGACCTCCCGAATACAGACCACAAACGAAATCGCCTGAACCATTCCGCTCGGTTCTCCTCTTTGTTAGTTGTCTTTTATCGATAAAGCTATCCACCTTTTGTCACATGTGCCTTCTTGTATATGATTTTTCAGGATGCGGACAGACATGTAATTAAACTGGTGACAGACGACGCAAACAATCGATTAAGGATTCGCAGTTCACAAACTATTATTGCATAAATGTGTCCATTCTAACACTATCTTTTACCTATCGTTACCATAAAATACAAAATGCTCGTACAATAATTTAAAAGTCACATTTTTATATCCAAATGGCGCTCTCTTGAAATCCCTGTGGGTAGAGTTAATTATGTGACTGCACTAGTACACGAGACTTAACTTGGCTCCTGGTTTTTAGAAAGAGAAAGAAATACGTACTCACCATCTCTTTCTAACCCGCCCTTCTTTTAGGGCCAGCCAGGTAGGGCAGACATATCAGTGGCGGATGATCTTTCTTCGTCCTCCCATTTTGGTCCCTATTCCCTTCCTTCATTGTGAGAAATTTCAAAAAGTTTCTCATGTTCTATCTGAATCATCGTCTAAATTAACTGTGAATCTATCATTAATTTCATCTATTAATACATCTTTCTCCCAATAAAACTCTCCCATCTTTTCAACGTGTCCACAAGCTGCCCGCCAGATTTATTCAGACACGTTACCTTCTACACTATCAAACAGAACGTTTGCAATACTTAAATGATATGTTGTGTTTTGGGACATAAGTTTTTATCTGTGCCCATATAAGCATTAAGGAACAATGATACGAAGGTAGGCGTATTTGCGTTATGTGATCTATTTCATAAATTGTGAGACCGTCTTCTTTCAGGTTTATTAGTTCTATAATACAGCTTTGGTGGAACGCGGATCAAATTCAATATTACTGTCACGGAGCCGTGACTGTATAACTGATTTAAGCGATGATGATATCGGTGCATTGTTGATTTGAGTAGAGTGATAAGATGCTTGTCTATTACTACAGCACTATTGGGGGGAATGTTGGGTAACAACTGATTAATAAACCGATGTTTAAATGCTTCACTATCCATTTCTTAATGATAGTCTTTACTTGATTTTGATTTAAAGCTTGGAAGAGCGTTGGGAATGAAACCCATGGAACTCCCAAAGCTGGCCTTTGCTTATTGGGATGCGTAGTGGAAATTCAAAATCATCCTTTTCACTTTTCTACGCTTTGTTTTTGTATAATTTATATTTATCTACGCTTCATCTAAGTAAATGATAGGGGCACCGGAAACCCTTATCGCTTTAATTTTTCTTAGAAATGCGAATCTTTTTGCACAACGTCTGGCTTCACCGTCAGAAATTTTCCTCCGTGTGAGTTCTTTACAAATCTAAATTTCATTATGCTCGTCACAGATATAGTTGGCTTTCTGTATTTTAGGGTATCACTTGGTCTATAAAATTTTATGGAAATTAATCATAATTTCCCTGCCATCTGATCTTATAGCTTTTCCTTTTCTTTCCACACCTCCTAGATCTAATACAGACACTAGCACAATTCCGAACACTATGTTTAAAAGAATCACAAAATTCTCAAATTCTAAAACCATTTATATACGCGTTTAAGACACATTAATGAATCCTGACTGCGATTGTTATTATGGAGAGCTTTTACAGCAGAAATATAGGTATTTGTCTCTGTTTTTTTTAAAATATATTTCAGAACTTACCAGGTATTGAAAATACGCTGGACGGTTTCATGTGAAGTTTATTAATCATCTGGGTACAGATGTACTGTTCGGACAGCTGAATTTAATTATTTACCAAATTAAATTTTAAAGCGAGGGAACTGCCATTAAACGTACAGGGCAATAAAAGACACTCCAGTGAATTTATGTCGTGGTGTTTGTAGGTACACATGGTCAGTCGGTCCCTCGGGTTAGGGAAACGTTGTAGACAAAACCTAAAACAGTGAACCGTTTTATAATGCAGTGTTTCTATAAAGAAATGCGGTTAGTTTATACTTTCTAATGCGTCACAAGTGATTATTATCGCGTAGCTTTTTTGATTTCCTCTAGTGTTTTGTTATTAAGTATCATTTAAAGATTTTGTGTTAACTAAAAATGAATATGAATAGAGAACATTTAGGAGCTATGGCGTTTTACGATTTTAAAGGCGAAGAGGTCCCATCTAGGATTAGGATTAGGTTCTCATTACGGAGGGGATTTGGTATGTAGGCCACCATGATGGTTTTTTAATTTTTTTTTTTTTTTTTTAAATTTACGTCCTCCAACGTTAAGTTTTATCGGACGATGAATGAAATGGGTGAAATAATGCTCATTTGAGCCCGGGATCCATAGAGCTTAGAGTTACCCGACATTCGTCTTTGAAGATAAGGGAAAACCCCGGAAAAATCTTATCCAGATAACTCACCCTGACCGAGATTCGAACTCGGGACCGCTTGAACGTGAGGCAGACATGCTAACCCCACGCTACTGAGGCGGGCAATGATGATGATGATGATGATGATGATGATGATGATACATTTCTATGTAGTTACCTTACATATGATAGTTACATAGTAACATTTTAGTTTACACACCATTCTACATAATCTATTTAGATATTCCTCAAGCGAATAGAGATGTTATGCAGAACTCTTTTAGTTCCCTATTAAATCGGTTTATTTCTTTTATATTTTTAATATATTCAGTTATTATATTGTAAAGCTCGGTTGCCGCTGCTGTAGGTTTCATATTGTATAGTTGTAACGCATGTGCCCGTATATGGCCATTATTTTTTCTTCGTGTGTTATGGTAATGAATTTTTTGATTTGTTTCCGTGGTGGAATTTTTATTTTTTCGGTATATTATTGTTTCGAATATGTAGATGGAGTATAGCGTGAGTATATTTAATGCTTTAAAACTTTCTTTGCACGATTCTCTGTATTTTAGACCTAAAATTAATCTAATTGCTCGTTTTTGTAGTATAAATATTCATTCTATATTTTTCTTTGTACTGCGACCCTTACTATTATTTCATAAGTTATGTGTGGGTAGATTTTGCTGTAACAAATTGCCTTTTGAAGTTCTATATTTTTTAAATTTGAAATTCTATTAATTATAAATAATCCTGAACATATTTTATTACACAATTTGTCTATATGTTATTTATTGATAGTTAAACATATACATGTAAGTAGTGTACTTCACATTGTAAGGAATTTATTACGGAAGTTTTATAGTGAATATAAATCAATATTTAAGGGAATGGTGTATATTTAACTAATCTGAGCATATTTATTTATATTTTTTACTTTTCAGGAATGTTTAGTACATTTATTTCACACCGATACGTTAAGAAGAAAAGAAGGATACGAGAAAATTTGTCTTTTACTGCTCTGTTATGTAGGGCATATGTATTTTTTTTCTAAATTCATAAAAGGTCGCCGAAAAGTGAGAACTTAAGCCATCAACAAAAGCGCTTCCTGATATAAAAGTATGCCGCTCAACAACTTAAACTATACAGCGTTCAACAATCATGCGGTAAATATGTAAAGTTCGGTGTGGCCTTTGCATCATAAAACTTGATATGGTTTGTATTACTATTGTAAATGAAGCCGTCTGCCGCAAGGATAACATAATCAAGGATTAATGTGTCATTTTCAATTACATTTTGAACTTGTATTAATGTAAAATAAGACCTGAAGCTTTCCTGGCGACGAATATATTCAAGATATTCTCGGGAAACAAGCCAGGTGAAAAGACGATTAGAAATCAACGTTTCGGGAGCGTACATCGCTCCTATCATTAAGATATTTATAAGAAATGTTATAAACACTAAATATATATCACACCAAAAAATCAACAAAGACAAAACACTACCAATATTCGTATCACTGAATAAAATACTTTTTGCAGTGAATTAAATGCCAGGTAAGAAGATGGCGTGAGTGTAGAAAGCTAATTAGGTCAGAGAAACACAACTACTTAATTTGATGATCAAGCTGTGCTTCTTAAGCCGAATGATTTCCATTTTAAGGCCGGTTTCCAAGAGGAGCTGAACTGAAATCCAGCATCACGATTAAGCTTGCTTCTCTCGGAGGAAATTGTCAAAGCCTCCTTAACTCTCCACTTCCAGTAACTGCTGCATTTTGCCAAGACGGTCGTCTCCCGAAAGTTGGCTCTATGGTCGTTATGAAAACAATGCTCTGCTAGTCCAGACTTCTCAGGTTGCATTAAACGAATGCTCCGTTCATGTTCGTTTATTCTGGTAGCGATGGTCCTTCCGGTTTGTCCTATATACGGTGTCCCACATTCACAGGAAATGCGGTACACTCCCGGAACTTGGAAGTCCAGTTTGTCGTTCACCGGTCTCAAGAGATGTTTAATCTTCGGAGGTGGCTTGTGGATGGTCCTGATGTTGTATTTGGCGAGAATTCTGCTGATCCTGCCAGATAGATTGCGGGTAAATTGGATGCAGGATGTAGCTGTAGACTTATCTGATGCTAGCTGTATTACAGGTTACCCTCTCTTAGCTCTGGTGATCGGGGCTTCAGCGTCATATTCGTGGTAGCCGTTTGGATGAAAAGTGAGTCTCAGGTGCTGTAATTCCTGTTTTGAGTGGCTGGGATCAGAGATAGACAAAGCTCTGTGGGCCAGAGTTCTGAGAACTCCTAGTCGTTGATACCTATGATGACAACTATAAGCGTTCAGATAGAGAGAGCGGCGTGTGTAGGCTTACAGTATACAGCATGCCCCAGTGTATCGTTGCTGTTTCTTGAAACAAGAATGTCCACGAATAGAAGAGTTACAACCTTCTCCGCTTCCATGGTAAACAGTATTTGAGGTCGAAGGCTACTGACTTTTTTTTCTAATCATCTTTTAACCTGACCTGTTTCTCGAGAATATCTTAAATATTGTCTAATGAGCTTCTATTATGCGTTTCAAATGGGAAGAGTTTTGGAGTCCAGCTAATCAGATGCCGTATCCCACTCAGCTTTGTCAGCTTGTTACCCCACTCCTTTTATATTTCCCTCTCTCTCGCACACTCACAAAATATGCAGGTTAGCTTGGCACAGGCGTAAGGGTAAGCAAATTATATTTTACAAACTTTTACAATTATGCAATTGCCAAAATCAAAATTGGAAAAGGCATGTTCGTAAATTATGTATATTTTAAAACACTATAAATATAATTATAGTTTATGAATTACCTGTTTTTCTAACCCCTTGGAACTGCCAGTGGCTCATCCATATCACTGTCAATGTCACTTCCGTTAAGAGACAATTCGTCATTGTCACTGTCTTCATCGTCTGAGTCTTGCAAATTTATGATTATAGGTTCCAAAATCTCACGCTATTTCTTTCTTAAAATAGTCTTCTTGAGGGTTTTCTGCAAGCACTACGCAGTTTTCGCAGTCCTGTTGTGTTACCTTGTCAATTTCTTCGTGAACAAGTCGTTTAACGTTCGTCAGTTTAAAAGTATTATTTCTGTTTGAAATCCCCCTTTTTATTTGAGCCCACACCAATTCAATTGGATTATATTGGCAGTGGTAAGGTGGGAGGCGAATTACCTCGTGACCCGTTTCAATTGCAATTTGATCCAGCTGATACACTTTTTCCATGTTTTTAAACGGAAGTACTCTTTACAATAACTCATTTTTAGTTTCTGTTTCCGAAAATTTTTTGAAGAACGTGTACACCTTAAAATAATACTTCGAGCCTGACTTCGTAATACCTACCTTTTTGACTCGCCACTAAATTCACCGCAAGAAGCCATTGCACTATTTGACTCTTACTCTACTGTTGTGTAAAGAAAAACTGAATGATATTGATCTGAACTCTCCAGAGTAAATAAACACTTCTTATCCAGGATTCATTCATAAACATAAGCATACAGCATTTCACAGGCTAACAGGAAATGAAGTGTGTGCTCTTTCTTGAACTTAACACCTTGACTTATTCACAGTAATTCTTTTATCCGTCATGTCAGTGTTTTAAATTTCAGTTCTGAGTAATTAAAAGTATATGTAAATACATACACACCAACCACTTTGAAATATCTAGAGTAAATAGAGATTGCGAATCATTCATAAACAAAGATATAATGTGACCAAATACGTTCTGCCAGGGCAGCAGGAAATTTACTATTTCCTCTCGCTCGAATTGGATTATTCAAAGTAATTCTTTTATCACGTCATGTCAAATATTTACGTTTCAGTTCTGAGTAATTACAAATATACGTACACGCATACATGTCAACTAATAATGATATTCATACAGTGCTTAGTCGCGATTTATTGTTATAATACAAGTAATAATGTTTTATTTCAATTTTTGGCTTAGCGTGAATAGTATTTCATACATACTGATTAGGTTGGCGCTCCTCACACACCACTTAGCGGGAATGCAATACAACACCGCAGTACTCCGATTGGTTGCTCACCTAGTGGTGCTCAAGGACAAACACCTTCCCATTTGAAACACATAACAATCATAATTTCTGAAGTATGAGCAGTAGGAAAGGGAATATTACAATGCCGAAGGAGAAGAGCAGTAAATATGTTTTGGTTTGATGGAAATTCCACTCCTAATAACAGACAGAAATGTAGTACTGTGCAACATTAAGTTTCATTTTCAGAATATTTTAAAAATCAATGCGATTTTCGAGTTAGTGTTTGTTTTATGTAGCTTAAATAAACTCATATTATTTTATATTATTGTTGTAAGTGCCCTGCAACAAAGATTATAGATTATGCAACATCTGAAAACAGCTGCTCATAAAAATATAACATTTTAAATGACAGAATAAAATCGATTCTTCCAGAAAACGGCGAAAAATATTTGTTTATGGCAATAAACACGGCTAATACTAAAATATACTAAAAGAGAGACTAACTAATATTAGTTAATTTAGTGTCTGTGTTTAAGAATTTACTATTTCAGTTCTTCAGTATTGTGACTTTGTGGGTTCGCAGAATTAAAAGTCCAATTTGCCGAAATTCTAAATTTTCTTTATTGCTGTAGAAATACACTGTTCAAATCTCACGTAACAACATTACATCACATATACAACACAGTGTTCCAAGGTCAACGACAATAACAAACAGCTCTCGTTACAACATCAACAACACTTTTATTACACACTTCACAGCTGTTTACTGCTCGCCTCACTGTTTTTACAACTCTTGTTTCACAACTTGCAACTCGTCTCTTGGCTAGTCATCGCCTCTTTAAATACCTCACTGACAATTTCTTGATAATTCGAAACTAAGCCAGAACCCAAACAGTCTCTATCAGTCAAGAAGTAACTAAAAATTTCCATTTATCTCTGTTTGTTTCGGCAGACCTTTATCTGCATGTTATCTTTGTCTGCCGGCTCTTGGTTTCCACACTGCCCGCATATCAGTTCCTTTTGTGTAAACAAGCCGCGCGATCGTAGATACGGGTTCGCGACAGTATTAATGAATATGAGATAGATTATATAATCTACATTATTTCCAATGCATATTATAAAGCTTTTAAAGATTATTTAGCAGATTTTTAGTGCATAGATACATGCATGTACTCATAATTTGTAGTGCATATAAATCCAGTTCTGGTGATGAATTTCGTGAAGGAGGCCCAAGAACTGCTGTTACTGAAACAGCAGCAGTAGTAGATCAACTAATATATGAATTGTTGGGAGGATATTGGGCATTGATATGAATTAAATCCAAAAGATTTTATATCAACAATTAGCCATGGAAAAACTTTTCCAATCGATAGATTCCACATAAACTGATTTCCCGTCTTAGACAACGCATTGATTGGTGCAGCAAAACAGAAAAAATACCAAGGCGCCATCAAATTTGGTTTGAAATATCGTTACTTTTGATGAATTTTGGATTTGTGGCTACGTGGGTCTTTCAAACCGAACTTTGAATTGTGTAGTGTTTACGACCGCTTTTACTACATACAGCACCGCAGGCGGTGACACTGATGATACATGAGATGAAGATGAGATGGTGGGGGAAACGGAAATCGCGGGGAAAACCCGCCCCAGCGCCATGTTGTCCATCACAAATCTCACTTTGCGGTTACCTGGGATTCCACCTGGGCCGTCTTGGTGAGAACCTAAGTCTACAAAAATCCGAATTCGCAGTGCTGGTAAGAAGATAGTTGCTGTTTTTTTCCTAAATGGACACAGTTGTGGTACTGTAGCATTAGAAGTCAGACATGCTGGTTGGTACACAAATACCTGTTTACCAAAAAGCTTACAAAAGGCTCATAAGGAATGCCCTAGAGGAAAAATAACCTTAATATGACATCTCATACAGCAAGATTAACAACTATCCGAGTACCTTAATAATTAGCACCACGTGTCCTTCACTATACAGCTCTGTCTTAGCAACTTCTGATTTCTTTTTGCTTCCACAGATAACAACTGAAATTGGAATAATCTTTTCCTCATCACATATATCAGTTTTTATAGCAGCATATACAACTTGTGGTCTAAAAAGAGCGGTATCATCGCTTTAAGGACTAGTTTTATCGAACACAAAAAAGTATTGATATTAAAGTAGGACATTTTGAAAAGACGATAAAATATTTAAAATTTTTAAAAAGAATCTTTGTTTTATTTTATAAATATTTTTGTGTCGCCCTCTATGTAGTACAAGTATGCTATGGCATTTTTGCTCCATCCGATGCCTAAGATAGCTTTTCTCTAAACAAAAAAACATACGAAAGTGAAGCTCTACACATCTGCGACAATGTGCATATCTAACCAAGGAAAAATCTGATTTAAATATTTCAGTTTACCGCAGCATAATTCCTCACAGCAATAGAAAAATCTGATACGTTGCATTCAAAAACTTCCTCTACGATTTTCCCAAAAATTATACTTTTAAAATTTCGTCTACCGTCTACTGTTATTAAAGGAAACGTTCATTATACATTTACTTATTTGTTGTAGCTGCTATAAGTATCATCCCTACGGATATAAATGCCTACAATAAAGGAATTAAGTATGAGTTACCCCAGTCCGCCTCTTTCGTTATTTTCTGCAAGTAACCCACGAGAAGAGAGTGCAAAAGGCAGTCTGAGTTCGTTGTGAATGAATTGGCCAGAGAATCACGCCAGAGAGTCGGCAAGCAGATGTGTTTAAAATCTGCGAGCAGTGTACGTAACGAAGTTTCGAGCAGCACGAGTTGATGTGTGCAATAGAAGCATAAAGAGACACTAACACTGACGTTAGTGATGTGCTGTTTTGGTAATAAATAAAGTGATCTTACTATAGCTTTGTGTTCTTATGTTATTACAGTGTATAGTGGGCTAAGGTGATAGCCATTTAACATATGATGGCCTTGAAATTGCATTCTTTTTGGCATAACTACGAGAAAAAGTGAATAGTTATTTTCCAGTGAGAAAAGTAGGGGGTTTGAAAATTCAAACCAAACACAAAGAATACCTGTGAATGGTTTACGTCACATTCTTTAAATTGTTTTATTTATATTACCCCCTTTAACTTCTTTGGTTATATTTGACTTTAGCTTGAGAAACAGAAATGGTTGTTATTGCTTGGTAAACTCAGGGTCTCTATTGTTGGTTTTTATCATATTAATTGCATTCCTCCCACTTTCATATTTCCGAAGTTTGTGGGGAATAGGGAATTTTCTGTTTAGAGAAATACTTCCCGTCCCAACAGGAAATTTACCCGGAAACTCCGAGTTGAAAAGCCAGAGCACTGATTAGTCGATCGAAGAGAGATAGAGGGGATAGGGAGAGAATTAACATAAGGGCTTGACGAGCAAATATTGGCACCTCATTACTGGCTGTTGTTTCAGATTAGAGTATTAGCGCTACAAATGCCGCGGTACTAACCTCTGACCTCATGTATTGGACCAAGGAACGAAAACTGTTCACCTCAAAATTGCCTTTTTTGTCACTAAAATCGTTAGCTCAATATTAACATACAATCAGCCCTTCGCTTACACTTCGACACGTTTCTACAATGCTCCTTTAAGTCTCTGTAACATGCACCCTTTGGAAGCCTCTGAAATTGCAGTCGCAAAAGGTCGTTTTGCGTAGTAATGATACAAATCACTTCCTGGAGTCAGCTATGTTTGACGTGTGTTTATTTCTCACGGCAGCTTGCTCCCTCCCGGACATCAGCCATTAGCTGACCTTGAGCGCCTTTTGTTTTCTCACGGCAGACTTGCACGATCACCGATGTGACAGTATTAAAGGACTCAACCAACAATGCCAGTTTTGACACAAGCTTTTGTGTTTATTGAAATGACGACGGTGCAGGTTGATCTCTATTGGTGCTTCTAGTGCCGAGATGTGCACTCAATGGTTGATATTGCCGAATTTCGCCTCACTTAGAGTGGTCGTTTACGGATCAGTCTAGTAGGAATCATTCTCGCATATAAAAACGTACCTAATTATTCAAGAGAGATGGCGTCATTCCGGCAAACGTCCTCTCCAAGGTCATCGTCTCTTGCCACACTGCTTTCGTTCAGAAGCTCGTAATTCATGCACTGTGCGAAGGGATTTCAATCTCCAGTCAACAGTGACATACCTTTCCATAAGGAATTTACGACCTACATTGGTTTTCGTATATCTGAAACCTACTTTTTTCTTAAGGTACAAGAAGTGGAACTTTTGTAAGATTTTTCCAGTAAAGAAGCCGTTATCTCTTTGGCAGTACAAAATTCGCTGCGGTTATACAGTTCCAAAACGATTCTACGAACTATCAGTTTTTCGAAGTTGTCTAAATGCGTTGTTATTTTTTGGTATGTTAATGTGTTTAGCAGAATCTGGATCATACCCTTTTACCTCTGAACTGATCCCAGAAGCAGTTAATTGATTCATTCCACATATCTCAGCAGTTAGCTCCTGACACTTTTTAAAATCAAGTTTGCATCTTCCTCCAACATTTGAGAATCATTTTAAAAAACTGATATTTATATCAACAACATGACGTACCTGACTACGTAAAACACAACATTTTATTTATTTTTTTCACTAAGGAAATTACGTGCTTTACTTAGCGACTTCCACATAATAGCTACCTATTTTGTACCGTGAAGGGTGTACTATGACAAAAGCGAAGCGTTACAAGACCGCCACAAAGATTTGTATTACCACTCTGTTAATCAAATACCTACATGTAAAATATAATTGCGTGTAAATACGGAACCACTGAAGCTAAAATTACACTTTTTCTTCGTACATTCTTGGTCGATCATTGTCTTTTTATATGATAACTTTTAAGCTTTCAATAAATTATTAATATTCCAGCCTCGATATAGTAAAAAGCGAGAATAAGCTATTCTGACTAGGCAAGGCTGTTCTCCTGTGATTCGCTACAGCCGTGTTGCCTCTGAAGGACCTCTGCCTCTTACGTGAATATTTACTTCGTTTTTATTTGTAAATTAATTTGGATATAGTTCATGCAACAGTAAGCTAAGTACTGTAGTTTTTAA
The DNA here is from genome assembly GCA_030765055.1 of Mantis religiosa. NCBI lineage: Eukaryota > Metazoa > Arthropoda > Insecta > Mantodea > Mantidae > Mantis > Mantis religiosa. Next base: position 146,102,195 of record CM060949.1, read on the forward strand.
TATCAACATCCAGCCGTGAATAATTGATCGCCACCAAGGTACTAGGGGGTGTCGTAAGGTTTTAATTATCACCCGGTAGTTTTTCTGCTAGAGTGATGAAAAATTTTGCAGTGTCATCATTGATCCCTCGGGACATAATTTTGGCAGTTTCAGTAATTTGAGTTCTTTTGATTTTTACAATGAGTGCCAGAAGTGACTGAGGTGTAAGATGGAGAAAATGTAGGCTCGTAGTGCGATAAAGTTCCTGCATTTGAAGGACAAAGCTGCCCGGGAAATCCATGGTGAGATGACGGCTGTTTATGGAAATGATTGCCCATCGTATGACACTATTGTGAGGTGGAAAAGAAATTTTCAAACTGGTCACATGTCCCTGACAGATGAGCCAAGAGCTGGTGGACCGTCAATGACAGACGATGCTGTCACAGTGAAGAAAGTAGAGTGTTTAATACTGGAAGACAGACGAGCAACCATCCAAATGATCATGAATGAGACACATCTTAGTTATGGTAGTGTGTAGAAAATTATTCATGACGAACTGCGCATGTCTAAGGAACCCACACGGTGGGTTCCACGTTTGCTAACCTCTTTCCAAAAGCAAACATGGCGTGACCTTTCAAGACAGATGTTGATGCTGTTGGAACAGGATGAAGATGACTTTTTTATTGTATGGTAACCATAGATGAATTATGGGTTTATCAATATGATCCAGAGCCAAAATCCATGATCATGGAATGGAAACATGTCGATTCCCCCCTCCCAAAAAAGCAAAGGTGCAAAAGTCAGCTGGGAAGGTCATGTCTTCAGTTTTCTGGGACTGTCGTGGAGTCATCCTTACAGGTTATCTTGCCAAGGGTCAAATCATCACTGGCAGATACTACTGCAAACTTCTGGACAAGTTACGAGCAGTTCTGATTAAGAAAGGAGGCGGTGTGCTCTCCAAAGTTGTTCGTCTTCTGGCTGACAATCCGCCAGTTCATTAATCTCAAGTTGCAGTTGACAAAACAAGGGAATGTGGCTTTGAGACCTTACAGCATCCGCCTTATTCGCCCGATCTCGCACCAAATCAATTTTTGTTGTTCCCGGTAATGAAGAATCCGTTGCGTGGTCGCCGATTTGACAACACAAATGACGTCATTAATGAAGTGGAAGAGTGGTTTAAAGCGAATTCTGCAGACTTCTACAATCAAGGTATTCGGAAGGTCAAGAAACGCTGGGAAAATGTATAAATCTGCATGGTGACTACGTAGAGAAGAACTAACAAGCACCAACTCTCTATCACATTTTTAAAGGGTTATAATTAAAACTACGACACCACCTCGTAAATGCAGGTGACTTGCTTACTGAAAGCAATGTTTAAAGCTGTTAGTAATTAATAATATTTTCCCTTTAAGTGTCATTTCTATTGACAATCATCGTCTAACAAAAAGAATGAAATACACATGCTTTGGAGAATCTCCAATCTCCTATTCGTATTTTCCAAACTGTTACTTTCTTTAATGAAGTTCTTATCACATTTTTTGGTCTTTTTAACATCCTGTAGTAAATGTAATCTGATCTGAATGTATGTTCCACAGCCAACATTCTGTTGTAAAATTTTGGAAAACAACTGAATTGCATACACTAAAGCAATACTCGGAGTTTGATACAGAGTTTGATACTATTCCCAACCCCTCTCACATTTTGAGGTCAACGGCGCACATAAACAAAAAACCGCGCTCCAAACTGGTGAAAACCGATACCCGGTCAATCGTATTACTCTGTGCTGGAAAAAAGGGGAAGCATCGGCTGTTACAATAAAAAATGAGAACACATTGGGCAGTTTAAAATGGTGCCACAAAGCAGCATCTGACGGATAAAATACTAACTGAGTGTGACAGGAGGCAAACTCTTGTGTACCATGGAGACCCTGGAATTTTTATGTTAAGGAAATTAAGAAAAAGTGTAAATTTAATAGTATTAAAGGCGATATATTTTGCTTTTATGCATATTCAATTAGCATATGGTGTAATTGTATGGGGACATGATCCCAACATCAAATACTTATTCTACAAAAGAAAGGCGTAAGATTAATATGCAATGCAAAACATGGAACTCACTGTAAACCTCTATTTAGAAAGCTTAACATTTTCACAGTTACATCTTTATTTATCTCACAATGTCTATTATATGTTAAAACAATACTGAAACGTTTCCTTTAAATAATATTAGTCACCAATATGAGACCTGAGGTGGATTCGATCTGAGGTTAGATTCATGTAGAAATAACACAAACAAAACTAGTTTTAATAAAATTGTGAAAAAATTATATAATGCGCTTCCAAATAGCATTACGATTTTGAATAACGAAAGTTTTAAACGTAAGTCGAAAAAATTGTTGATTGATTTTAGTTTGTATAATATAGATGCTTATTTTATTGACATAAAAGGGTGTAATATTTAATATATGAGATAGTACATCATTATTAGTTATTAATTTTAAAATTTTTAACTATATTCTGAGTTACTTATGTATCTGAATTTAATATATTGACACTACTATACACTGTAAAGATGTCTCAGCAATAAAAAAAATACAATTACAAATTTCTTGAGGGCCACAAGTGAAGATTTTGTCACTTACCTTCCCTCTGTGTTGCTTCGTTTTCCCTCCCTTTCTTCCTCCTTTCTTCCTCCTCCTTTTCATCCTCAACATCATTAATAGTATTACTAGTTAATAATTCAATAAATTTAATGAATAAAGATATTTATTATATTTAATTAATTAAATGCTGGTAGAGCATTGTTTTGATAACGACCATAGAGCCAATTTTCGGGAGACGACCATCTTGGCAATATACAACATTACTGCGAGCGGAGAATTAAGGAGGCTTTGGCCATTTCCTCTGAAAGGACCACGCTTAATCGTGATTCTATATTTCAGTTCAGTTTCTCTTGGAAACCGGCCTTAAAATGGAAATCTGTCGAATTAAGAAGCAAAGATCAATACAGCTTGATAATCAAGTTAAGTAGTTACGTTTTTTTGACACAATTTCGTATACTCACGCCATCTCCTGACCTGGCATTTAATTTACTGAAAACAGTCTTTTGTTCAGTAATGCGAATTTTGAGGTGTTTTGTCTTTGTTTATAATGGTGTTCTATCCAGTGTTTCATCTGTGGTTATAGCATTTTATAAATATCCTGTCCCGGAACGTCGATATATAATCATCTTTTCACCTGGCTTGTTGCCCGAGAAGAAAGTGAGCGTATTCGTCGCCAGGAAAGCTTCACGTCTTATTTTAAGACTAGCATTTTCACTCTTTCCAAGTCTACTTCTTGTTCTATCGCATATACGACCTGCTATGCTAAACAGTCTTTCAGAGAAAACCATTGCAGCTGGAATACACAAGTATTTAGCGGCTATATATTTATTTTTATTTAGTTCTGGAAATTTTGAATGTTTTTTCCAATAATCCAATGCACTAGAAAGAGGAGGTGACAAATTGTCGTTGGGATATGTAGTGATTTCTGCATGGGAACTGTTTAACCGGCAGTGAATCTATATACAATTTTTCTCTTGCATAATGTTACTGTGTGTATACCACGTTTCTGGCAACATCTCGGGCTTTGCAATGTTCTATTTGCAGCAATAATATTTTGTGATTTTAAAGTAAAATAAAAATTACAGAATCAGTACCGAAGTATGGAAAAAGTATGGAGTGAATTTTATGATGTATATTTGGATGTCGATATATTTAGGAAGCATCCTTAGTAAAAGTATATAATCCAGAAAAACTTGAATCTGCGCTTCTTCATACCCTTAGAATGAGCTAAAAGCTTCAAAAAGCTCCTTTAAGTATTTAGGCTCTAGAAAATTCATTTATTAGTGTCCTTAATGTTTAATTTTGCTGTACAAAAGTTCTTCACATCTGTACAAAATATTTCCAATCTCGTCCGGTCACCAGGACTATGTGATAGAGCTGTTTCTCTTCCGTTGACCATTTCTCTGGTCGCTTTTATTTCTCTCTTCTCTGCTCACTAAGCACCCATCGACTAGAAGCCATTGAAACTTTTCCATTCATTGCTGAGGAAGTAATCCATTAAAAAGATCCATTAAATTCGAGCAAGGTTTTTTTTTCTCTCTCTTGTTTTTTATCACGAAACCTTCAAACTAAACACTTCTAGAGACCAATTCGTCAGTGTTTTATTTGCTTCAGATCAAACAACGTAATGAGGTTGGCATTACGCTTCGTGTTTATTGGATTAAATCAAAGAGACACAATAAAGCACTCTTATGTTGAAGGCAAAGCTACAATAAGTTTAATGAATGGTTATTTATTCCTTTTTTACGTAAGTGGAATGTGAAAACATCCGACAGAGCTTTATATCTTACCGGCTGAGTTCTTTTCTTACAGACGTGTGCAAATTATGAGACTCAATGGTGAAATGTTTAACATATATTGTTTATTTTCTATTTATTTAACAGAAATAATATTAAAATATGTTTTTTCATTTTGTATGCATTCCTTTAGCCTTTATTACCATTTTGATGCGTTTAGGCATTCTCTCTACAAGGGTGGAGCACTTTTCCTTTATTTCTTCATCTCTGTGCCAAATGCTTATCAGGCCCTCAATAAGCTGAACTTTTGTTGTTATTTTCAGCTTTTCAGTCTCTGTTTAACAATACCTCACAGATTCTCTATTGGATTTGAATCAGGGATATTCCCCGGCCATGGTAGTACATTTACATTGTTTTCTTTGAGGAACTGGGTTACAGATTTTGCTCTATGGCGGGGAGCACTGTCATACATGAACACAAAATCCCCATTTGGACACCATTCTTTACTTTGCGGAAATATTATTGTTTCACTTTTATACTGTTTCTGCTCCATAGATCCCACAACTATGATTAATATTCCAGGTTCATGGACAGACATACAGCTCCAGACCAATTTTGATATTGGGTGCTTTACTCTTTGATCGACACACTGAGGGGAAAATGCTTCTTTTATCTGTACTTCTCATATATTGGCTGCTCTCTTCACATACTTCAAACATGGATTCATCTGAGAAAATTACCCGAAACAATAAAAACCTCTATTAATATTAAACAGTTTTAAAATTGCTCAAATATAGTATAACAAAACCAGCAGTGAGAGAAACAAAGTTCAGGCTGTTTATTTCATTTCCATAAAATTTACATGCACATGTTTTACTTTTATGCTATATACAATTTTCATACTATTTACCTTTCTCCAAAATTCCACTGGATGTTTCTGCATCTCTTTGTCCCATTCTAAACGATTTTTTTTTTCCATTGAAGGTGTCAGTTCAGTCTTTTTACGAGACCTGCGTGCTGGTAAACCTGCTTCACATAATCTTCTGTGAACTACTGAGGCTGATATTTCTGTACCGTACTGCTTTAGTTGATTACTGAGGTCAATGCTGGTTGCTCTTCTATTTTTTTTTGCCACCTGCACAAGTTTTCTTTGCATCCTTGGTGTTAGCTTTCTGTTCCTCCCGCATTTTCCATCCCTTTGTGAGGCCACCGAATGTTAAAGCTTGATTAATGCGACTAACAGATTTTTGTGAAATATACAATTTCTTAGCTATTTCACGTTGTGAATAAAGAGTTTTCTGCAAAAGACTCTCAGTTACAGCTACTTTCCTTGGGGATAAGTCAGCAGTTTTACCCATAACCTCACTTTGAATCAATGTGAATGCTAAGGATAAGATACACGATGTTACCTTGCTTGAGATCAATTAATAATAAATACTGAGGATACATTAGCCATAAAACACAATAAAGGTAAATATTAGCAATCTTCAGTTACTACATTCACCAAATAAAAGCAATATCACCAAACAGTTGGATAAACAGACATGAAGAAAATGGCTGCTCTTAATTCAGAGCTACCACCATATTACTATAAGTAAAGAAAAATCCCCCCAGCTATTATTAAGAGAGAAATTTCATTGAATATGCTTCATATTATAGCGAGGAAAAAAATTACGACAAATTGAAGTAGGTTACGACGGTAAATAACTATTATTTTGAATGTTAAACTGAAGCAAAGTAAAAAAAAAAGTATGAATGAGTCTAATAATTTGCACACGTCTGTATATCTGTATTCTGTATATTGTGACAAATATGCAAAACGTTTACCTCAAAACGTCTTTATTGCCACCAAAATCGTTAACGTACAATCAGAATTTCTTTTACATAAATATAGCTTCGGCACTCTGATATTCGCACGTAAACTGCTTCGCTGTCAGTGCCACAGCACCCTGAGCCACGCTGTCTCTGTGTCACACCGTTGCCACCTTTTTCATTCGCTGTCCGTTACCAGTGGTTCCACTCTTAAGCTATCTTCCCCCTCTTCACCGTATAAACCATATAAATTAATGGAACTAGAATCCCTCTAGATACACCTTTGTAATTCGTCCACAGATAACTATCTTCACTCCGCAATTATAACAATATATTGTTGCGAGCGGCAAAACACGCGGAAGGCAGAAGCTGGGAACAACCATATTGCAACATGGGTGACAACACATCTTCGCTCACGTGCTACTCACGTGATGTATTTGTAAAACAATTGGATGCGATAAGACGAGTCTCCTTACTTGCCCATTATGAGCTACCTGAGTCACGTGGCTGTCAACTGACAGGTTGGTTCTCCCGCACTATAACCCGTGTACTTCTTTCTCTCCGTTCCACGGTCTGCGACTCCTTATCACGGAGTTGGAATTTGCTATACTTATTTCGAAGCACCACTCTGCTCTCACACTACCCACTGTACTACTCACTTCCATTGGCCTTGTAGGGGTTTTATATACTTGCCGGAGGCGGTAGATCTTTCTGGAATTGGATCCTTCTCTATGAACGGTCTTTTCCAAAGTAGCAACATAATTTCGGTCTAGCCTCTTACTGGACGTGAAGCCGTGTCAATGTCACCCCACCAGCCAATAAGCAACGAGGTGATTCACCTACTCCCGTTTATTCGTGAGGACGCCTAAGTTGCTCGACTCGGCTCTTTCCCCCCAAAACAGACAGCAATGGCGACGTAATTTCTCAGCTGGCCAGGTGAACGCCGATGGGATGGTAAGATCTGTTGTGTCTATATCCAAATCTTTATAATTAGTTTTTTCTTTAAACATCAAATAACCTAGCTTACCGGCTTTTTTATTTCCACTTCGCTACGCACCCCGTTTAGCTGAGGAACAATCATTGGCCGGAATGGTCGAGTACTTTTCACTAATTCTCCAATATCAACATATGCACAATTCACCAATAATAATTCTTGTAAATTAATTATTTTCGGGATAAATACAATACCATTTCTTCATATTCTTCAGTTCTATCACCGCTTCATAGATTTTAAATTACATGAATACGGAAAGATAATTATAACACAGTTACATCTTAACCGACAAAGCGATGCAACCGGCTGCAGATTACTCGTGGATAATGGAAATCATGCACACTACAACCTATTTATTCCAGAATTGCAATAAGCAATATGAGTATTTCATAAGTAAGCCCTCAGTATTGCATTTAAGGGTTAAACTGTCTGTATTTATAGAACCAAACCAAACTTACATACATGGGTTAATATATATGTGAGAAACAAACGTGTTGGCTATGCATACTTCTCACATATCCATAGAAAAATAATCATTACTCTTTATTAATATCATTAATATATTAATTCACAAGTAGTATTTCCTAAGACTGATTACTAAAGTGAAAAATTTTCATAGTTCAATTTCCACGCAGATGCTGCTATGAGCCCTGTTGCCAACGACTAACATGGGAGCAATATGGGAGGTGTTCTGTGTGATTTAGTTTGATAGTGGAGACAATACTGTCCTTAGCAGATCTCTTGCATGTCATCGATCAAAAATTTGTCGTAACAGTACACTAAATAAGGTTCTAGACCATGGCAGTTTGAAGATTGACTCTCAGGAGGGTTCATTGGAGAGCAACTATCAAGCACTCGCATACTAATCCTTGTTTCACATAAGCTTACCCCGTATCTCGTAACTTTCACGTGACCTCATCACATCTCATTGGCTGCTGTTGTGGTGCAGACTGTTGTGCGGTAAAAATTAGTTCGTTATTTAACATGGTGATACGTCTTTATATGTTGGAAGAGAATTGTCAAATTTATATTTTCGTAACTGTTTCAATGAAATATATTACGCAGTAGAGTTGATTTATCTGAAATGTATGTTAATTCTTAAACGAAGTAAAGAAAACGTTCCTTTGCTCTCAAGCACATGGCACGATAGCACGTGATTTAGTGGTAGTGGTGACGTATTTGTTTATATAACTTTTATCACTGACCTTGTTTTGAACTGGATTAGTCATATCGCCATTCGAAGTTGTGCTATGCCGGGTGCGAGAACTAAATTATTTTATTGATCGTTTATTGCGCGTGTACTTATTATATGTATAATGGCAGGGTCAAGCGCCAGTTTTTCGCTGAAGCATCGCAAGGGAAAACCTTTATAAACCGGCGAAAAAAGTATTGTGATGCATGTGTTTAATGCACTCACAGAGAAGTATTCGTCTTTGTCAGTGACAGAAGTCGAACAGCTGTGCTCTAAACTTACAGGTGTGAGTGTTAGATGCGTAGAAACATCGCGACATGAAATTGAGACAACAGGAAAACTTACCACTCCAGGAGCGAGATTGCTGTGTGGCGAAGACGTTATTTAACGACAATCAGACTGTACCAGGATACAAGTCGCAAAATATACTACCTTGACGAGACTTGGGTGAATGAAGAACACACGACAAGTATGGCGTGACACGACTTTTAAGACTGAAAGACAAGCATTTTTGAAAAGTATGTGTGCTGGTTTAAAAAAATCCCAGTGGAAAAGGCCGAAGGCCTTTCATTATAAACTTGTTTCAATTTCATTGCTCATTCATTCAGTTTCAACTTGTTCAGTTTCATTATAAACTTCATTATTTTTGTATGATTTTATCTATATTACTGGCAATTATTATGACGTTTACTGCAGGTTTCAATGTGACGGGAAGGCACCGTCTATGGCCTATGGCGCGGAAGCATTAGCCCATTAGGATGAAGGGGAAGGTAGTTCCACGCGGAGTGATACATGTCAGCTGGGCAAGGTTATATGAGCAACTGTCTCATCTACATAGACAGACTGTCCCATCCTATGCAGCTACTCAGTGCTGAATATTTCAAGTCGTTTTATCACGCCATACTGCTACAATACTTATACTAACAATACGAGTGGGATACTAAAAGATTAATAGGAATGGAGGTGGAAGGTAAGTGCACCAATAAATGTGTTGAAAGAGATTTATCTAACGAATTGCTTAAAGGAGAAGGGCTGTATCATTATTTTCAGAGGTAACCTAGGAATATAACAATATGAAACCTAGTACGTACAGATAAGCATATTTTTCACGTAATTAAACCTCAGCTGTCCCGGCGAACTTCGTACCGCCAATAAAAGTTGTCAAAGGAATTCAATTAATTTTGTGTCAATTCAGTTCACATTCACGAATTCAGAAATACAAATTATAAAGAAGATATCCAAGGATTGACGAATACTTGACAGCAGTTGTCTGTGGTCAAATATTATAGTGTTATACCACGTTCAGAAATTAATTTTATATCTAATTTTCGTAAGGCATATCGTCATTATACATAAAAAATCAGAATTGACAAGAAAAATTAAATATTATTTAATAAAATATGGTAAGTGAAATAGCTTTGAAGACTTTGACAAGGAGTGGAATATCTTTGTACCTTGTAATTCTTTTGTTTGTCAAAAATAAAAGAAGGTTTATGTGTTCCGCAAAAGTCCGCGTGCGTACTTTCATATTTAGTTAATAATCCGGTCCATTATAATTTCAAGTTTTCTTTTTCTCACCTTTTTAAACATTACTTGGACTTATACATATATTTAAAAACCAAAATTAGGCAAATATGTTCAATATATAATTTTCAAACGTACAAAGAATAAATGTTTTCTGCCCCGATAATTTCCTTAAGCTGGAGAATGAAAATACAAATCTATGCTGTTTTAGAAATTTTTTGTTGAATTTTGGAGAAAAATAGAATTTAGAAATTTAATTTAATTTTTTCAATTAGCCCAAATTACTCTCAATGCCTCCCCAATCACTCGCCCGTCACACTTTTACCCCTCTCGCTGCTAGCTTCGAAGACGCTCTCTGCTGCTGTCACTGACGCAGGGCTAATCAGAAAGCACCAGTGACTTCATGTCACTCCACCATAGGCTCTAGGTCCAGTGATCTTTAAGATGGTCTTAGCAGTAATGCTGTGAGGAGAGACGGATGTAATTTTCCTCTCGAGTGCATTGTGTTGTAAAGAGCCTCGTTGCCCAAGAGACCTTTCCGCTTCTTTTTGACAGTTCTCGCGACCTACATCTGTAGTTTCTGTATGAGAGTTTTGAACTTACAGATGAGTTGCAGTAGTATTGTCATGTTCTCTGCTTAACCGACCCTGATTTTTTGTTTTAATTTACGTCCTCCAACGTTATGTCATATCGGACGCTGAATGAAATAGGTGAAATGAGCCCAGGGTCCATAGAGCATAGACTTATCCCTCATGATGACACTTCCAGCGTTGGTTTAGTTCAATAACAGGCTGACTGTTCCATCTGCTCTTTCATTTATCGGAATTCCCACATGCCTGGGCACCCATCTCAAAATCTCTGCAGCAATACTTGAAGCGTGAGCTGTGTTGCCGCTAACCAGCTCGTCAGCTGTCGTGAAATGAGCGAAGTACAGCAACAGCACGTAAAACATATTCATCAGGGTATATAAACAAAACAGTTTTTTGATCTGCCTTACTATTAACATCCATCGCTGAACTGAAACAAGTGCCTCTAGGCACTCTTTTACTTTTAAAAACTCTTTGCATCTGTATGCAATCTTAGCAGCTGTACGCATTTCAATTGTATTTGAATAGCAGTATTTTCTTCTTGTTACGCGCACTACAAGACACCAACAGATATTAAAATATCTCCAGGCGGATTACTACTAGCATTATTTCCCGTTTCGTTATTGAGTGGATTTGCACTCTCGGCTTAGCCTCGGGCTGCCAGGAATTCCGCGTTATCTGTCTCGCGATCGTTAAAATCAGAAGCAGCAAACAGAGAAATTTGAATCTTTACATTTAGAACTAGCTCTGATTTTGCTGAAATTAGAGCATATGTAATATTATATATGCCACCACCAACACTAATAACAATGACAGTGACAGTGTAAGTTATATTGACAGCACATGATACTTCAATTATTGCAACATAAGCATTGGTAAATCTAAATCGAGATTACAAAAATTGTATATTTATTAGGCGATATTGTGTTAATTTCTATACTTAGGACGTTTATTAAAGCTTTTTTTGTCATTATTTTGTATTTTCTTGTCTTTTTCATCGTTACTATATATTTTTAATTAATATTAATTTAGCATGATGTATAAAACTGTACCATATGTCATATAAAAATAATAAATATAGCATAATATATTATCTGAAACCTCGTAGGTGAGAACTAACATGTTATCATGTCTTTTTAATTAGACGTGATAGAAGATTAACACATGTTTTTGCTTAAGAATTATCTACTTTTATCGCGGAGGTATGAAAAAAGTTCTTTTTTTGAGTAATGTTATTAAACGTTACCAACAGGGACGTATTTAACGGGGTCCAGGGGGTCAGGACCCTCCCAAATGAATTATCATTTTAAATCTTAAATATTTGAAATAAAACTTAGTTTAAAATAAATCGAAAAAGTTTATTCAAGCTTCTCATCTTAACGTCTCTATTCACTATCAGGAAAACATGAAGTTATTTAAGAGATAAACGAAAAGTTACTGCACAGCAGCTGTAGAACTAGTTAAAATACACAAATAATTTCAATTACAATAATGTATTGCAAAGTTAACCAATTCCGACATATTATAATTTGTTGATTAGAATTCCCAGATACTTACTTAAAGTTATGTAGTTTTTAACTTCTAAGTTTCTATTCCCTTTTTCGTTCAAGGAGAACTAATACTTCAAATGCGTCAATCAGTAGTTCGCTTTTTAAATATCCCATTGCTGCTTATATCAATTTATCCCAGGTATAGGAACAAAAAATGTGCAATGCGCAAGGCCTTTCTACAGACTTTATCCAAAGAAACAAGACAAAAACAAACTCTTCTACGTACAATTTGTAGAAGCTTGGGTGGAGAAGGTCATGTGAATATAATTATTACATGTATTTTTATTTTTTATTAACATGATAAAAGCACATCGCTGATTAATTATTTATTAAAAGCAAATAATTCAACGTAGATTTTTTTTGGATTCTCTCCCCCCCCCCCCCCAGAAATTGTCTTCGGAATACGTGTTGGTTACCAAGACTAACTTTGGAGTGATATTTACTACCGTTTTTGTTCTTTGAGACCAACGCGTACAGGTGTGCATATTTCTTGCCTTTCAAACGAATCGTTCTGTCATTTTAGTGACGTCATATTATTTCTCAAGTGGATTAAATACGTGTTCATGAAATTGTAATTGCCTTCCCCTTTAAAACAATTCGGAAGCTAGAGTCAGTAAATAACCTGGAAGTAAGTGTTGCTTAGTAAGTTTCTTAACTTCCACGATCTTCATTTGACCAAGATAGAAATAGATAGATAGAGAGATAGAGAGAGAGAGAGAAAGAGAGAGAGAGAATAGAGATTTACTGCTTCAAAAAGTATAATGCCCGACTTCACCAACACATGCTAAGACTTAACACGAGTTTAACAATAGCTATACCAAAAATTGCATTTCCCCAACAAGTGTTAAGTGTTAAATTCGTGTTACATTTCTTGTTTAACTCACAAGCCAAATTTTTGTTCTTAAGTCCTTAATAATTGTAAATAGTCAAGATGGTAGGCGTGAACGCAGCAGCTGATGTCGATTTACTATATTTAAGACCGTCTAAATGGTATTCGTAATCGACCTATGAGGAGAAATGATTTTGAGGAGCTATCACAAGAAAGTTTTCTACTGTCAAAACAAGTTGCTATGAAGGTTACTGTGGAAGAGAGGTTAGAAATGTATCGAAACGAATATGCCGATCTCGCCTTTGCTTCAAGTATTAATAACTTTGCGATTTTATAGTTCACTGAATTATGTGGAATTCGCTGTCCACATGTCCACCTACCGTTTTGAAACGTTCAAGTCGCTCGTCACTTGTCCTTCTTCGCATCCTGTTTTAAATTTACGTAATACTGATGAAGTTTCGTGGTTCTACTAGTGACACATGCATTTGAATTAAATCCGTTTCTAATTTTTTCCCAAGTGACATCTTTCTCTACTACATTCATCGCATCCGTCCTCTTATTTTCCACGATAACCTTACACTTCGTCACAAATTCAACTGACAATTCTTTCTCCATCGATGAGAAATTTGTCTCACGGCTTTTGTTTGCGATTTTGACTATCCGCCATTTTTTCATCTGTGTGCAGCGAAAATAGAAACAAAAGCGCATCGCAGTACGTTCAGATAATAATACGACTCTATAGCTGTAATATTTACAAGTCTTTTGGCGTTAACAGATGTTTGTTAACAGTTTCAGAAAACAGGTTGGTGAAATGCAAGAAATGTAACAGCTTTGTTAGCACGGTGACAATTGTTAGGTTACATTTGTTAACGTTGATTTTGACATCTGTTTGTGAAATCAGAAGTGTTTCAAACGAATAGCAAAGAATAGCTCGTAAACGGCTAACACCACCAAATATATATATATATATATATATATATATATATATATATATATATATATATATATATATATATATATATATATCTGAAATAAATTTCGTGTTTTAATGATGACCAAATGTTTTTGAATGACAAGAATTTGTCTTTTTCCATTTCCTTTTATACAAAAATGATTCAGAATGCAGGGAACTAACCAATTTTCCCAGTAAATTCAACATAATTTTTTCTCATAAAAATACATTAAGGTTAGCCTATATTAATTAAAATGGTCAGGGAAGTTTTTGGAGGAAATAAAAGATAAGGAAAATGTTTTTATGATACCGTTTTTTTTTTAAATCTACCTGTGGAATTTTCTGACGACATTGACCTTAAACATAAGGTCTGTTATTTAACGAATTTTCCTTTTTATTTACTGTATCAGGTATCAGGTACATTGAATTAGAGCAGTGCACTCCAACCAAAAATTCTGTACTGAGATTTTACCACAAAATAGAATGCTTGGGCCCGCCTCGGTAGCGTGATGATAGCGAGTCTGCCTCACGTTCAAGAGGTCCCGAGTTCGAATCTCGGTCAGGGTGAGTTACCTGGATAAGGACCTTTCCCGGGATTTTCCCTTATCCTAAAAGACGAATGTTGGGTAACTCTAAGCTCAATGGACCCTGGGCTCATTTGAGCATCATTTCACCCATTCCATTCATCGTCCGATATGACAACGTTGGAGGACGTAAAATTAAAAACAAAAAGAATGTTTGGTATTTACATTCAGGATATTCCAAGGATGCGACACAAGGTTTTCTAGATAATTCCTCTAACTCTGATTACGTTTTATATGGAATATTTTCCAGAAGTTTTTATTTTCTAAAACATGGCTCTAGCGATTTTAATTAAAATACTGTATGTCTGAGATATTTTCATAACAAATGAAAGGTATATCTTGAATTCCGTGAGAATTTCGCCAGAAGTACTCTTAACTCTGGATGACTTTTGAAGAACTGGTAAACCGCAAGAGATACACAATATCCGAATACAGAAAAAAAATTAGATTTCGTTAAAAACAATTTATGTCAGTTTTTCGTAGAGTAAACCGTTTCTGAGATACTGCTTGTTACTGGTTTCAATTGTCCAATACTTGTGCTTTCTCAAGTGTGAAGATATTTGGTTTTTATTTATACAGATATGTTTAAACTAAAATATTAGCTAAATTAGGATTTATTCCAATGATTTAAAAGCTTTAAATGTTAACTGATGGAAATTGATCATTTCTTCACACTAGCCGTATACAGGCTAAGGTATTGGATAGAGTCGCCATGAAGAATTCAAAGCCGTGTTCGGGATTTGAACCACGTAGATTCGTGGTTCAAATCCCGGCCGTGGCATTGAATTTTTTCATGTCGACTCTTTCAATTAAAAACTTTTTTAAACAACAATAATTCGACAAGAATCCTCCTTTTAATAACAATAATTAGAGGTGTATTATTTAATCATGTGCAAATGTTTTTGTATTTGTCTTAGACACATAAAGGGAATTGAATTTCAAAGCTATCACATAACAACCAGCTCTTTAAACGCTAGAGTACTGCTTAACACAATTATATTTTCCTATTTCGGTTTTGCCTATATAGAAATAGGTAATAAAAGGATTGCTGCAAAAGTTGTCTGTTACCAGGTAGTAGACAGAAGAATAAGAGTTCGTAATTCTTGCAGGGTAGAGAAAGTCATGTGACAAATATCGTATAGCTGATTTTCCCAATATATTTAGGTCACCAAAATCTAGACATGGTTAAGAAAAATCTGTCTTTCGTATCCTCACAAATACATATAGCCACTTACACAGTAAATTAGAGGTATAAATGTGGACAGTTTAATAATTGGCATCTTAAGATGTATTTGCTTTACGCGTTAGTTTATTTTTTCTCCTCGGCTAACATATTTTCTAGAAGCGCATCACGTAATTACTATCTAAAATTACGGCCGTACTGCGCCGGGAAATGAAGAATGCGTCATTATAGACTACCCTCTCTGCTTCCATTTCAATAATGTGTTACTCAGTTACATCTGAAAATGAATAATGTATTCAATGGGAATACATATATAAACATTAAATCCATAGTTGAATGTATAAGGAATTCCTTTCTCGTTTCTTTCTTTATTAAAAGTGTAAGTTGTAGATAAGACGAATAATGCGTATTTGGCTACGTAATGTCCTTGATTGAAGCCTTCATTTGTAGGTATATAGTTTCGTGAAAGTCACTTCTATAAGCACATTGGTTATGACGAGGACTGCCCGCTCTGCTTTACCCATCGTAACATATCTTCCCGCGCTCTCGGAGAAAATAAACAGGTATGGCCTGAATGTGTCAAGGGTACTTGGAGGTACTAACCAACCTGAAAACATACTACTCTAATTAACTAAAATTATTAGTCTGAAATGAAATAAATATTATATATGTCCACTATATTATCCTAAGTCACCAATATAAATATCTGCAGTTACACAGCTAAAACTGCTAAAACACAGCTTAAGTATTCTTCGTTCCACGTTATGTCAATAACCATATATTTTAATACAATCGCAGATTGACTATTCACATACCCTAAATCACTACTGCTTTTCTTCCGTGAAAAATAGCTGATAGTATTTTTCGAGATTCTTAAAAATCTGTAAAGATTTTGATTAAAATACCATATGAATGCTCAATGCATTTAAATGACAAATAAAAGTATATGCTGATTTTCTTGAAATTACCATAAAGTCCTGTTAAATTTTAATGTCATTTTGTATAATTGGAAAACCGTAAGAGTAAATCAAATTCTAGATCTGGTTAAAGCACACAACCTATCTCCAATAATTGGTTTTGGTAACAATTACAAATATTCATTATTGCTTTGATACTTTTTTTTAATTTTTCTATAGCACTACAAAGCCATCACTTGACGACTTGCTTTTTAAAGATCTGATTGTTATAGCTTTAGTCTACTATATTCTAAGACATAAGAACGAAATGTGTAAAAGCCTAATTCAAGTTTCTCTCCATTTTGGGGATATAGAAATACACTTTGATAAAAACAAAGTTTAGAGGATTGAATAGAAAAATTTGTGTAAGTAAACGCATTATATTGTTAAACACGTTTTGTCCTATTAGCGTCCTCCATAATCTTATGTAGTATGGGAAAATGTGTGATGGAAACATTTATAATTAGCAGCAAGTACAAGCTTTGAGAACAATTTGCTGAATAATTTGAATGTAAAGGTATAATGATTAGAGAAAATGGTGTAAGGTATGAAGTGTTTTGTAATCTTAAAAACTTAGCAAGTCGTTCGAAGTTGCCGACAGAAGTCCTTTAATATTTGCATCTCTGGTATCTATATAAACTTGACCAATACTTTTCTCTGTTTTCCAGGAGATGTTCAGCTATGTCTGTCTTCCTCATTTTATCCAGACCCGCTTTCCCTTTCCGTTCCCAAGAGGAATGCATTTTAATATCTTCTTGAGCAGAGCTGTCTCTTCTAGCCTTTTTATAAGTTTATATTGAGTTGCTTTAACCAGACACATACACCATGTAAGTGGGATATATGGCTTCAACCAACTTATCTTGAGAGAACAGATAGGAGGGGTAGGTATATCCTCATAAGCCAGGACATATTTTATGGCGGAAGGCGACTTTTCAGACTGTATGAGTATACAGTGTGCGCACCTACCTTAACTATATACCGGGGTTCTTTTGATTAGCAGCCCGCAACTTCCACGTCACTGCTGTAGGAATTCCTACCTGTAGAAGTGGCGGACCTGTCCGCGAAACGACGCTCCCCTCTTTGTGGTGGCGTAAGAATTTTATGCTCTAATGAATAAAGCTGATATTGCATATTGGTCTGTAAATATATTTTAAAATTCCATATATGGCCATATAAAGTAAACATGTCCATCTGAAATTCAATGTAAATCAATAACCAAGCAGGCCATGTAGATGATGCAACGAATGCTTAGGTTTATTAAAATCCCAAATTCAGAAAATTTCGGAAACTAAATCTACACAAATTTTGACGTCGGACCAATAAAAATTTAGTATTTCGGTAACCTAGCAACGAAACAGAGAAAAGAACCAATAATTTTACACTTAAATTTCGTTGTTCTTCTTGCTTGTACTCTCGAAGCGTGTAGACTGCGGCATGTCGGGGCGTTGAGAGAGTATTACCGCGCAGTTCGGCTCAATTATTTGGCAGGGGCTTTACTCCTAGGGTCGTCAGCATCGCCAATAAAATTTGAAAAAATATCGATGTTCTCCGCTGCTTTCGGATTTATCCTAATATTCATGAATATAGGATCTGTGGCAAGGATATCTTGATTCAGGGCGTTTCGGGTGGATCAATTAGGGTACTTGGAAAGAAACACAGGTTGATTCTCTTATGACGTTCGGTTGTATTTCAATTACTCTCGAAATACATGTTGATTAGGCGAACTGTGAATGGTAGGCTTCGCGCTGGCGTGGTTGTACTCCCGTGTCTATAACACGACTCATCGGATTAGCACCCAGCTACTATCTTTAATTGAACGCGATTTCTTTAGTTTACTCGTCCGTTCAGTTTAGCCCACAGTAGCCAAAATAACCTTAATGAACGCGATTTCTATCAGGACGGTTCACCTCGTCTTGGCTCTCAGCCACCGACTGCTTTAATGAACGCGATTTCTGTCCGCGTGCTTTCGCACGATGGTTTAGACTGGCCCCCAGTCACCAACTGCTGTGGATATATATTTATTCCCAGATAGTTCATATGACACTTCGCTTCCCCCTTCAGTTCATTATTTTTAATTAGTTGGTCGGTAGAACACATATGGAGTCCAAGTTACGAGAATCTCACCCTAGACCACCCAAAATGTCCCCTTCCTGTCAAACTATGTTTGAAACTAAACGCTGGGTGCACCCTTAAAAATTTATGGTTGCGGTCAGCTTTCCTAGGGGAGAAAAATTCCACCGATTCAGAGTCCGTAACAAACTTGACACTGCACACAAGGTATTTGTTTCAATACATGTATATATTCCTTTAACATTCAATTAATCTTCTATATGTTCCTTAACAGTTAATTAATCAACTCGAGGAAGAGAATACCGTTTCAAGACGTGTTTTTGGTGAAAAAGTCGCATGTGAAGCAAAAGATGTCGAGGAATAAATACATGTAAAGTGAAACGGTGTTCATAATTTTATTTCATAGTTGCCCAAACGCAAAATACCTTTTGAATCGATACCACGACATTGAGGTTTCACATGTCATCGCTCGCCGCAGCTACCGGAAGGAAAATTTACAGAAATCTTCGAGACCATCATCTTCACGGCCTCGAGACAGGAGAGTTCATCGCTTCTACAACGAGGTAAGGTTTGGCTTCTCAATGCGTCGCCACACCGAGGGAAACGCGAAACCGTTCGCACGTGTGGGACGTGGACCTCACAACGAATCCTACTTCAAATATGTCGCCGCATCGTGTGGTATAAATCTACCTTCACCAATATAACCACTCCAAGACTTAAAGTATGGAGATGTTTATTTTCTTTGTTCTTTATGGAAACATCGCGATCTTGATAATCTGTCATCACATATCCTTACCATTTTAGTAGTCATGTTGATATATGTTTCTTCCTTCATCTTGTGCTTAATTATTTGCATACATACTCTCTCTCTCTTCTTGAAAGGACTTTTGATTTCCTTCATTTAGTGTTATTTTTTCCTTCACAAATTATAGGCTCTTTAATTCATTTCTCGTTCATTTTTCCATAGTAGAAATTTGAGTTTCCAATATTCAATGCTGGCAACATAAAGTAGCTCGTGGTTTACCTATATTTTACTACAGGTATGTGCATGAACTGGAATAAACCCTGTAACTTTTTATAAATGTACTATTGCAGACTTAGAACTAAATAATGTTTCATAGTGAACATTTTTACCTTTGGGTCTTTTATTATTTTTTATTTGTTAATATTTACCTACGATACAACTAACAAGTAATTCAGATACATTCATTTCTTTAAAGTGAAAAATAAAATGCGTATAAGCGATCGCAACTTCGCTACATTGTTATTGGAACCATTGTGTCCAACAGCTTTTAGTACTGACATTTACATCGCGCACGTACTATTTCTATTTACCATTGTCGAAAAATTGGAATAAAATACAAAGACATTAAATGCATTGGAAAATCTCAAAAGTAGAAAAGACGAGATTTTTTTGATATAATTTAACTTAAATTTAAAAGTAATAGTCTTGTCTTTAGATTAACCCATCATAAATTTTAAAATAAGTTACTAATCAAACTAAAGAAACTACAAAAACCATCTTCTTTTCAATGAGTTCAAAGTAATTTTTTTAAAAAAATCGTTTTACCTTAGCGAAACACCTGATTGTCTAATCACATAGCTGCAGACATATCACATTGTTATTATTTTCCCCAGTACGTACTTACGGTATCTAGGTAGAGGAAGTACATATAGTATTCCCATAACAAATTGATATCGAGATAACGTTGATAATTTCTGCACCATAAAAGCATATTATAAAGAGGAAGTGGTCTAATAAAAAATTAGTTAAAAGTTGTTTCATAACAAACGAGTGGTATTTCTAAAATGGATGCTGTAGGTATATGTGTGTAGTAAATGTGTCAGAATAGAGGATTAGGATTTAGGATTAGGATTTAGGATTCCATTACGGAGGGTATTCGGTACGTAGGCCACCATGCTGGGCCCATTGTTCTTATGCTCCCAAGTGGGGCACCCCCGGGAGGAAGGATGAGGTGAAGGAGACAGAGGGCGGCCGACTCAAGGAGCCACGGCAGTACAGAGGGCAGGGTCCCTACAGTTTTACTTGGATAGAGACTTTCCCCGACAGGCCAGGACAACAGACACGCTTCCCTACTGCGGGATGGCAACGAGCTCAGCAGCAGAGCCCTAAAGCTCCCAGGCAGAAGATCCGAGCCCCAAAGGTCCCTGGTTGGCGGTCCCAAAATGGTCCCTGCAGAGGAGCGGAGACCGGCAACCGATCTACCGGAGGAGGAATTAATTTTATTCAGAGCTTATCATACTGCCATTCACCGCCAAGACACCTGCCGACACTGCTACCTGTAACGGTTTCTCTTGGTCATAAACATAAAGTCGCTTAATATATGTTATATCAAAATAATATTAGGTTAGCATAGATATTCCATACTGATTATTTTGCATCGAAAGGAAATACACAACTATTACAGAAAACCACATTATAATAGATAAGGCATATATATAAAATAAAAAGTTTTTGAAGGACTAGAAATGTAGATGAACGGAGAAACAGAAATATGAGGTCTCTCAACGTTGACAACACAGGTCGGTCGACTTTCTTCATAACAAGTCCACCTCTAGGAACAATGCCTGCGAACCATGTGAAGGGTCGGTCTGCCACCCTGTACGTAGATTATCCGAATTCCTAGACTTTCGCAGCGTACGTGCTTCGAAATTAAATAAGTGGACGCTGTGGGAAACTATCAACGTTCGGTCATGCGCACATACAAAATTCGTACGATGGTTAAAAATCGAAATTGAAACCAACCAATTACAGTTTAGAACTTACACACCTGATTCACACAAAAATTCTAAATGTAACGATAGAGGGGAAAATCTAGGAGATAGTGGATTCGTGATTTTGATAGCTGAGCCACTCTATCTCGGTCGGGGTGTAGTGAAACCATGCCGTACATATCAGCGCGGCAAGAGTACCTCGAATACACAACACATGGATCCGTGATTTCGATAACAGAAACACTCTTATCTCGGTCGGGGCGTAGTGAAGTCACGTCTTATATATACAAGTGCGGTAGGAATGCACTGAACACACAACACGTGTAAAGAACTCTATCGTTACCACCAAACACATCACGCGAGTCTGCAAACAGCGACTTTCCAGGTGTTGAGTTAGGTATCTGATTACAGTTGTGAATAAATCGATCATGGAACAGTCGAGGTGTTTTCTTCACTAATCACACCACACCCAGTCAGGACGTATCCCACACCCTGGAACAAAGAAGAGAGCGAACCCCGAGGAAAACCCCGACCTGTCCAGTTAACCTCTTACATCCGTAACACTCACACGTCACCTTTTCTACTTTATGAGGTGTTGAGTGCTAGGAGGACTCAACCAGGTTTCTAACGGGCAAGGACTGCCTCATACCCTGAAAGAGACCACCAGATGAGAGATGATGTGAAATGATAATGGAGATGAAATGGAGGGACAGGAAATTTGGGGGATGTGATTAACCTGCTCAACATTCACCTGGTGTCTCAGGAAAACCTCCGAAAAAACTCATGGCTCAGGTAGGTCGGCCACGGGAATCGAACCCGAGCCTCCCAAATACGGACCACAGACGAAACCGCCTGAGCCATCCCGCTCAGTGTCAGAATGGAGGAGTTTTAATTTAAAATATTCCTATATAATTTTAAATATAAGAAGTATATATTAATTATGTACATAAATTATTTATTTGGAGGAACGAAATATCCAAGTAAATGTGTATGATATGAAAATCGCCAACTTTATTTTTGAAACGTTGATCCTGACACCTGTTTTATCGGTCCAAGTTCCGCTGCAATGTTATCACTGAACACTAACACACCTCTACTTCACATGATTTCAAAACACTACCAACACCTGGCGTGCATAGAATGTTTATTTAGCAATTGTATATCATCAGTGATTGAATTAGAAAATAGAAAAATACTCAGATACCGCAAATTATCTACCTTGCCTAGTGGGTCATCTAGTCAATAATGTCCTGTTTACAATATGATGATGATGGTGGTGGAGCAGCTGCGGTTTCCTCCATAATGTTCCATCGGAAATGAGATTAGTTTTCTAATGGGAATTGGATATTGGACTTCACTCATGCTGGAGAAGCAGCACGCCATGTAAACAGAAACAGGACTCAAATCAGGTAATAAGACTCTATGCAATTAAGTATGGTTTACACACTTAAAGCATTACAAATTTTAGTGTTTTACAAACATATATTTAGGAATCTGTTTCAAGGAATTTACTAATAAAAATATTAGATAACAGTATTATATTTTCTTTTTATAAAAGCTATTTTTCTATCTAATTCTTCGTTATTGAGATAAATGTTTGCAGAAAAAGGTTCATTACACACTTCGTTGTAGGGAAAAAGCGAATGAATAAGGCTGAAGCCATACCCAACTGTTTATATTCGGACATGGGACTTGCTGATATCGCATTTTTTGTTTTGTAATTTACGTCCTCCAACGTTGTCATATCGGACGGTGAATGAATTGGGTGAAATGATACTCAAATTAGTCCAGGGTCCATGGAGCTTAGAGTTACCCGACATTCATCTTGAAGGACAAGGGAAATCCCGGAAAAACCTTATCCAGGTAACTCATTGTGACCGAGATTCGAACTCGGGACCTCGAATGCGAGGCAGACGTGCTACCAAGTGGGCTTTGATATCGGAGAAACAATTGTTAGCAATGTAAGACTTGAATATTTCACGGCGAGCAAAGTTAGCAGTGTTCAAATTTAATTTCATATAATTGCCTTAGCACTAACTAAAACAGTTAAATTCAAATTATATTTCACTATATATTGGACTATTCGAGCAAATTTTACGTAATAAACACCTATTCTGCAGTGTATACCACGATAAGTGCACACAACTTTACCTAATGTTATTCCACGTAACGTTAGGTTGAACAATTACTCGACAGAGCGTTGAGGTGACCAGCGCTGCGATCGTTCCTTATCGGGTCTTATCTGATCGATTAGAAGAGTGAAATATTAGTAAGTTGACGTACAGTAAGTTACAAAACACAAATAGAGGGATTGGAAGCTGCGTGTGTCTATATGATATATTTTCTTGCGCCTGCCGATGTATGACACATTGCTGTCCAGAAGACGTGATTATATCTCAACAGAGTATACATACTGTCACCCGAACGTCGGGACTTCCTGCGGAGCCGGCCGGCGGTGGGGCTGGACGGGAGGCGTTCGGCCACGTCCACCCATTTGTCTTATAGTGGTAACGAGGGGTGGCTGGAAAAACATCACTGTGCCGTCTCTTTCCCCTCCCCCTGAGTTCTCGAACATACAGGATATTTCATCTAATCCGGAACCTTCTAGATTGGCCAGTTGGTCCTATATAAGCAACGCGTCGGGCTGGAGGAAAGTTCAGTTCTTGGCGAGCAGCGTGAGGAGCGCCCAGTGAGGTAACGAACCGGTAGACTGCGTACGTGCATCGGAGGATTTGTGCGTGTTCGCGAGTGCAGTGTGGACCGGTGACAGACGAACTGGTGAATTGTAATTGTGTGCATTACGTGATTTGGTGTAATCGGCAAGAGTTCCGATGTAATTCGGTGGAAATAAAGAGCATTGTTGAGTTGTGCAATTGGACTTTTAATTTCACGAACCCACAAAGTCACAATACATTGGACTCGCCGTGTACGTGCGATAAGCTAAGGTAAACATCTCTGCGTTGCGGATTTTTTGCGATACGCCTTCTCGCTTTGCCATGTTGTACAAATGTTGTTACTATTATAGAGGCGTGAGCTAGGCTACCGCAGAGCATTGTAATTCAACCCGATACAGAATAGCGTTACATATATACTGCACCATCAAGAACCAAATAGAAAAATAGACTTGTTATGAAATTATAAACTACCTATATAATAGGTATTAATTGATTTTGTTCCTATTTAACTGACCAAAACTTTATTTGCTAATGATGTGCTTAAACAATATTCCTAAATATCAAAGATTTATTTTTAACTTGGACGTTAAAATCACTCAACACCAATGAATATAATAAACTGTGACAGGTAATGAAAACGTGCTTGCTGTGATAATCCAAACATTTCATATATTATAACAAACCGCAGGTACAAAGGGACGACAGATAGGAAATTAAACCGCTTTTCCACGTAACCTCTCTCTTACTGGATCCATCCCCCACAATATTTAAAAGCCCATTTG
Organism: Mantis religiosa; assembly: GCA_030765055.1. NCBI lineage: Eukaryota > Metazoa > Arthropoda > Insecta > Mantodea > Mantidae > Mantis > Mantis religiosa. Next base: position 146,126,938 of record CM060949.1, read on the forward strand.
ATAAACGAGCAAGAAACGAGCATCTATGACGTCACTAACTATAAGTTCAGTTTTATTACGCCATAGCGCCAAGTCAGCAAATTCTTTTCATGAAATAAAGTGTCAAAACATCTCCACCTCCTATTTTACCGGTAAGCAAACTTTGTGAACTCTTTAACTGGAATAAATGTTCAGAAATGCGCCAATTTATGGGTGGAAAATTGCTTTCTGGATGGTGTATTCGTAGGTTTATGTAGCTACCGAAGTGAAGAAGTGAATAAAGTTTGCTTGAAGAAACACAAACGTAAGAAAATACAACTTAACAAAACATTCTCTCACATAATCTGTTTGTGAGTATAGTGAAAAATGGTATTTAAATGTATTGGGTCCTATTTAAAGAATATAATTTTTCGAACGAAATCAGAAAAGCGAAATATCTCGCTTACTACTGAATTTTATAAAAATGGCGTAAAACTAAAGGACACATATGGCGATAATGAGTTAATATAAAATTTCAGTTGGTTGGATATTTAAGAAGTTACGCAGCATTTTGACTAATGTTATTCAGTTATCGTTGAATGGTCGAATATTAGTACCCGGGAGGACTTTGGCCTGCTTTGGGAAACTTTGATTTATAGGGCTAGTCCCATTTAATTCTACGAAAGCCGCTACAAAGATTTCTGATACAGAGACTGAAGAATGCTAGCTGATTGCCTGGTGGAAATGCTACAGGAAACGAGAGGACAGAAGACAAACGGAGTAAGGCATTGAGACTGAACATAATCAAGTAGCCTCACTAGCATCTTCATTATGAGTCTCAAGCTTAATTGTGGCTGTAAAAAGAATAGTTTTTATAAGGTTTTAACGTTTATTTAACTGGTCAGGTCATATTGGATGATGAATGAATGAAATGGGTTACTCGATATTCATCTTTCAGGATAAGGGAAAACCCCGGAAAACTTTTTCCAGATAACTCCCCTAACGAGATACCGAGCGGGATGGCTCAGGCGGTTTCGTCTGTAGCCCGCATTCGGGAGGCACGGGTTCGATTCCAGTGGCCGACCTACCTGACCCATGGGTTTTTCGGGGGGTTTCCCGGGTCGCTAGGCGTAGGTTAATTACATCCCTCAAATTTCCTGTCTCGTCATTCCATCTCCGTTATTATTTCATATCATCTCTCATCAGGTGGTCTCTTTCAGGGTAGAAGTGTCGGCGGGAGTCTCAATGGTGCATGGCGGGATGAAATGCTCTGAGGAAAACTACTTCCTCCTCCGGTAGGTCGGTTGCCGGTCTCTGCTCCTCTGCTGGGACCATTTCGGGACTCCAGCCAGGGTCCTTTGGGGCTCGGATCGCCTGCCTGGGACCACTAAGGCTCAGCTGCTGGGCTCGTTGCCATCCCGCTGTAGGGGAGCGAGTTCGTTGACCTGGCCTGTCGGGGGAAGTCTCTATCCAAGTAAACTGTAGGGACCCTGCCCTCTGTACTGTACTGGCTCCTTGGGTCGGCCGCCCTCTATCTCCTCTCGCCTCATCCTTCCTCCCGGGGTGCTCCATTTGGGGACCTAAGGACAATGGGCCCAGCATGGTGGCCTACGTACCAAATGCCCTCCGTAATGAAATCCCAATTCCAATCCCCCCTAACCAGATTCAAAGTCGGGACATCTTGAACGTGAGGCAGACACGCTACCACTTATGCTACACTGGCGAGCCAATGTGTGTTGCCTTCGCGTGATTGGATTACACTGGGTCCAGTATGAAAGATGTCTTTTTTTTTTGCCTTTAGGTAAATCCCATATGGCTATCGAAGGGAAAATAGTAAAGGAAAACTTAAGAGGAGTGGGAGAGACTACATGTGTAGATAACTTTCTTGAAGAAATTGAATATGAACGTTGTACACTGGTTTGCGGCATGACTGTAATAGTGTGATGGCTCTAGCAGGAAAGGGAATGGTGAAGCAGGCGGCGGAGGAGTCTCGTTTTTTGATACGCTGTGATTTCGTTCATCTGAATGGAAGAACTGTAACCACAGTAATTAATTGCACTAAGTGTAGTTACTGTACTTGTGTTTTGTTTTTCTTAACTTTCTTTAGATACTGTGCGATAAGCTTTTACACGCTGAAAACACACGGGAAATGTTATTCTGCATTAGTTTTTCAAGTTCTCTTCTGTTAAATATATATTTTAATGAAAAGTTGCATACTAAAGTATATTAAGTATTAATTCGCACAAATATCGTTAACATCTGACATGTTAAATTCCTCATGCACAAGGTAGCACCGTTAAGCTTTTTTCTTTCTTTTTCTTAACTAAACCCAAAGAAATTACAAATAATAATTTTTAACACAAGTAAGGCAAAGATTTGAATGTTATATTAACGTTAACTTGGAAACTTACGGGGGTGGGACTGATTTTACGGTGTGCGACCGGCCGACAAAGCTCTTTGCATGTTAACGGTGCAGGAGACAGAAGTCCACAGTGAAATATAAAAATATAGCTTTGTTTGTTTTGAAATTTATTTTTAACACGTGCAGCACACAACTTGGAAATTGCATGTAAATTGCTGAGTACATCAAGCAAGAAAATATTAGAACTGCCTCCTTTTGTTGTTCAAGCATTTCTGACCCTTGGTAAGTTAATTGCCCATTACATTCAGCAAGTGTCTTTGAGAAATGACAGCTATTTCTTGATTTGTTAGATTAGATACGTTCTGTAGGTTCATTGATGACAAGTAGCTTTGAACATATAAAAACATACACAATTACTTAGAAATATACATGCACAAAGTGTACAAAATTTCAAATTCTCTTGATAAAATGTAAAAATCACAATATTTGTAGTAAGTTTTAAACTAAACATTAAATAACTATACTTAGCGTTTGCAGTTTAAGCCATTGCACAATGCTTATATTGTGAAATATCTTAACGAAACGTCCAAATTTAATCTTAGCATTCAGGAAAAAGCAGCATTGTCACCCATTTTCGCAATACTGCATAAAATGCATTACAAAGGGACGAAGAGAGAGGACCAAGATGGAGCAAGAAGAGTGGAAGAGAAAGAACAGCATAGTGAAAATAGGGGTAGAGAGAGTAAGAGAGGTAAGAAGAGAGTGGAGAGACAAGAGGAAGGAAGAGAAAACGGTCCTAAACTGATTGACCTTGTCTGGAAACAGTGGGTACGTCCTGTAAAGTTTACTTTCCATACTTGTTAGATGGATAATATTTAATGAAGTACACAGAGAACGGAAACTGCGCCTATCTGGTTTTGTGGCGTGAACTGAAAGTGCATGATGAGATTACTTTACGCTTCTGCCTCATTCGACATTTCGGTAATAGTGTGGATTAATCGAGTTTTCTCATCCATACAGTTTCCAATCTCGGTTATTACGGATTATTGGAGTTCTGTTGTTTTTGAGCGTGGCTGTACATTATTAGCAGTGGCGTGTGGTGAGCTAAACTTTAGGTCGCTAGATGGCGCTACTCCTAATGTTTCTTCATAAAAATTTCGAATTCTAGTGGTCTTGGGACAAGTTACTTTCAAGACGTCAAGCCATTCCCTCCCTCCTTGAAGCCCACCAGCTGTATATACTGTTAACTGCTGCAGGGAAGAATAGGACTACTCTGTTCACACCTTCGGAGTACTCCTACCGACGTCTGAGTCACTATTATAAATGGGTGACGTGTCCCCAGTTTCTCCATACATCAACTATGTACAGTTAATTTACACATAGCTTCGTTTCTGCTCTAACTTACGTACACAACAACCAACACCCACAAAAAAGTTTCACTGTCAGGCAAGTTATCCATTATTATTATTATTATTATTATTATTATTATTATTATTATTATTATTATTATTATTATTATTATTATTATTATTATTATTATTATTATTATTATTATTATTGATCCTTGATATTTGCGATATCTGGATGCTCACGATACTTGCATGGTATCGACATCGAACGATATTTCAGAAAAATACTTCAGGGATGACTCTGCAGTTTTTATTTTATTTTAAAATCACAATGCCGCATTCAAAATTATTGCCTCATGTAGAACATTGCAAAGTCCTAAAAATTTCCAAGAATATGGTACCTCTACAGTAACATACAATAATATAATCGTGTGCCAGATTCATTGCCAGTTGAAAGTTCCGAAGAAGAAATCACTGCTTGTCTCAATGACGATTTCGCGCCCTCCTATTTCTAGTGCACTGGATTACTGAACATTTCTAGAACTACTATTTAGCACTGCAAAAGAAAAAGAAGTGACAGAAGAAAATGCTAATATTTGTGAACAAAAACTTATAAAAGTGGCAAGTTTTGGTTTTAAATGCCTAATGTATAATTTAAAAATAAGCACACTGATGGTTTTAAGTCCTGTCTCATTAAATATGTGCACCTATTTAATTTTATTGGCATTACACAGTTCTCCCAGCATTCTATTTCGTATTGAAACTAGAAGTAGAAATGACAGTATCAAGTATCGACGTATATGGTACCGTAGAACATATCGTGTATCGGTATCGAGAATCGAGAAAAACTGATATCGAAGTACTCCTAATTATTAATTATGTAGCAAATGTTAATTCACATTTTCCAAATTGTTTGGCTAGACTTTGTGAAAACCTGAAATGTAGTATATATATATATATTTATTTATTTACCAGTTTGTGCAAAATTCATCCAGAATGAAGAAGACACTAAATTACAAAATATAATTACATAACAGATACAGATCTCTGTATAGAACCGATGGTATGAAATACGTTGCTTTTTGTGGAGATAAAATTTTTTGAAATATTCTTTTTTATGGTTTGAATTTTAAAATAGTTTTAATTTTCTTAAGGATATGTATGGCTGAAATTTCATGAACATTTTCAAAAAATCACCTTCTCTTTTGTCTATAAAATAGTGCAAGCCTTCCTGAATCCAAAGAACGCTTAAATAGCATCCGCAAGCCATTTTTAAATGCGCTAATCTAGTTCAAAAGTTATGTGCTTGCGTTACATGTGAATAGAAATTGCCCTGGGTTTTATTGTGGCATGCATTTTAGGCACACTTTATTTGCTTGAAAAGACAAAAATTCCAATTTTGGGCAAGAAAACTATATTCATAGCTTTAAAAATTTCTGGAGCCTGAAGTTATTGAGGCACAGAGAAACCTAGAGCAATTCAAAAAGTGGATGTATTGGAAACCTGTTTTTAAAATATTAGACCAAAATTTAAGTTATTTTGTCGCAAGGAATTTTTTAGGTGACGTTACCAAAAATAAATAAATTTGATCATATTTTCCAAACTATCAAAGTGAAATTGACAAAATTTAGGCAGTATCATATTTTCATTAAGTTACATCTGTAGTATAAATATTAAAAAGCTAGCGTTATTAGTTCAGGATTTCAACTTTTAAGTCATAGGTATCCTTATAGGTAGTAATTTTTGTTTTCATGTCCTAGACACGCAAAAAGAACTGAATGACAAAGCCGCCACAGAGAAATCAGCTCTTAAAAGATCTGACAGTAGGCTAAGCGTACTGTATCCGCTATTTGCATTGGAATAAAAGAATTACATAATAAAAGCCTGTCTACACACACACACACACACACACACACACACACACACACACACACACACACACACACACACACACACACACACAAACACACACACATATACATTTCGATTAACATGAAAATATAAGCGTTATTAGGAGCAGTTTATTCAATAATGAGTAGAGAAGGAATGAGAATGCATCATGTATTATTTTATGTGAAGTGATGCATAATTCACAGAAAAAATGACTAGAAATTTTAAGAATATATTTAAATAGCGTTTATCGTCTACGAAAATAAAATATAAAGTTAAAGAGGGAATTTAAATTAATGATATACAAAACAATTAAAATGTCATGTTTGGCAATTTTCTCCACTTAGTCTCCCATTAAACCGAATGCACGCCACTGATTTTTTTTACGCAGATCAATAAAAATGAATCTTAAAAGTGATCTATTTTGAAGCTCATTTTCCGCTGCAAGTGAACCATTTGACTGACAGCCGTCAACATCAGAGTTACGTGTAAATCATTCTACCCACGTTGACGAGCAATATTTACAAAGCGCTTGTCACCAGAGGAAGAGAAAAAAATCGCATTTTTCTCTAATAGCATCATCATCAAATAAACATACCTGTGAACTTCACATCAAAGATACATCAATAGAATACTTCGTCCAGCCCAGGGCAGATATTAAAGTTCTGTGTAGTTTTTTTAAAACTAGATTTCCAGGTTTTAATTCGATGTAATCCAATTTAACTTTGTCTGCTTTTCTGAGCGTGATATTTAGTTACGCCATCGATGTACAAGCTAGGGAAGGGAGGTTCACAACCAGAATGAATCAGACCCAAAATCGTAGATACATTTTGTTGTTAGCACAACAGGCGATACAGCAGAGGTAGGCTTATAACAAGACAGTACATAGTCACCCATTTTGTTCAAATTCTTAAGAATATTTAGCCAACTACCGTTTACTGATAATGATAACAAAGCTTCAAAAGCTGAACCGATTACAGATTTTGAAAAACCAGGTCAGAAACCAAACTTATTATGTATGTTAAGGATATTTAAGTAGTGAGATTTTGTCAATGGTTTAGAAGTTATGCAAACTTAATCAGAATTAAGAACCTCACAGCCCATTCCAGAAAATTTAAGGGATACAGGTTGTTTCAAAACGACGCCGAACGATTAGAGTCGTTGTGTAGTTTATAACTTAACTAGTCCGAATTTCGGTGTCGCAGCTTCGAAGTTCTGTTAGGTATAATTTTATGCAGCATTAAATGGTACACGATTTTGTGACTAGGCAGCGCAGCAACCACTGGTGTGCGAACATCAAACGTTTTTATTGGGACGCACCGGCCACGAAAACAAAAACATTACTCCTTGCTCTTTATCAGTGACCCTAGTCTACCTTTCAGGTAATGGGGCCAAGGGCAGTTGTTTGTGCAAAAGTCGAATAATAACTCGGACAGTTGCAAGGTTGCTCTTCAGTGTAAAACTACACATTCCGTCCTAACAGGGAGGATTTTGCATGTACTTAGATAGCAAATCCAAAAAATATGGAGCGCTATATGAGCGCCGAAATGAAGGTTATGGTTTTCATAGATGGAAGAGCTGTAGGGGGTTCAACGAACGCACGATTAATTTACTTACATTAAGAATATGACTTGTAAAAATAGTTACATCAATGATAATATTTATTTGTTTAAATACAGATCAGTTTGTTATGATCTTAATTATACTACTTTCAACCACTTACTGTAAATATTAACAGCTTCCTTTTCAGTTAGAAATGCCTTATTTAGTCTTATTAAACACGTGAAATAAAATGCTCGTCTCATTGTTTAATACATTTAGTTTTGGTTAATTTATCTACAATTCCTTGATGTTGTTTTCTGTTCTGTTTATCATTTAATGCTTCCATACTCAACATCACTAACATTAACTTTCCTCTAAAATGTATAAGTTGCTTATGTCCACCAGCTTATTTGCCATCGTGGACTGCTATAACGGAATTTTGGAACACGTTAAACACACATAGGCAATTGTTACTCTTTTTATTGCGGTTTCATAAACCAAAGAAATTCTTAATAGTAGCAAACTACTGCGGAGTATGTCGGTATGATTACAGCTACAACACGCGACACGGCGTGCGTCCTATACCTGGGAACTCAGCGTGAGGCACGTGTCCTTGTTCCTGTCACTGCGTAATCCACACTCATTCTGGAGCATTTTTATGCGGCTCTATTGGGGGTAAAAACTATCCATATGTGTCACATAGAAGCTGAGCAACTACTTCTATATGTTGGTTCGGTGTCGTTTTGAAACACTCTGTATATATTGTCATGTAAGTATCTCACACATAGTGCACTATAATCACAATTTAAAACATCTTTTTGTTTTGGAACTTTGATATTAATTTTCCTCAATAATCCTTGTGTCACGTCCTTGAAGACACCGAATTTGATTTCTAATTTTGGTATTTCACCATCTGTTTGAGTTATGTGTTCACAAGCACAAGCGGGTGCTTTTTATCTCTTTATCTCTTCCTCCCTCTCTCTTATTTGCACATACTTTTATACGAACACTTTTATTAAATTATTTTGAATTTAGGGAACTTCAAAACTGTATTTCCTGTACAATCTTTGATAACTGACAGAGAAACTAAAAAAGTGAACTACGTGTTTATGATACTGTATTCGCTATTTCCCATTGAAATTATTAGGAAGCAATTTTAAAAGGGAAACCTTTTAGTTTAACTGCTGTAATTATTGTTTACCTTGCTCATATAGCACCCTAAACGGAAGAGGAGTACGAAAATTTTTGACGAGATGCAGTTGCGTTTCTCAGCACGAATGTTATTGTTTTCCCTAATAATTTCCCCAAATAAATGGATAAATGTTGCTTCCTGTATTTTTTTGATAAACAAAGAACCATTCCTGGGGAGACGGGTTGACGAATTTCCAATAGGAACAGTATATTTAACCACATATCCTTTAGGGTTTGCTCAAGTTATTCTCGGGAAGCAAGCCAGGTGAAAAGACGATTAGAAATTAGATAAGCCTACCGCTACAGCCTGCACCCCATTTACCGGCAATCTATCCGGCAGAATCAGTAAAATTCTCGCCAAATACTACATCCACAAGCCACCTCCGAAGATTAAACATCTGCTGAGACCGGTGAAAGACAAACTGGACTTCCAAGTTCCGGGAGTGTACCGCATTCCCTGTGAATGTGGGACGCCGTATATAGGACAAACCGGAAGGACCATCGCTACCAGAATAAACGAAATGAACGGAGCATTTGTTTAATGCAACCTGAGAAGTCTGGATTGGCAGAGCATTGTTTTGATAACGATCATAGAGCCAACTGTTGGGAGACGATTATCTTGGCAAAATGCAACAGTTACGAGGAGCGGAGAGTTAAGGAGGCTTTGGCCATTTCCTCCGAGAAGAGCACGCTTAATCGTGATGCTGGATTTCAGTTCAGCTCCTGTTGTAAACCAGCCTTAAAATGGAAATCCGTCTACTTAAGGAGCACAGATCTATACAGCTTGATAATCAAGTAGTTACGTTTCTTTGACCCAGTTATACTCATGCTATCTTCTGACCTGGCATTTAATTTACTGATAACAGTCTTTTGTTCAGATGCAAATATTGATAGTGTTTTGTCTTTGTTTATATTTGTGTTAAATCCAGTGATTTATTTGTGGTTATAACATTTAATAAATAATGATGGGAGAGATCTTCGCTCCCGAAACGTCGATTTATAAACTTCTTTTTATCTGGCTTGCTTCCCGAGAACTTCAGCATATTCCTCGCCAGGAAAGCTTCAGGCTTATCCTTTAGAGTTGTTCTACATGACCAAGTGGACCCTGGTTACCGTGGTCGGGGAGGTTCATGGATTATTTTTGGCGTAAAAATCATTAGCGTGGCTTCCTTTGGAAGAACTGTAAAGTCCTTCATCCCCTTTAACGTTTATTTGCACATAAAAGAACTGAATAAGAGAAGATTCCGAAAAAAAAAAAAAAATCGATGGCGATTTCATGCATACAGCATTGTCTTTCTCCTCCGTGGCGCTATCTATGGGCGGTGGACCAATCACTAGTCAACTTGAGCACCTATTAACAAAGTCAATGATACAGAAATTTACCTCTTTACAGAAGTACTCTTTAGGAAAAGAGTAAAAATACAACAGGGTGCTATCACATAAAGAACACCCCTTTTGGAAGAGGGCGCGGAAAGCAATTTTAAGTTTCTAACAGGAAGAGGAATCATTTAAGGAATAAAAATATAAATCTTGTTTCTTTGATCTTTTGAGTTTGGAAACAAAACCTAACCAAACTGGAGAGAAGGTGATTAATGTTCTTTTTATGATAATGAGTATCGTACCGATACTTCCAAGAATAAAAGGATGAATGTTGCCCCCTTCATTCTTTTAGCATAGTTAATGCAAGAATAACCCTCTAAAACTAACTGGGTAATCATTTTGAGGATGAAATTTGACTCAATAAAGGTAAGGTGAAATAATTAAATACCAGTAATATTATAATTGTTTTGGTTAATGTAATTAAACAGCGAACATTGCAAAAAAAGTGGCTATTTTAGCTCTGCAATCATATAAACCTGCATTTCCTCTTTAATTATGCATCGTAAGTACAATACTGATATTAAAAATGTTTAATCTATTATTTTGTGTTGTGCATCACTCCAGAGAAATAACAATCATAACTTAAATACGCATTAGAATAGAGAGGGTAAACTTTTAGCCCATGTTTTAGGGAAAGTGCTTCTCCAAAACCTGTGCTACTGTCAAACATGGTAGCCCCTCTGTGATCAAGCGAATGAGATTTCTTTCTGTGAAAATATACGAGGGCTGTTCAATAAATAATGATCGCAATTTTTTTTTGACAACGTACCTTTACTCATCCTCATAATTTTGATGGTCCTTCTCAAAATAGTTTCCCCTGAATGCGATGCACTTGTCCCAGTGTTTCTGTGAGTCTTCAAAGACATGCTAGGAACCATTTTTTGAGAGATCCTTCAAAATCCCCTCCGCAGCCTTCACCACTGCTTCTGATGATGGATAATACCTCCCACGATGGCGTTTCTTTAAGTTAGGAAATAGAAAAAAGTTACATGGGGCTAAATTGGGACCATAGATAGGGTGATGGATAAACTTCACGTTGATTTTTGCAAGATATTCAGCAACAACATTGGCAATATGTGGCCATGCATTATCGTGGTGCAACATCCAGCCTGCTTCAGGGAAATGTGGTCTTTTGCGCCTGATATGGACTTGCAGTGTTTTCAGGACATCCCTGTAGTATTGTCCAGTTACTGATATGTGTGCAGGTACAACGTGCTGATAAACCATTCCATGAATATCAAAGAATGAGATGAACTAACTTTCCCAGCAGAAGCAACCACTTTTGCTTTTCTGGGGGATGGTGATGAAGGGGATTTGCACACTGAGCTTTGCTGTTTGCTCTCAGGATCAAAATGATGTAGCCAAGTTTCATCAGCAGTGATTACGTTTGATAGAAACTCTGGATCTTCCTCTAACATCAACTTTAACTGCATGTTACCTCCATTGCAGCGGTAGGCGGTACTGAACATGTCTGAACTTGCCTGGTTCTCACAGGCGGGAACCAGGAGTACCAACAATGAAACTACTATGGCCTGTTTGTTTCACATTAAGCTAACAGTATATAATATGATTAAATTTTAGTGCGAAAAATTACGTCCGTAAAATTATGATATTTCTTTATTGAACAGCCCTCGTAAATTGAGTTTTTTACTCCAGTTTTGCTGTGAACATATCGTTTTGTGAATTAATTTTTTTAGAAAGATAGCTAAATCAGATTTTAGAACGATAAAAGCAATCTGTTAATTTCGTTTTGGGTCTTCGTTGATATTAATCAGATCGTTAAAAAAGTAGCTACAGATGTATTTTGCCTAATCAAAAGGTAGCATAGACAGTAATAAATCTGATTTCTTTAATAAACAAACTTGTGGATAAAATATATCAACAAATTCCTTAAAAGAAATGTATCTATATTTAGTAAAATTTTCAGTGTGATATCTTAGATAGTTTCTGAGATAATGGGGTCATGAATTCAGCAAATTTACGTTGACGGTGTAAGTTTTAATTTCCCGTTAAGTGTAAATAAAGGCATTCAGAACTAAATATATTTCAGAATATATATGTTACAGTTTCGAGCAACGCTGTAAATGTAATGCTAGACTTGAAAGCATGACACTAGAATCATCTCTGCTTGCTGACATAAGCTTGGTTAAACTTGCTCACTAATGAAGGCAATATAATACTCCTGAGCACTAAGGTGCAATTACTGAGTGGCAGCTATGTTTGAGAGATAATAACTGTGTCACACACTCCATTCTAGTAAGCAGAGCTCGCATGTGTGCTCTCAATTTTTGAGGTAAAGGACATATCGGGTTGCAAAATGAGCAGTCGGGACAAAAGGTCAGCCGTTTGTACACGGGTTCCCTTGTTTTTAATACAATAAAGTTGATAAAATTAATACAAAACATTTAAATGTTTTTCTCTACCACTGAAAAATAGACTGTGTATAAGAATTATAGTACGTCAGTAACGATATATTTTTGCCTAAAAACAATTTCATTTTATTACTTTCTCTGCGGCACATGGTACATAACTGGTACAATTATTGTATTTCATAAATAAATGTGATACCAATATATCACATATATTCTGATGCCCCCTGAAGCCTCCCAAACGCTGCTAACAGGTATCGTATTACAGTTTAGCATCTGCTGAAGAAAGGACGTGAATATTTTCGGGAAAATACAGAATTAAACATAGTTCATAATCATTATTATATAATCTAGATAACAAATACTGTCGCGAAGCCGTATCTATGATCGCGCGGCTTGTTTACACAAAAGGAACTGATAGACGGGCAGTGTGAAAACCAAGAGCCCGCGGACAAAGATAACATGCAGATAAGGGTCTGCCGAGGCAAAAAAAATGAGATAAATGGAAATTTCTGGACTGATAGAGATTGTTCGAGTTCTGGCTTATTTTCGAATCGTCTAGAAATTCTCAACGAGGTATTTAAGAGATTGTGACACGCCAGCGCGAGTGGCAAGCTTGCAACAAGAGTTATTGTAAAGACAAGAGTGAGCGGTAAGCAGAGAACAGCTGAGAGTGATGTAAACTGAACGCTGTTTGTTAATGTCATCGACCTTGGAAGATTGTGTTGTGATATATGATGTAATTTTGCTGCTACGCAGTGTATTTCTACGCAAATAAAGAACATTTAGAATTTTGGCAAATTGGACTTTTAATTCTACGAACCCACAAAGTCACAATATAATTGAAGCTCTTAGAAACATAAGGACTTAAAGCACACTCTCAGTATTTTGAGATTTTAGCTCCTGACATCTCCCAACCTTGTGGTCAACCAGCTGTAGCTGCGCTTTAGGCCCACTTTGATTTAATAAAACATTCATAAGAAGCTGTCTCACCAGTTTTCCTGACATTCAGTTATACAAGGGCCCAAAGCACAAAGTATCATTTTGTTGCTCTGTGCTGTTCAATTTTTGTCTAGTATTGCCAACATAATTACTCTTTACATCACGTTAATACTTCTTAATGGGAGTTTGATTGTGGTACAAGTTGTTTTGGATAAATGTTTAATATAGAGGTTATTGCGTGTAATAATGAAATGGCGAAAAATAAAGGTAAATCAATTTGATTCTCTACCAAAATACGAAAGCTGCTGTCGAAGATCAAAAACAGAAAATTTATCTTAGGCCTTACTGATGATGTTAATGAGTTCTATACATTGTACTTAAAAACACGTGAAGATAATATTGTACCAGACAAAATGATGTTTATGGAACAATTTTTAATACACAGTTCAGTATTGCTACACAGTGATACATGCAAAGTTTGTGACAATGTACATAATTTATCACTCGTGTTTGATTGCACGAAGCTAAAGCAACTAAGCTATACAATATGTTGAAACAAAATATCTGTAGCAGCGTTTGATCTGCATCACGCTCTGCCTACTTTGCGTTAGGCACGGGATTGCATTTTATCTTAGGAAACTGAACGTACAATTTAGGTATTCATAGATGCTCAGGCAATAGTGCCTACATGTTTGTCTGGAGTAAGAACGCAGCAAGTGATGAAATAGCATCATGTTTGTTGACGGTAGTGAAGTAAATTGCAGATGGAAAAAGGAGCTGATATTGTATTCCGACTCATGCCTAGGGTAAAATAAAAATACCACTATTGCTTCGTTACTCTTCTCATTACTTCAATATGGACCACTAGAGAAGATTACTCTTAAATTTTTAGTTCCTGAGCACACTTTTCTGCCACGTGATGCCAACTTAAAAGTCAAATCGAAAAGGTGAAAAGGACAACAGTTGCGGTCTTCCCACCTGATGGTTAGTGTCAAGTTATGGTTAAACCTGTTAACTGGTTAGTTTGTAAAATGGAGACTGAAAATTTAAATATCTTTAAGTGTGTTACCGAGATCACTACCAAACGTGGTAACAACGTACAATGTCGGACCTTAGAGGTTGAAAATGGACGCAATCGGACTACAAAGAATTTTTCCAATTAATTTCGACGTCAGAATTGATTAGGCTAACACGTATTGAGGAAAAGTAGATCGGAGGCTAAGGCGTGGAGAGATGGACCCTCGAGGTTCAAAATGGATGCAATGGCTTTCGAGACTAGTCCCTCAATAATACAAAAATTAAGTGACGAAGTTGTGGGTATTCAGTAATGCGTTACACACTAAATTAAATGGTTCAAAGTATAGCTATTTATTGATACCACTACTTAAAATATACAGATTACATAAGTTTGTAACTGTATCTGTTGCTATGGCGGCGATCGTCTATGTTAGTAGCAGTGCTGCCCTCACGTGGTGGTAACAGTGCGTAGTACGGGCTGCCGACACACGAGGCCGTCACATTGTTAAAAACCAACTGCAACTAGTTTTTCCAAATAAAACCTATTAGACTTCAGTCTTGCATAGAAATTTTGATTTTAAAAAATATCTATTTTTGTTGAAACTATGTTTCTGTGCTTTGGGCTCTTATGCTTCTCAGCACCTCAATTTTTCTACTGATATTCAATATCTTTAAGAAATATGAGAATCATTAATGTTGCAATAAAGGTACACTCCAAACAATCCTTCACATAGAAAAGTTTAGGAAAATTACACAATTTCGATAATTACTCTTAACATTTTTGACTAAAATATCTCACGTTTAAGCTATTTTCATGATTACATTAAACTTTCTAGATATATCATCTTCAATTTGAATTACTTTTCAATAACTGATAACTCTTAAAATTGACAAAATCTTGTTACCAAGACTTTTAGATGTCACTGGAGCACACAGTTTACTCAAATGGGAAGTCCCTGTTCATTTTTTAATTAATTTTTTGTGGTTGTATAAAGGAAGGAATTTAGAAAGCTATCAGTTAGCATCCCACTTTTAAAAATTTTGATTTCTTTAAGCATACCTACAGTATTATACTATTCCCATGTCACCTAAAAGAAAATATGCAATAAAACGATTTCTACATGTATACATCTGGATTAATATAAGATGAAAATAGAAAAAAAAAAAACAAGATTTTTTTAAGTATATTCTGTTGAAGATTGGGTAGAGAATGTCATTGTGAATATAACACATACAATATATTTTTAAGAATATGACTCACATGTTTTTTTTTATAAAGACACAGCATAAAGTCAATGAATGTTAGTAGAAAAGATAATTTAAAACATTTTCATAAAGCATAATATAAAAGCTACGTACTTGTGTTTTCCTCTTGAAATCATATATGAATCGAAAGTAATTCCTATATGTATGATAAATTCAGATTTGTAGAACCTCTACTGTCATATAAGTGATCTCAATATCAATGAGATATAACATTTAAACGACAACTACAACTCACTAGCAACTAGCAACATACACTTTGCGGCTTTTATACCTCCAGCCATTATTCTAGAATTCAGTCGATTGTTCGATAACAATCACGATGCAGCGGGAAATTCCAGATCCTTCCTTCCTTCCTTCCTTCCTTCCTTCCTTCCTTCCTTCCTTCCTTCCTTCCTTCCTTCCTTCCTTCCTTCCTTCCTTCCTTCCTTCCTTCCTTCCTTCCTTCCTTCCTTCCTTCCTTCCTTCCTTCCTTCCTTCCTTCCTTCCTTCCTTCCTTCCTTCCTTCCTTCCTTCCTTCCTTCCTTCCTTCCTTCCTTCCTTCCTTCCTTCCTTCCTTCCTTCCTTCCTTCCTTCCTTCCTTCCTTCCTTCCTTCCTTCCTTCCTTCCTTCCTTCCTTCCTTCCTTCCTTCCTTCCTTCCTTCCTTCCTTCCTTCCTTCCTTCCTTCCTTCCTTCCTTCCTTCCTTCCTTCCTTCCTTCCTTCCTTCCTTCCTTCCTTCCTTCCTTCCTTCCTTCCTTCCTTCCTTCCTTCCTTCCTTCCTTCCTTCCTTCCTTCCTTCCTTCCTTCCTTCCTTCCTTCCTTCCTTCCTTCCTTCCTTCCTTCCTTCCTTCCTTCCTTCCTTCCTTCCTTCCTTCCTTCCTTCCTTCCTTCCTTCCTTCCTTCCTTCCTTCCTTCCTTCCTTCCTTCCTTCCTTCCTTCCTTCCTTCCTTCCTTCCTTCCTTCCTTCCTTCCTTCCTTCCTTCCTTCCTTCCTTCCTTCCTTCCTTCCTTCCTTCCTTCCTTCCTTCCTTCCTTCCTTCCTTCCTTCCTTCCTTCCTTCCTTCCTTCCTTCCTTCCTTCCTTCCTTCCTTCCTTCCTTCCTTCCTTCCTTCCTTCCTTCCTTCCTCCCTCCCTTCCTTCCTTCCTCCCTCCCTCCCTCCCTCCCTCCCTCCCTCCCTCCCTCCCTCCCTCCCTCCCTCCCTCCCTTCCTTCCTTCCTTCCTTCCTTCCTTCCTTCCTTCCTCCCTTCCTTCCTCCCTTCCTTCCTTCCTTCCTTCCTTCCTTCCTTCCTGCCTCCCTTCCTTCCTGCCTCCCTTCCTTCCTTCCTCCCTTCCTTCCTTCCTCCCTTCCTTCCTTCCTTCCTTCCTCCCTTCCTTCCTTCCTCCCTCCCTTCCTCCCTTCCTCCCTCCCTTCCTCCCTCCCTCCCTCGCTCCCTCCCTCCCTTCCAAACTCCCTCCCTCACTCCCTCCCTCCCTCCTTCCTTCCTCGGCAAGCGTTCAGCGCTCGCCCACGCGCCAACTGTGGCTGACGCTAGCGATACAACAATGCCTCGGCGACAATATACTGGTAAATACTCTATATAAAGAAGGGGACTACTTTGTTCATACTTTTGGAGTATTATTTCCTAGCTGTTCCACACGTTTTAATTCGAAGGGTACTGACCAGCATCATATGTGTATGTTTTCCCCCTAAGCAACTTCTTGGAACACGAGAAAAGGATTCATACTAATTGCACCCATATCTTGGGCAGCGGAACCCTGGACATTGGATCGCACTGAACCAACCATAACATTCGTCTGGAATGTATCTTTCCATTTGGACTTTATTACAAATAAATAAATTCGTATCTAACATGTTTCTCAGCATGCACATATTTATTTACATTTCTTGGAATGGAAAGAAAAAAGAAGAAAAGAAAAGAAAAAATACAAATTTTATATATCCCTGTTACAAAATGCACTTATACTTGCGAAGGTTGTAAAGGGTGTAAATGTTAAATGAATTTTTTGGAAACAAATAACGTTATTGAAACATTGGCACAAATTACAAAACTTCCTGTGGTACTTTAGTCTCTGTATTATGACATGAAATAAATAGTCATTAAATTTTTTAAATTACCGATGAAACATGGGCAGCTAGCTACTATGTAATAAAACAGTTCATGCACACATTCACCTTGATTAACAAGAACTATATAGTTGAACAAAGTTTTTTATAATAGTTTATAGAAGCCCTGTGACTGCTGATGACATCATTTCTAGTGCACGACTCTTTGATGCCGTCTTCGTGTATCCGGTTTTGATGAGTCTCCTCCCACCAGCTGCTATGGGATATTCTTTTCAGGTTATGCATGGGTTGATTAGTGAGTTTTAATAGAGACTAATAAACGTGCTGTTCTAAGCTAGTTGCCAATTGTTTGAGAAATAAAAATTAAACATTTCTGAATCTTAACACCATTGAAGTATTAGATCTGCTAATTTCAATAACTTTATGGTTTAAAATAACTGTTTCAGTAATAATAAATTTACAAGTTGCCGTGTGCCGCTAAAATGCTTAGCGGAAAATTTCCTTTCGGTGACCGCCTAGTATGTCTTTAGGACTGCCCGTCACTTCTGTAATATCAGAAATGAAATGTGTAGTGTTTAACGCCCGCTTTTACTACATTCGGCACCGCAGGCGGTGAAACTGATGATACATGAGATGAAGATGGAGCACCGGTGGAATGAGATGGCGGGGAAACCGGAGGTCCCGGAGAAAACCCGCCCCAGCGCCGTGTTGTCCACCACAAATCTCACTTTGCGGTCGCTTGGGATCGTACCCGGGCCGTCTTGGTGAGAGCCAAACAGTCTAACCACTGAGCCACGGCGCGGCCTAGTAATATCAGATACGAAAGGCAAGAAAATGAAGGCGCAGATTTTACAAACGCGCGCTCTTTTACCAATAAATCCCACCTGCTCATGATTCCCCACAATGATTTATACACTAATTTCTTGTTTGCGTCTTGTCTTGCTAAATTCTAAGAATCTCTTTATAATTTTCAAGCCTGCCTGCATATTTACAACTCTGTGACTTCTGGCTTCTGAGTTTTAACTAGCCGAATCTTGAGCTGATGGAACTCTTGGAAAAATCTTCATCTAAACACATAATTGCCCTAGCTACTCTTACTTATAAGACAAATTTCCTGATTCGTGACTTTTTATCTTCTGGAAAACTTGTAAAGCCGAATTCCTACACTATGCGTTAATTTTAATACGTCTCTATTATGTCTCTATAAATTTTACATAAAATTATTGGTCTTATAAGTAAGCTTTGGTCAATGTAACAGGTCAGAATTTTGCTTTTAAAGCTGGTTTAAACGTATTTGATTTTAGTGCTAATATATACATGAACTGTCACTAAGTTTGCGCCGATATCTAATGAGTGTATGAACAACTGTATCACAATAAATCAAGCAGACTTCAACTCCAGAATACCAAGTTGCAATGCTGGATATTCCTGATCACAAATGTTGCAGAGGCATTGCATTGCCATTTGGTATTTGCAAAAGTTGCATTACTGCTGTCAAAGCTGTATGCAGGCAACAAAAACAAATATTTGCGGTTAAATCCAGCTCTGTGCTACAGAAGTGCCAAGGATGCTTTCTAAACAACAGATCACGAGGGTTCGCAACAATGTTAGTGTACTGGCGCTTTGATAATGATATAACTGCATTGTTGTACGTAGTTGTTAACTTACCTATAAATAAAACATGTCTTGTTAAAATGGATAA
This sequence comes from Mantis religiosa, assembly GCA_030765055.1. Taxonomy (NCBI): domain Eukaryota; kingdom Metazoa; phylum Arthropoda; class Insecta; order Mantodea; family Mantidae; genus Mantis; species Mantis religiosa. The sequence continues at coordinate 146,145,949 of CM060949.1, forward strand.
TACTCATAGGTAGGCTGTGTGATGTGCAAGTGCACCTTTAAATTTTTGAGATAAATCTTTGAAGGGAGCGAAATATTACTATTTACCCCAAATCGTGAAAAGCGCAATTTTTAAATAATAACAGAGAAGCCCACCTATAGAATGGGGTTACTGTGTCTGCCTCACATTTAAGAAGTGTTGAGTTCGATTCTTGGCAAGGGTGAGTAGCATGTAGCACAGGGGAAGACAGGTAGTAGCGGTGTGACGTCAGCTCCGTCAGCTGTAACCGCCAAATATGCTCCCGAACGAAAGGCAGGTTAGGGTGTGACGTCACCGTGCTGATTTCTGCGCGACAGGAAACGCATCGGGTATTAATCATACGTACAACTTACGTCTTGGGTGTTGCAATATTAATGCTGACTGCTTTAATTACACAATTGGTCACAGTTTATAAACAATTACATTTTGGCTCTGTGGTATGAGGAAATACAGAAAAATTCAACTCGTAGTTTATCTGAAGATCAGGTATCTTATAAGGTAAACAAAACAAAATAAAACAAAACATAAAGTAATTTTCTCTGCAAGTTAGAGCAGACCCACTCAGAACAGAATTACGTGGACATTTTCCGACACTTTCTGTTTCGTTTTTCTTATCAATATAAGGACGTAATATCTGTGAAATTTGTAATCGAAGGCTGCACGTTAGATTTCAAACCGACAAGATATTTCGGGGTTTGGACTTAGATAATTTCATAAAAGAAAAAAAAATTGGTCGCACATACATGTCGAGCCAAACATATACGATGTCCATGCTGAAAGTGAATACAACGCCCACCTCGGTAGCGTGGATGGTAGTGCGTCTGCCTCATGTTCAAGAGGTCTCAAGTTCGAATCTCAGTCAGGGTGAGTTACCTGGATAAGGTTTTCTCCGGGTTTTCCCTTATTCTTCAAGACGAATGTCAGGTAACTCTAAGCTCTAAGGATAATGGACTGATTTGAGCATCATTTCACCCAATTCATTCACCGTCCGGCATGACTTAACGTTGGTGGACGTAAATTAAAAAAAGTGAATACAACCTCGGAAATCTGGTTTGGGAGACATTTGTAAAAATCAGCCAACTCTTTCTTGTGTGTATATTTTTCCTTCAATAAATCGTCACATTGTAAATTTAACAGTTCCATCAGGTATGTGGCAGCTACATTGTTGTCATCGAGTGTGCTACACCTGACTGAACCTTCAGATTCTATACTCACAGCGCCATTTGTATAGGCAACTTGGTGCTACGCGGCTCTTGCCTGACGTCACATGCACTGCAGGTCTCGCTCCTGGCTGAAATACGTCACAACTCTCGAAGCTGTCTTCCTCTGATGTAGCATAAGGCCTTTTCTATGATTTTCCTTAATCTGAAAAGTGAATGTCAGGTAACTCTAAGTTCTATGAACCCAGAACTCACCTGAGTATCATTTTACCCATTTCATTCATCGTCCGGTATGCCTAATTGGTTAAAGCACAATGAACAAAAAGCAGAAAATATCCCACACATGACTAATGTCCCAACAAAATATTATTGCCCGGAAATTAACTCCTTCAATGAAATGCACATTCGTTGTTATTAAAATTTAGCACTTATTTTTCGGTTTATTAATTATACAAAAACCATTCAGAGTGAGGGAGCTTCACAGATTATTCACAGAAAATTAAATATATAATATTATACAAAATGTCTTATACTAGTATTCTAATCAAAAGATAAAATATACACGATGAATAATCAAAATATGGTTAAGAGTTTCTTCTGAGAAAGTTCAGAATTTCGAATATGTGATAGGGTAGTTTGGGGTGGAAGATTTTCTGATGTCATTTTAAACGGAGCATACTGTAGGTCTAAAAGGATAAAAGCCAAAGGCTTATGCATTATAAGTGTTTTGTTTATGTTTTAATACTGAAGGAAACGGAAATTCATTACCAGGTTTTGACACTTGGTCTAGGGATAACTAACCGAGTAAAGGGCGTGGAACTCCAAATTCTGCTAATATTAAATAGTTCTTCTAATGCTTTAACTTTTAGGTCAGGCATTTTGTTTTGCGTGTTCACGATAAAAGTTTGAGCTGGGTAACGTTATTACTTGAGGCAATAATTCCGGATGATGACATTGTTACAGTAAGGGCAACTGTCAGATAGTTTTACTTCCTTCAGCGTCGCGATGCTGGAAGCAAGGGAGAAACAAAAAGGGGTTGACGTAGATGCAGCGCACGTAGCTAGCGCTTTTCCCTTGGTATGTGTCGAATGTTATGAAAACAAGAAACTTTCATAATACACCCCAGTCCTCTAAGTTGTCTGGTACACACTACTCGCAAAATGTAGGTCACATTCTCTCCACTGTTTCACTAGGTGACCATTCAGGAATAAAACTAATTTGAAATAGGACTAAACTAGCAGTATTATCTATGTAATCCATGATCGATTGGAATTTATTTGATGAAACCGTAACATCAAATGCGATTTGTTAAGAATATTCCATGAAAAATAATTATAACAGATTATGTAAAAGATAATCGAATATGTATACAAAAACACTCTGAATTTCAATATAAAAACGTAGTTTTACTTCCATCTGCGGAACATAGTTAAAGATTTCCTTTAGCAGTTATAGTAAAATACTCTCAAACGTCGCTACTATAGCTCTTAAAATCAAACAAAAGTGTGAAATTAGTTTAAAACAACTAAAAGTAAAAACAGAACGTATCTTGATTTGAGGGACAGTGAAGTACTAAGGAAAGCAACATAAAGCAGTTAATCTTACTTTACTGAGTAATGCTAAAGGCATTGCTTTATACAGAATGCCATATAAACTAACACATCGCTTTCCTTAATAATTTGGCTGAAAATTCATTCAATTGAGCAGTTTTAAGTAAGAGGAACCAGAACATTCATTATTTTCAATTGTCTAAGTATTTCTTCTTTGAAACAGTAGAGCCAGACTGAAACTTCAATGCCATAGCCGGCATTTGAACCACGGTCTCCGTCCAGCCGCTCTAAACCATTGAGCTACTATGGCCAACGTGCCAACATGACATTAAATTCTCCAACTGACTCGTATTTTTCCCGATAAACCACTTAGGAGTGCTCATGAACACATGAAACAACTACCTTAATGGTACCCACTATGCTGTAAGTACTTTAAGGTACGGGGTTTATAGTTCGGACCACTATTAGGTACAATTAATGGAAATTAATTATTCTTTCACACTAGCCGTGTGTAGGACTCACAATGAAACAGTAGAGCCAGACTGAAAAGTTCAATACCATAGACGGGTTTTGAACCACGAATCTTCTGGTCTCCGTCCAGCCGCTCTAAACCATTGAGCTACTATGGCCAACGTGCCAACATGACATTACCTGAAAAACACGAGTCAGTTGGAGAATTTAATGAATTTCCATTAATTGTACCTAATAGTGCTCCGAACTATAAAGTCCGGGCCTTAAAGTACTTACAGCATAGTACGTCGCCATTAAGGTAGTTGTCTGTGTTCATGAGAACTCCTAGTGGTTTACCGGGAAAAACACGAGTCAGTTGGAGAATTTAATGTCATGTTGGCACATAGACCATAGTAGCTCAATGGTTTAGAGCGGCTGGACGGAGACCAGAAGATCCGTGGTTCAAATCACGGCTATGGCATTGAATATTTCAGTCTGCCTCTACTGTTTCATAGTGCATCCTACACATGGCTAGTGTGAAACAACAATTAATTTCCATATTTCTTCTTTATTTCTTATTTTTGTATCTTGTCCTATTGTTATGATTTATCTTTTGATCTGTACTTTTCGCAGCTTTGTGACATTTGTGTAGTTTACTCGGTCTCCTGCGGCAAACGTCTTAGTAAGTTTCGGGGAGACCTCTATAGTCGTCAACAATCACGTGTATAGCCTAGATAAATATTTCCCATTCACTAGTGGTCCAGTAGTTTTCGATTTTTTTTCCAGTACCAGCCTAAATTTGAGGTGAATTTGATAGCTGTAATTGAGCTGACAATCCAGTATTACTTTCCAAGGAAGAGCCGCCGATTTAACGTGAACTGCATTTTTAGTCACCAGAACAAAATGTGACACAGAACGTTTGTTTTATATAAACCACGCTCAACAAAGGGTGCACAGGAGTAAATGAATGTCTTTGGGGTCACGAAAGAATTTCTCGTTAAGAATGTAGACAATTAAACTAAATGGCAACGTATCGTATGTATCAGGCATTTCAGGCAGAAAATAAGACAATTTGTCACAGATGTGACAAACTTACTAATGTCCTTGGCTCTTTTCTTATGCTGAAACGTTCCCAACTCTTCATCATACCATGAGATAAACTATTGCTAAAGTGCAAAAGAAATAGGATTCCTTGAGGAAATTCAAGGACTCACGGTGCAAGCAGTACTAGAAAAGTTGACACAATCGGAAAGGTAATTTACAAGAAAATCTCTCTAATTTCATTAATAGCGGAAGAAATGAATAAACAAGAAAGGTATTGAAAGGTTACAGAAAGAATGGTAAATTCAATCACGGGAGTAATTACTAAAAGTTCTTCTCATTAGTAAAGCGCAGATTAAAAATAAACATCATTATTTTATTATTTTAATCTGCGAGCTTAGGTCCAGGTGTCTAGAGTCTACACCTGGACTAATTGTGCTCTTTAATTACAAATGATATACATTTAATTAATAAGACAGAACTTATGCCTACATTAACTAACCTAATGGCCACTATCTCCAGAGGCCTTACAACTAAATCTAACCCAACAAATAAATAAATAAATAAATAAATAAATAAATAAATAAATAAATAAATAAATAAATAAATAAATAAATAAATAAATAAATAAATAAATAAATAAATAAATAAATAAATAAATAAATAAATAAATAAATAAATAAATAAATAAATAAATAAATAAATAAATAAATAAATAAATAAATAAATAAATAAATAAATAAAAAATAAATAAATAAATAAATAAATAAATAAATAAATAAATAAATAAATAAATAAATAAATAAATAAATAAATAAATAAATAAATAAATAAATAAATAAATAAATAAATAAATAAATAAATAAATAAATAAATAAATAAATAAATAAATAAATAAATAAATAAATAAATAAATAAATAAATAAATAAATAAATAAATAAATAAATAAATAAATAAATAAATAAATAAATAAATAAATAAATAAATAAATAAATAAATAAATAAATAAATAAATAAATAAATAAATAAATAAATAAATAAATAAATAAATAAATAAATAAATAAATAAATAAATAAATAAATAAATAAATAAATAAATAAAATCTGAATATTCTACCCCGGCACCTAGACAACTATACCGGGGCATATATCCAAATTTTCTCTTTATTTTTCCATAAAATCCTTACAAATGTTATAATTATACAAATCTCTCAGAAAACTACTCTACAAAAATAAAATGAAATAAAATAACAGAAATAAACACAAAAAAGCAAAAAACAAAAGAAAACAACTATAAAAATTACAAAATCCTTATTTCCTAAATCTATATCTAAATCTACTAATTCTGTAGTCCACCATGGCCTCTGCCATCACTCTCTCCCTCCGCCGCCCATGCAGTCAACTCCATTGTTAGATTATTCAATAATTCTTCCCGTCTTATCCTATTTTGTATTCTAGAACTCCTTCTTGGATCTTGTACTATTCTTCGCCTATTATCAACTCTTTCTCCTTTGAATATTTTTACCTCCCATGCTTTCTTACTTACAAAGTTAGTCAAAACTTGTAATTTATTTACCAATTGTTGATCTCGAATTATGTCATATACGATATATCCTGCTAGCGCATGCCTCTCTTCTTGTTGGTGAATTGCATATCTTCCACATTCAAATACTACATGTTCAGGATTATCTTGTTTGTTACATAATTCACATATATCATTTTCAGTTTTATTGATTTTCTTCCAATAGGTCTTATAAGGTCCGTGTCCAGTTATATAATGTATAAATCCCTTTGTTGGTTGAATAAAATTCAATTTTAGTCTCTCTTTGACGTTCTGAAAAATTTCAAACACTCTTCTACCTTCTAGACTGTCTGTCCATTCTTTTTGCCATTTATCTTTTAAACTATTTTTAATCACCCAAGATTTGTTTGTTCTGACTCCAGTTATATTATAAACTTTTTCTAAGTTTCCTTTTTTCGCCCAAAATTTTGCGCCCTTCAATCTTATTAATAAATCAATCGGCCAAATGGCCGTTGTTACTAGCAATGCCATAGTTGGTGTTGTTTTTACAGCTCCTGTCAGACGTAATAATACTTTTCTTTGCGTTCTTCTCAACAATCTTCTTATTTGTACATCATCCATCCTTTCTGCCCAAACTGCTGCCGCATACGTCATAATTGAAGCAAAAATGGTGTTATGATATATCTGTATGTTACGCAATGGAAGTACAAAATTTAAATTGGTTATTCTTGCTAGCTTAAGCATTATTTTCTCTGTTTTCTGCCTAATATACTCCGTGTGTTTTCTGAAATGAAATTTTTCATCTATCATGATACCCAAATATCTCATCTCTTTTTCCCGTTTAATGTTCTGATTATTTATCTTCACTGTAGGATCCCTCTAACCCAACAGCAGCCTTATTACTATGTACATTTTCTAACAAATAACTAAATT